>OY720023.1:12282837-12426966 GCA_963082485.1 Eudonia mercurella | reverse complement strand
TTTAAAAACAAATTAAGATGATAACTAAACATAAGTTAACAGATTTATTAGAAGTCGGGATAAGACGTGTTTTTTTTTCATTTATATTGGCATTAAACAATCATGTTTTTCCACAAAAAATCATCTAAAATACATAGTTTAAAATAAAAAAAATACATAAAAAAGAAAAGAAAAGATCAAGGTCATATTTTTTTATTTTTTATAATAACGTAATTATAATTGCTTTACAAATTAACAGCTATACATTTGACAAGCATTTCTTTGTACATAAGTAAAGATCAACACAACCTTGTAAAACGTTAAGCCGAGGCAATTTATTTAATTGGTTAATATTAACTGAAAACCAGATTGTAGGGAAAGTAAGTAGCTATAATGTCAAGTCTGTATGCTTAGAGAAAGGACTTTTACTTGAGTCAATACATGAACAGTATGGTTTTTATTATTATATATTGCAGAATCTTTGCTTTCTACTCATTTGGTGTGTGATTTTATTCATCGGATCAATAATTAAATGCAGTCATGTTCAAAAACCTATATAAGTACTTTACAATAAAAATGTCTATACACATCATTCCTTCAACCAATTCTCTTATGGTTTGGCGACCAATCGCAGATGGCATAACAAAAGTGTTCAATTTTCAATTCCCAGGTGGGTTACTCTTGAAACACAATTGCAATAACCAATTTCCAATCCCAAATCTAAAAATTCAAATGGCACTCTTAAAAGCGATAATAGCGCTACATTAGAGTTAAATTGCGTGGAAATTGAGTGAACAAATTATTATCGAGATGGGCGTTCCGAAATTGCGAAACTTATCCCAATATCGATACATATTCATCGCATTGGAATTGTATTGAGATTGAGTTTGCGTCAAGAGTAGCCTACCAGGTCGGGAAAAGCGTCATTCAAATTTTTAGATGCATATAGCCCGGTTGTGTGGTCACCAATCCGCATTTGGCAAACGTGGTAAAATGTTCAAATAATTTTTAACGCAAATTTTGTTGCGAACCTGTGAAATTGTGTTGTTTGTGAAACGTGGTAAGCCAATACCCATCAATGGATGGATGATGGAGGCCTCTGCCCAGCTGTGCTACTTTTAACTGAACAATGTCATAAATCAAGTCAAGTTTTAGTCCAAATCGTGTATAGGGGTCAAAGGAGTCACAACACTTAGCAGAATCAAAATAAATTGATTGAAGACGACGACCGACGGTTTGGCGACGTTTGTCGGTCTTCCTATCAAATTGAACTTATCAAGTCATCTGTGCCGAGATGATTTTTTTGTAAGGGGATAGAAGATAAATTACTGAATAATAACACCATCTCCTACCTTAGGCGTAGATAGGTAACTATATTACAAAAACACAAATTTTGAAAAATTTTCCACGCGCAGGATTTGAACCTGCACCCTTCTGACATACCGGGTCAGGTGCTCTTCCAATTGAGCTATCGTGGTTTTAACCAGCCCGCCGAAATTATTCTAAATTCGGTAGATGTTGAATTCGGTGGTTCTATTATATAATTAGCTGTTGGGAATCCATTTGCCTAATTAACGAATCCTTTTTTATAATGGATTTTTTACAACCATAGCTCAATGTTTATACGAAAACGTGGAGAAAAAATTCGAATTAATAATTTATCGGAAAAATTAGCTCTGCTTGGAGAAATGGGCAATTAAATTTTGAGCTTCGAAGATGCTAGTGCGTTTTGCCTGCGATCTTGCAAGTAAAGCAATTTTCGTAATGCAGTTTTGACGGATGGGTAAAGGGTCGTCGCAAAGAAGATAATAGCAGTTAAAACCCACCAAACAGTATTGGACCAACTGTATAAGAGCACCAACGAGGAGCTCGATGGCTCAGTGGTAAGTGCGCACGGTCTGCGATTGCTAAGGTTAAGGGACTTTCGCAAATACCGGTCATAGGTTGGGTGACCAAAAATGTATTATTTCGAGATCCTCCGTGCTTCGGAAGGCACGTAAAGCCGTTAATTCCGTCTGCATTCGCATTCGTTAACAACCACCAATCCGATTTAGACCCCATGGTGGTTTATGGCCCGTTCTTTCTATCCATGTACATGGATGCTCGTGCCCCAGCAGTGGGAACATAAAACGAGCAGGTGATAAAAAAGTATTGGGCCAGTGTGGTGGGCTATGGCCCTTTATATACATACATGTGGAAAGGCCTTAGCCCGGTAAGTTTATAGGCCGATGTTTATTACCACCCATCCGGCTACAGCGCAATGCAAAAGTTGCTTAACTTGCAAGATTGTAACCAGAACGATCCAAGAGTTGCGGCATCAAGCTTCTTTAATAGTATAGCATGTACGAATATTGTGAAGCAAAAACTTTGTATCCGTTTTTACGAAAATTGCGCGGACGGAGGAGTATGAAATTTCGCTCACTTATAGTTTATAACACTTATAGTTAACAAATTAAAAAAATATATTATCCCTCATTGGGATAAATATATTTTTTTTAATTATGCATAAAAATACATGAAATCAACAAAAACAACATTACACACGCTACCACTGAGCAAGTAATCACTACGCACGCTACCATGTATTTGACACACACGTATTGTTTGTATTTGATGCGGCCGACATCTGTCAATGCCAATTCTATCTTTCTATCTCTACACACATTCTATCTTTTTTTAATTTTTTACTGCTTAGGATACAATCCGTGCAGCCTTAACAAAATTACGGTCGAGTTTCGACCACTAGCCGACCACTAGCATACATTAGATATTCAAAGTAATGCGTGGATTTACGATTCCTTAATTATTTTTGTCGGTTTAATGTCCCAGGCAGTATGATTATACGACTGCTACAAATATGTTAATGAATATCTAAATACTTACCTCTTAAGTAATCGGATTTCAGAGCAGGTAAAGTTAAAGTACCTACCTATTATAAGAGAAATTTGATAATTCTTCTTAGATCTAAATGGAAACGTGAGAATATAAAGATGACTTTGAACAAAGTGTGTAGCTACTTAAGTCCTACTTTAGATAGTGAACATGGAATATGATTATTGAAATACTTCGTGCGTGATGTCGCTTTTGTTCCAATCACTGCATAGTATAAAACAAAGTCGCTTCCCGCTGTCTGTCTGTCCCTTTTACTATTAATATAATGAGAGCTACTGCGGACCCCTGATACCATTGTTACGGACCCCTAAGGGGTCCGTGGACCCCACTTTAAGAAACCCTGGCGTAAAGGAGGCGGTCTTGCAAGTTAAGCAATATTCTACATACCAAGTCCGGATGGGTGACCAAAGTTAAATTCAAGCTCTTCTGTGCATCGGAAAGCTCGTTAAAAAAGGTGTTGATTTAATTGTTGTAAGGTGACATTCTTCATCACACACTAATTCTCATAGAGCCCTTTGTGTTATGGCCTATTTAATAAATATATTATTTTAATCACTGAAGATGAAAGCTTTGTAGTCCAAATCTTCATTGAGTACTTGTATAATTGCTCGTAGCATTGATGTACCGATTCATCATAAATAACCAATATAATAAGTAAGAAACTGTCCGGTAAGTACCATTACTTGGGAGGCCTACTAAGCTATGTCATAATTATATTATTTTACGCGAATTTGGTTTTTAAATTACTAAAGCTAAGATAATATTACCCACCCCAGGCTTCGGCGTTTAAATGCAGTGTTCAATAAAAATGTCTATTGTATATTATATATTTAATTTCATATATTCAGTTATTGTGCTGTATAGAACAATTGTTACCTATTCTAACAGAAATTATTCTAGGTCAAGAAATATGCACGTGTTGTGGCATTGTTAGCTGACAACAGGACTTGTCTAGCGAATAACAATTTACGAGGGAGAGACTTTATTACTGGATATTGTGAGGGCGTCCCAAATATTATGAAATAATACAACGTGTCATTGTAGGTTACATTACACGTTGTATTATTTCACCATCGTTCTCTCACTACAAAAGTCAAATGAGACAGCTTAGTTCGCTCAGGTTCTCTAAAACCTTAGCATCATCTTATTAAAATATAGTTATAGATTCTCTGAATTGGCATCATGTCTTCTGACAATGTTACCGAAGTTCTCTTAGATTCTCAAACACACTTGGATAGGACACTGGTTTGAATGCTTATTTTCTTGAGAATTGACACATTGGGACAATCCTTCTTAACACTTTAATTTATACTGTCAACTTTTACCAACCGCTTTTTATATAAGAAAGGTATCTGAATGCCCTCATTATCATTATCATCAGCTCATTTCATGCCCCCACTGCTGGGGCACGAGCCTTCCCTATGGATGGGAGAACGGGTCATAAACCACCACGCGGGCTCAGTGCGGATTGGTGGTTGTTAACGACTGCTCATGCAGCCGGGACCAACGGCTTTACGTGCCTTCCGAAGCACGGAAGAGTTCGAGATGATAAATTTTTGGTCACCCATCCGATGACCGGCCTTTGCGAAAGTTGCTTAATCTTAGCACTCGCAGACCGGGTGCGTTAACCACTGCTCCATCAAGCTCCTTTCTGGCGCAGGCCTCTCTCTGTGAATGCCCTGCGCAAGTAAAACTCACACAGGAGAGTATTTGTAGGATAGTATATAAGAATAAGAATAAGAATAAGAATAAGAAACATTTATTGACCTGCACAAAAACAAATACAAACAGATGAGAAAAATAAAAATAAAATAAAACAGAAGAACATCTTAAAACAATTAACACAATCACAAAAAGAAAAAATAGAAATAAAATAAAAGAGAAAGAACACTATAAATAACTATGATATGTGCAAGGCCAACGGGTAGCTGTCTCAGCAATGCTTTTGTGGCAATACACATAGTGCCACAGAAGCGCTGGTTTTCAGACAGCTCCCTGAAAGTGAAGTGGCGACGACTTGTGGTGTGACAAAAATAATATACTACATAAATACTAATAGGAAAATTATATACTTAAAAACACTTACACATACATTAAGAAAAAAATAAATAAAAATAAAATATACATATATATATATAGAATGGCTGCATGTTCACTATGCCCTTGCCTTTGCCTTCACCGAACAAAAGAAACAAGAAAAGAGAAAGAAAAAATATATAAACCTACTTTAAAATCAACCAACAAAGAGAAGAAGAATATAACTCTACTCTTTGAAGAAGAAGAAAAATTAAAATTAATAATTTAACCATGCATATCAAAGTCAAATCAAAAAGAAAGTTATCTATTGGTTTAATTAACCCTATGTCTTTGCCACGTGTGTTGGTCGTCGACGTGGCAATGGAAAAATAACTTATATTATGAAGTGCACAATGTTCACTCATGCGCAAATTCCACAACATGGCGAGAGACAAAAGAAATAATCCCTACAGCCGCATCAACCCTTGTCGTGAAGAAACCGTAAGTAAGTGTCCAGTCAACGAAGTTCTTTTTCTTTTTGTAATTTAAGAAAATGCATTTTAGTTTTAAGTTTGAATGTGTACTTTGTTTTTAGGTCACGTATCGGTGGTGGAAGGTCATTCCAGCACTGAGAGGCGGCATATCTAAAGGACCCTCTAAAAGCCATTGTTCGGTGTTTGGCAGTCACAAAGACGTGAGTACATGCTCTTTTCTGATATCTGATGCGATCTTGAACCCATACCAGTTTGTTGTAAAGATACTGTGGCCTCCCCGTGCTGATGACACCAAACAATAAGGTTGAAAGGTGGAGCCTTCTGCGTGCTTCCATTTTAAGGGAGTCGGCTGCATTAAGAAAGGGCGTGATGTGCGACCGAGGTGGGATGTGGTAGCAAAACCGAGCACAAGCATTTTGCACACGTTGTACAAGCCCAGCAGACCTGGACAGGAGGCATGGACCATAAACAACATCACAATAGTTGAGTTTGGAGAGAATAAGGGACTCACATAATTTAATTCTAAGTTCTATGCTAATATAAGGTCTTATTTTGTATAGTAATTTAAGTCTGTAAAAACAGTTTCGGGCGCAGTCCATGACATGACTTTCAAAGTTAAGGTGGCTGTCGAGGGTGATTCCCAGGTTTCGGGCTGTGTGTACACGTTCAATGGGTTCCCCTTGTATATAAATATTAAAAAGTGTGGCAGTATCATCAAATTTTAGTAAGTTACTTTTTGTACCTAGTAACATAAGCTTGGATTTAATAGGATTCAGAACAAGGCAGTTTGATTTGCACCAGTGGGCCAAGTTTTTCAGGTCATCATTAATACTAGCAGCAGCAACGGCATGATCTGTTGGTCTGAAGGACAAATACAACTGCAGATCATCTGCATATAAGTGGTGATGGCAATGGGTAATGCTCTGTATTATGTCTGCGCTGTAAAGTATGTACAGGATTGGACCAAGAATGGAACCTTGCGGGACACCCCGTGTGACCATTTGGGGGGGAGACCTCAGCCTTGATCCATCAGCCAATGTTAGCTCCACATACTGCTGTCTGCACGAGAGATAACTATCAAACCACCTTACCGCCCTGGCATCAGCTCCATAATAAGCTAACTTAGATAGTAATAAATTTATATTTATAGAATCGAATGCGCGTGAAAAATCAAGTAGCAGCATTGCCGTCACCTTGCCCTGGTCCTGGGCAGCGAGGAGATTATCAACAACATCAGAAAGAGCAGTAGCAGTACTGCAGCCCTTGCGAAACCCAGACTGGTAGTTAGGAAGGATGTTGTGACATTCAAGGTATTTAGTGAACTGATTGCAAACTATCTTCTCCAAAACCTTGGAGATACATGGAAGTAAGCTAATAGGTCGAAGGTCCATCTCAGAAGAGGGCTGGCTATTCTTTGGAAGCGGCTTAACGATATATCATCTGACTACTTTCTGTATCTATTGAAAGGCTGTATCTGGCAACCCTGCTTACTCTAAGGCTTTCCGTAAATCCTCGCCCACGTTTCCCGTCTAGTTTACGAGTCAAAGCGCATTTGTTGTCGCCGGCATCTGTTGATTTACTGCAGTATTTGTTAGACGTGTCCCGGTTAACATTAAAGGGCACCTTGATGAATACTTAATCACGCGGAATAGGTTAAAATTAACAGAATGAAAATTTAACTTTTTTTTTGTAACTGTGGAATGGAGTTCCTGTGGGTATCTCTAGAGTAGCAAGCGTCTTAAGTATGACTGACTTCTGGAATCATACCGTAGTCATACAGTGGCCTGATTTTGACATTTACAATAAGGCGCGTATGTAAAAAGTATTTTTTTTAAGAGCGGCCTCTCTGTTGGCTCTTTTGAATGAAACTAGGGGCACGTGTAAGCGGTGAAGGCATTGCGGCCTCTCTGTTTCGGCTCCTTTCGAAACTACCGAGAGTGCTTTATTTTCCTTTTTAATCGAAATGTCTTTTGGCGTTTTTCTTGAAAACTAGCGTATAAAAATTTTAGGTTTTTCATAAAAAAATAGTTTATATATGTTGTTGAATTTATCCTCAAAATATTTGCAGTTGATAAAATGTGACCTTATATAAATATTTATATATTTAGTTTCTTTATGTGTTTTTGGCATTTACAATAATGACAAGATGAGAAATCGTCAAGAATCGTTAATAATAAGCGAGACTGTTACGCGTAGATACAGTCAGCCTTATCATCAAAAATATCTTTAAAAAAAACAAACAGACGTTAAGTTAATAAGATTAGAGTATGTTTTTACTAACACTGCCAACATTTTTGAAACAAGGAAAAATATAGTTAAAACTGACGTTTTAAATTTAAAGTCACTATTTTATCACCACACCAGCTCATGTTTTTTATGTCTCTACTGCTAGGGCACGAGCCTTCACTATTAATGGATAGATTGAATATGAAGGAATGAATATATTTATTTATGTTCTTTCACAAAGGGTAACTAATCTTAGGTAATAAGCATACTTAATAGTAGATTAGGTAGGTAGAGAGAACGGGCTACAACCACCACGCGGGCCCAGTGCGGATAATGTGCGGTTTTACGTGCCTTCCGAAGCAAGGAGGAGCTCGATATTTTTGGTCACCCATCCGATGACCGGCCGTTGCGACTGTTGCTTAACCTTAACAAACGCAGACCGGGCGCCTTAACCACTGCGCCATCGAGTTCCCCTTTTGACCACATAGTATCTTTGATCAATTTGTTGCTAATTGTACCTCGACGCACTGTCAAATGAGCCGAGTTCATTTATTAATCCTAGTTTGGTAAGATCGTGGCCGGCACCTTGTTCAAGTTTCCCTTTAATAAGCATAAGATTGCCCGATTATAAGCAGGAGCGGTGAAGCGATATTCTCAACGTGTGCGTTTTGAAAATGGTTTAAGAATATTTATATTATTTTTTTCAATTAAGAATCGCTAATAGAACGCTGTTGAAAATGGCTTAGAATAAGTTCCTATTTAATTTTTCACGTTTCGCAAATAATTTTTACTAATGTCTAGCAATAATATACCTACACATAAAATTTTGATGATTTATGGTAAAGTCCACAACTAGCTGAAAAATCTAAAATGCAAATTGTTATTAAAATTTGTTACAATAATTTATTTACTATTACGATATATATATAAATTACCGTTAACCTATAGACATTTAAAATATTACGCAATCAACTAAAACTGTTATGTTCGATTTTTCTAATACTAACTTACATTTTGAAATCGATGTATTTTTTTATCTCAAACGTATATTATTATATGCCGCAAATACCTTAGTTGATTTTAAGTTATGTAAGTAATTAGTAGCGGTAACGGCTAAAAAAAATTTATAACCGTTTTATAATATTTATAATTTTCTGCCACGCTGCGTAGCAGCACGAAATGAGCCGGCTCGCCCGGCATACTTAATACCACTCTCTCACAGAATATCGGCGTAAATAATGACACTCGTGGCTGTTGTGTTTCGTCTGGTGAGTGAAAGTACCGGAGGCCCATCTTTCACCCCTCTCCTCTTCCTCCTGAAGATCCAACTTCTTCCTAAAGGCTGGCAACACATCTGCGATTATTTTGGTTTTGCGGGTGGGTGTTCATGGGCGGCGGCGATTACTTCCCATCAGGTGACCTGCATGCTCGTTTGCCTCCTTTAACAAAAAAAAAAACTACAAGAGATTTGAATATGTCAGATAGACATCCAGAGTGCCTAGTGCGAGTTTTATTTGCCATTCAATAACGTTAACGAAAATAAAATATTTTATGGCACAATTTTAACTCTTCTCGTTTGACACTAGGAGGCGCTCTGTTCCAATAGCACACAAAAATCTCGTTTTCAATAACGTGTTCTAATAGTAAATATAAGTCGCACTCAGTTGACTGCGTTTTCCTCGACAGCTAGACAATATAATCAATTAATAAATTCATCAGTACCACATCGCACAAACAGCCTTTTGACATAGATAGATTAGACGACGGGCGGCTAGTTAGTTTATCTAGTATCTATAACTTCTTTATTGACCACTTTATTAGTAATTACTACATAGTAATCGTTGCACCATCACCACTTTATTAGCAATTACCACATAGTAATCGTTGCACCATCTAAGTCTTAATTGATTGGTGACTAGTGTCAACGTTGTTATCAGATCTGCAGTAGTTGTCATGAACTATGAATCTGCATTTTTTTGTTTTTTTGTTTTTTGTTTTTAATCATATATGTAGATAGGATAGTATGCAGTTAAGAGACAAATAGAAGAAATTAAAAGTTTATCAGTGATTTGGAATCAGCTTCAAAATCGACCTTATCAAAACTAAGGAAATTGAAAAAAAAAAAAAGTTTTGTACGGACAGTATTATTTTAGTAAATAAGGTGTAAATAAGGTGTTCCCTGTGTGGTGCCGGGGACAAAGAACTGCACCACCCCATCTCTTGCCGTGGGTATCGTAAAAGCCGACTAAGAGACCATTCCAGAGGATGGGCAGCAGCATCTCTCTGAGGTTAACTCTCAACTTACTGCGATCGCCAACCCGCCTGCCAAGCGTGGCGATTATGACAAATCCTCTCATGTATCCTTGGGGGAGGCCTTTGTCCAGCAGTGGATGTCTTTTGGCTGAGATGATGATGATGATGAAATAAGGTTTTTGTCACTCACTCACTCACTGACTGATTGGTCGATCATCAAAACTCTAAAGCACTTCTAACAGACATACTTAGAAGCTTCAAATTTAGAACACAACTAGTGTTAAGGTGTAAATATTGTTAGGTTGTTATGCTTTCTGATTAAAAAAGAAATGTGGTAGTTAATTATTTAATAACACATTAAGCACTAAATACGATTTATTTGAAAGGCGGTGATGTAACGATATGTTTATAGCCGCAAATAAAATGAAGCAATATGCCATTTGTAAATTGAGAGATAATAATTAATTGGTCAGCACAGGTTGAAGTGTAGCAACTTTTACAACACAGCTATCGTGAAAGTTTTAAGAGTAGGTGTTTTACAAAATATTTATAGCCCAATACATTTTGTATATACTTGTAAATACTTTGATTATGTAAATACATAAAAGCAGTTACAATTACAATAAATTCTTCACTTAACAGCGGTGAATATTAAACGTTTACTTTCACCAAATAGCGTAAATCCAATTAAAAGTTTGCGAGCAATTTATAATTTAATCAAAGTATGTTAATAAAAACGTAAATTCTGTGTATGTTTCGCAGATACCTACATTATATTGTTTTCTAAAGTTTACTCGAACACTACACATTTAAATAAAACAACTTTTACGCATCCGTACGAGCAGCACATCTGCTCGCGTTTATTTCACACATTGATTTTATGTTATTTTATCGTGACGTCACCTGATCTTAAGTGATGATAAGGCTAAGGTGGAAGCGCACTTCACCCAGAATTCTCAACTAATGAGGCACTGGCTATCTTATCTCTAAATGTCGGAACACAACAATGCTATTAACATTAATATTGTGCAGACAGATTTAGATGATGGTAGCTAGCCAGACGGGCTTAGAACAAGGCCTGCCACCAACAAAACAACGAATATAAACATATACCTCTGGTAATCGAACCCGGGACCCCTAGGACTGAGATCGGTGGTCCACTAGACTAGACCATAGATAGGCCTCCAAGCAGCAGCTCTAAGTTTTGCATCGACTAGATCTAGAAAAAGCAGGGCATATAGCCATAAGAACCGAAGCTTCAGGTCAAAAACTCACGCGTGATAACTTTTAATTTTTTTATATGTTACGGGTGGGCACGTGACTTGCATCTCACCTGATCTTATATGTTGGTAAAGCCGATGGTGAAAGCGCAATTCACCCAAAATCCCTAACTACGGAGCCACTGGCTATCGTTTCCATTTAACGTCAGGTGGAGGAGTCATTTGACGAGCTAGGTATAAAAAAATGGTGACGATAAACCTCACGCACCCGGTTTACGAGTGCTGAGGTTTAAGAAACTTTCCCAAAGGCCGATCATCGAATGGGTGACCAAAACTTTATCATCTCGAGCTCCTCCGTGCTTCGGAAGGCACGTAAAGCCGTTGGTCCCGGCTGCATTAGCAGTCGTTAACAACCATCCATCCGCACTGGGCCCGCATGGTGGTTCTTTTTTTAAATTAAAAGGAGGCAAACGAGCAGGCGGCGGGTCACCTGATGGAAAGTAATGGCCCATTCTCCCTATACGTAGGGAAGACTCGACCCAAAGCTTAATATGAGGAAATAAAATGAGCTGATGATGATGTTTATTATTAGTTATAAGAAAAAAAATTGCATGTTATTATTTGTTTTATACTCGTAGTAGTTGTTTTACATACAGATTAATTCTGACACTTCATGAGATCACCGGTCACATTTTTTATAACAAATACGTCTATCTAAACATAATTAAAAGATAATCAAAGATATTATCTTCTAAACCTTCTGTGTCCGTAAATATACTTTTTGCTAAGTCATTTTATAATGTCATTGTCTTGTAAAAAACGTGTTCTTAGTAAGAACATTAATTTCATTAATAGCTACCACTTAATGTTACCGAAATTAATCACGATTGATCGCTGATTGGTCTTTATTTCATTAACATTTTCATGGTCTACTGTCTTTGGTAGGGGTATAAAGATTTATAGATCTTGCTGGCACTAATAATGTGAAAATTACACTGTAGGGAGACAAATTTATTTATCTATGGGGGAGTTTGGACTTTGATGAACACGCGTATGTTAAGTTGTTTTGACTAACTTTAATGTTATTAGTATTGATTGGGGAGCAATGTCCTGTCCACTTATTGGTTTTACGAGTACGAGTATACATCTTATAGCATAATTATTATTAGCATAATTAAATAGCAGCGATAATTTTTTGACTTAAATAAATATCCGTCAGATATTAATGTTTGAACGGATTATTATATTTTTCCGGGAGTTTTAAGGTTAAGGCCTTAGGCGATTTGTCCCTCGAAGAGTTTAGTTGTACCTACTCCCTATCGTACCTCTAGCCCAGAGGTCGGCAAAGTTTTCAGCTCAAAGAGTCAAATACGACAAAAAAAAGACGACAATAATTATTTAAGAGCCATAACTTTTCATTGTCTAAATATACTTTTTTTTGAATAAGTCTTCCTCGGTTATAGTCGGCGCGCGGGCTGAAAAAAATAATTTTATTGCGAAATTGAAAGAATAATAAATCATAAATTTATTGTTTCTCATGTATTTTGACAGGGTGTTACAAATATTAAAATAAAGTATCATACATGACCCAATTTGGGCATAACAATATGGAATTGAATTTAAAGTACAGCACACAAAACAAAATAAAATAATTGAAACATTAAAACAACAATAATTATCATCATCAAAAACACACAATTTAAGTAAGTAAGAGCCGCAAATATTTTTAAAGAGTCGCATGAAGCTCACGAGCCCCCGTTTGCCGACCACTGCTCCAGTCAATTAATCGCTTGTGGAGTCGAAACTCACAACTCCAAACTTTGCCGTGGTAGGATAAACCTCCAAGGTACCATTAATATTTTGTAAACAAACTAGTCTTGTGACTTCACACGAGTACGTCACATTAAATTACCTTGGTTGCTTGCTCGTTGTTTTTTTAGCTGTCAACGCATTTTTTAAACTTGTGAATTTGTTATTATAAATTTGTTTTAGAGTATCATATATCATATATCAATTTTTGTTCATTGACGTCAAATGAGTTATGTAATCAAGTATGAATATCAGGGGTTTTTAGGAATGTAGTTATTTAATAACAATAATAACTTAATTAGTAACATTTTTATTCCAAAAAACTGCTTTCGACGTCACTAGAGACTTTTATAATAAAAAATCGTAGGTGTTAACTTATCACATTAATCATTGAACAATGAGTTCCTAACTCCATCAATACTCAAGAATGCAAAACTACCAAGATATTCGCAATAAGAGTATAATTATTTGATATTTTGATAAAATAAGATGTCCGCCCTGCAAGGGCGTCATATTCACAATATTTTTTTGCAATACCTTCGTGCCCGACGGGGTTCATAACTTTATCTTTTTTATCATATTATAATAGGATACAAAAATATAGATTTATAATTAACATAAAATTTTTTTAATTAAGTTTTTTTAACATGAAGCTCGCACTGAATACTTTTGTTTATTCTTTGCCCAAGCACCCGGTAGCCTAATGGACGTTTTCCCTTCTTCCTATGACATGGGGTCCTTCAAACAAGGCGTGAAGAGTCACCTTGTGGGCCGGCAGGGTGTGAGGGTGACTGATGCTGCGTTGTTTTCACGCTGCACCAGTTGTCCTTGCGTATAGAGTCCGTTTTCACATAACATCAGGTGGAGTGGGGTCATTTGCCGAGCTATAAATAAATTTAAAAAAAATGTTGGTATGGGCATTGAACCAGGATTTCTCGCATTTAACCCGACCCGACCTATCCGTTCAACTCCAGGCTACATTATGAACTATTGTCTTGAAGGTGTGCCCAATGTTAAAGCGCGCGGATGTCGATTAGTCAAGTGGGCCGAACCACAAAATAAGAATACACACCGTGCTCGAGCAACGCACACAATATGACCCTTGCAGATAAAGCTTACCTTCTGCTACCTTTTTATTTTGTGGCCACGCTGTGTTATGTGACAGCAGGGTTGGCAGCGTGGAGTTACTGATCCGTATGAAGAAAACAATGAAAACTGTCTCAGATGGGACTCGAAAATAAAAAGAAAGAAGAAGAAAGAAAGAAATACATTAATATTGGCACACACTAAGTTCAACAAAAATAACAAACAAAAACAGAAGTCAAAGGGTGATCAATGTGCAGTTGTGCAATTTTTTGTGCAAATTCTTCTTCACAGTTAAAAAACGTGCCGAACGGCTAGTTGGAACGATTCAAAAGTGCTTATTAAAAAAGTTAATTTGAATAGAATACTTTTATTTGCTTAATACCATGTACATAGATTGTGGATAATAAATCAATTAAATGGAATCAATAGTATTATACCTTATAAATGTACATACATACATACATACCATCACGCCTTTTTCCCAACGGGGTAGGCAGAGACCACATCCTCCCACTTGCTACGGTCCTGACAAAATAAATGTAGGCATGCAAATATTTTATAAAATTAGTATTAACAATAACAAATTGAATAAATACATTTTAGATGATGATTCAAAATGGTTAAAATATCATAATCTGTTTTATACAACATGAACGTAAATGGGGAAAAAACAGCCAAGAACTACCCCTTTGTAGAAAATGTCCTTCTATGATTATTAACGATGATTTTCATTATTTAAATTTATTGTAACAAATACCGACCGTTTTTTACGCAATGCAAAAAAATATAAGCAAAAAAGTCCCCACACGACAGCCCAATGTATTGTTTGTAGCGCATCCTCAAAGTGATTAGCTGCTTCCAGCCACTTGCATTGGTATCTTGCAAATGTGACAACTTATGTAACAGCTTCTATCGTACGTCAACACAATCACTGGCTTGTTCTTGCACCAATAACAACACTTTCTTGGTGATTGACATCTATTTTATTATCGCCACTTCGTTCGGTCAGAGGATCAAAGTTCATTGGACGTGTAATTAGTTCAAGGTTGTGATGTTTTACGTCATCTAATGATATTTAATTACATACTCTTTTTTGTTGTTGTCCTAAACTATGTTAGCCGAAAAGCAATGACGCTTATTAAGAATGTGTGGAAATTATGGATGATCCAAATATGCGAATCCTTTCATAGTTGCAAACTTTGCCTATATGTACCTACAGACTAAAACGACGTACGTAGTAACATAGAAAATACATACTAAAATAACTAATGAAACTACGAAAGAGGTAATAGACACCAAATATAATAAATCATGTCTGAAAATCCATACTAAATTAGTTAAATATTGACTTTACCTAAACAGGTACAAAAATTAAAAGAAATATGTTTTATTTTATTTTATTTTTTATTTAAGGCACAATTACAGAAAACAGAAAACATTGTACAAAAATAAATGTATATACAGTTGACAAGGTATATCCGTGCAATTACAAGAGTGCACAGCATTTAACCATTAACTTACCAAATAATAATAGCAATTAATATTATGTAGGTTACACAAAATTTGGTCAAAACAAATATGCAAACACAATACCAAAACAAGTTTTAATGGGTATGTACCATTGCCATTAGTGACCCTTTGAAGGCAGGGATACTACAGCTTTAGTCTAGCTAAGTCACAATCCAAACAGATTTCATTAAAAAAATCTCACATTCTATGCATAGGATAATATTAAAGGTACAGATCTGAGATGCAGTATAGGTAGTACTTGCTTTGCTTGGCACACTGACTACATGAACTATTAAATTTAATTTATTAAGTAATTTACTCATAGTACTACAGGGATATTTTAACTAAGCTTGGATTAAAGGGTCCGAAATTTATTTTTTAAATTTTTAGTGGTTTTATGTATTTGTTAAAAATACTTTTTTAAAGAAGTATTTAAAGGGGTTTTACGTTACATGTTTATGCTTCGAAAAGAAAAGGTGGAAGTGACGCAAAGAATTTGTTTAATCCCAGCATTGTGTCACTAACCTACATTTCACAAATAAAGATATATTCTATTCGAATGTATTTGTTTCATCAAAAATAAAAAAAATTGTATGTACAGTAAAAGCAAGTAGATTTCGAATGATAAAATTTAACTTATAATAATTGTATTTCTATTATACCGAAATAAACAACGCTTCAAATTATCCTACTCATGCTTTAGAAACCATAAAATGCAATGGAGAGTGGATCTAAGAATGAATATAACTTCTACTACTTTGCAATTAATCACATATTTTCGAAGATAGTTTTCTATGGATACCTTATGATGTCATTGTCAAACACTGAATCCTTGACAATAGCAAACATTTTAGTGTTATCTTTACGCTCGTGAATTTCTTTTCGTTGCCCATTGTGACTCATTATCTCTTTATTTTTTTTTCCACTATTTTAACATTACCTAATCTGGTTCGGTGATTAACTGCGTTGTGCATTTAAAGTTTCCATGCGAAAAAGTTATTTCGACTCCGAACTTGACTCATTATTATTTTCTTATAAGGAAGGTATATATAGTATATATATATCCCCCATTGATACCGTGAAATGATATGTATGTCCAGCATTTTTAACAATAGTGAATATGTAATTAAGCCGGAAAATAAAGGTACTTTTATGGCAAAGTAACTATCTGGTAGCTAAATGAAAACGTATAAAATTAAATTACAAAAAAATATATTTTAACATTTTTTTATTACAATCTCTTATGAAAGTCGCTACACCATCGCTTCGTATTTCCTCGGCGGGTGACCTTTGTAGAAAATAGTAGAAAAATCGTCAAGAAACTCTTCAAGTACATTTATTTATGTTTTCTTCGAAAGCAACTCTCTTCAGCAACATGAGAGAATAACTCCTCCCTGTCGTTCAAGGTCACTTTCTATCACAAATCTTGCAAATTTACATCGCATCCTAATACATTTAACATATACTATAATATAGTATATCATGCAGTCTGACAAAGTAAAAACATAATGTATGTTAAGCGTGTTAAGGGAACGACTGACGCCCCACATAGATAAAAGAAAATACTTATCAAAAATCTGTGCTCCACATACCATGCCAAAGGTTGGCTTGAACGATGATCCGCTCATATCCTTAATTGCACCAAACGCATTACGCTAACGAGTGGAGTGACCGACTTGATGTGTAAAAGCCTTGTTTGAAACGACGTCTTACACGAGAACCAGTAGAGTCTTCTATTTTAATGAAATAGTGTACTTGCTATGTCTGCGACCACGTATCCTGCAATAAGTTGGAAAGGTCAAGCAAATAATACCTTTGCCTTTTAAACTAAATTTGATATGAATGCGAGTAGATCCGCTACTCGCATTCATATCAAATTTGCTGCAAAGCTGTTTTTGTTTTGTTGCTTAATTTAATTATGCGGTGTTTACTCTCAAAATAGTAATAAACACTCACTCATAAAATATGAATATAAAAGTAACAAAATATTTGGTAAATATATTTTTAAGATTTAAAATATTAATACATGTACTTTATTATAGTGTATTCAACATTTTGATACAAATTAAGAATGTTACTGCAGCTATATAGAAAAACGTATCGTTTAAATTATTAAGCCAATATTTAAAACATTATTATTAAGTTGTTTTCTGAAACGTTTTCCTGAAACGTCAGGATAAACATTAAATCAAATTAATGTGTCAAATAAAGTAGATCCGTAAAAGTAGTTTCATTTTAATTATTATTTTACATTTATAATTATTTGGAAAATAGGTAATGAATTATTTTTCATAAAATGTACACTTAGCGCAATAATATAAGTTATTTAGGAGTTTACTATTAATGACTTTTAAGTTGGACCACCATATTCACCCTTGATTTTATGACAATCGCACTTTTTCACTATTTTCATAAGAAAAAATCAAATAATGCCTATTTTAAAAATGTTAGGAAAAAATATATGACGCACATGTTCTATTGGTTCATGCATCTGTCACTTTGGCATCATGTTTTGATAACTGTTAAGAGTCGTAGTGCTCCTAAAAGCCAGCTCATTACAAAGGCAATTAAGATAGATTCTCGTGGTGTCGAAACGGTGAAAGCTCCTTTGAATTTGTTATAAGTAATTAAAGAATATTAAACCTCATTAGTGTTTCGATCTCGTTAGAAGCGTATTATAATAAAAAAAAATGTTTTGTGTATTGTAATCGTATATTAAAGTCTTAAATTACAGAATTAGGTACACAAAATAGTATTATCTTTATTTTGTCTGTTAGCAATTTTATTTTAATTATTCAGATTTATATTTGCTTTTTGTATCTACAGTCTTGTGTGCAACAAAGGTATTTTATTATTGTTATTTTATTAAGCTTTAGAGTTTCTAGTGTTGCAACCGTCTTTTGGATGCGGTGATTATTTGCCATATTCAGGCAGACCGTATGTTTGTTTGTAGACTCTGTGCAGAGAAGGAAGATATTGTGTATTCTACGAGTATAACCAAAATATAATTTTCATTCCAAACAACTGTAGAAAGTTAATATGTGGTCTTGCCGAACCGCTTCCCTTTTAAAGGGAATTTGGTAAAATTTTATTTTGAAAATGTAGGGCCTAAACTCAGGACGCTTCAAATGTTCACAGAATATTTAGTTATATATTCACTTTAAAAATAAACAATTAAATTAAAATAAAAAAAAAATTTAAGAGGGGCTCCCATACAACAAACGTGTTTTTTTTGTTGGTTTTTGCTCTATATTGATAACGGCAACAGGTAGACGCTTGAAATATTCACAGAATATTGAGTTATATTAATCACTTTAAAACTAAATAGTTAAATTAAATTAAAATTAATATTTAAAAGGGGGCTCCCAAACAACAAACGTGATTTTTTTCCAATTTTTTTTCTCGGTCTTAATAACGATAATATGTAGAAACTTGAAATATTTTTATAGATAATGGTACGGAACCCTTCGTGCGCGAGTCCGACTCGTAAAACGGCCAAGTTTTTTAAAATCAAATAAATTAAAATATATTTAGATTGTGGTTTAGTGAATATTAATGTCATTAATAATTAATTAGTGAATTATTAGTAATCGCGAGGTCATAGTTAACTTCCACATCTTTTCTAAAACTCACGTGGGTTTGGGGAAGTTATCATTTACTATTAAATATCTATCGTCGATTAACAATGAAATTTTTATTTAAATTATTTGGATAAAGCTTTTTAATGCAGAAAATGGCCATCGCGAAAAAATAGACTCGCGGACACATCTAGTACTTATAAGTTCAAGTGAGTTAATATAATTTATCATGGCACGATGTTTTTTACTCTGTGCTTCAGAAGGGTCGTAAAACAGTTGGTCCCGGCTGCATTAGCAGTCGTTAACAACCACCAATCTGCACTGGGTTCGCGTAGTAGTTTATTTGTTTTTCTTTTTTTATTGTTTTTTCTTTTTTTTAGTTTGCCCGTTCTCTCTATCCATCCATAGGGAAGGCTCGTGCCCCAGTAGTGGGGACATAAAATGAGCTGGAGATAATGTTTTTTACATATATTTAACAAAGGAAAGGTGTTTTACCTTCATTTCACTTGATGACATTAGATGATGAAGCCGAAGATTTAACTAAAGAAGAACTGCCTATTCTATCTATCAACTGTCGGAACACAACAAAAGTGTTGTGATTGTTGTTATAGCGACAGACTTAGACAAGTTAGTGGTAGCTAGCCAGATGGAATGAATACAGGCCTTAGAACCAAGCAAACAAATTCGAACCAGTATACTCGTATACAGGTCGACTTTTTTATCACCATCCAAACATTCTGAGATGACTTCCGTGATTCAAACGAACAACTCTTTCTATGGGACCAACACCCTAACTCGAAAAAAAAAATCAGCTGTTCCATACATTTTGGTCGAATGAATATTGATGTTTTGTATGGAACAGCTGATTTTTTTTCGAGTTAGGAAGTTGGTCCAATAGTAAAAGTCGTTTGTATCACAGGAGTCATCTCAGAAGGTTTGGATAGTGATAAAAAAGTCGACCTGTATATCGCTACTAAAACCACAGATTACTTAATAGTTAAAACCTGTTCTTTCCAACTTATTAACCTACTCGACTACAAAGGAAAATTAAATTGATTGCTAATTAATTATTTGTTGCTACCTATAATTTTTCTGTCATTTTATCAATTTATTATCTGCATTCAGCGTAATTTAACACTTGACAAGAAAAAGAAAATTCAGCTTACCGATATTTGTACCTAACTAGTTCAAGCGCATATAATGTACAAGAATAGTAAATGTTTCTCACGAGCTCCATATTACACCATAGAATATAAATTAAAAAAAAAGATTTTCAAGCGTACGTTTAGTGTAGTAAGTTCTGTCACGAGGATCAATTTGAATCAACTTGAATTAAAGTTTATGCTAAAAAAAGTCTTTTTCACCTATTATAATTACCCCTCTTGTCCCATGTGACATACGATAAATAACAATAACTGATTTACTTTTGTCATATTTTTTTGGTAGCTAACCTGTGAATATGGCTTATAAAAAATAAAGAGATAGATAGATAACACTTTTATTGCAACACTATTAAACATAAACATATATAACAACAACAAAACAATAAATAATTTACATAATTACAATTTGGCGGTCTTATCGCTTCTAAGCGATTTCTTCCAGACAACAAGTCGGATGGAGAGAGCGAATACAGTGTAAGATCAGAGGTGAAACTATTAAAACATACTAGAATAATGTGTATTTAGTAAATGAAGCAAAATAATAATAATAATGATAAATATATAATGATAATGATAATAATAAAAAATATACTTAAATATAAATACTATATATAAATAAACCTACGTCAACCTAATATAAAAATATACAAAATTATAGCATTAGCGTATCATGTATGTATAATTTGTGTCCTACTAATATGTCTGCTATAAGTGCAACATTTTGTTTTTATATAAAGACAAAAACTAATGACAATTACCTAAGTAGAATCACGCACCACATTTGCAAGGCAAAGCAAAAAAAACTGAGCATTCGGCACTAACGTTGAGATGGTGTGATTCTCGTACGATACCACCACCATTCCACAAGCTTGCAGCAATTCCAACTGCAGACACTGTGTCGACGGCACTGTACTGAAATATAAACGTTTTGTAAACTGTGTTGCAAACAAGACACATTTCAGAAATTTCCTTTTAGAAGTATAGCTGAATAATCAAAACTGAATAGTAGATTCAACAAGTGATTCTCCTAATTACCAATGAATTAAAAAAAATATCCTTTGAAATATTCAAAGTCACATTGCGGTTTTGTTAGAGGTTTTCCTTAAAATACATTAGAAATAATAGCGAGAATTGAATTAGGTCAAGCGCATTTCGTTACCACAAAGGAGAGCGGTGAAGGAGTTTCCTTATATTCTCGAAGTTCAATTGTTTCAAAGGATCTTTGCCCCCTGCGTTCGGGTGGTTCCCTATTCGGTGTCTAGCACAGTAATCGAGTTCCGATGCCGAGGTGACGCCGGTTGCCGGTTGAGCGCGGACGAGCGCCAGTCGCACACGAGCCGTCGCCCTGCCACCACGTCGCATGTACCACCGAGCGACCACGCCGAAGCGTGAAAAACTTTGACAACCCAAAAAATTACCCGTGAATTCAAAGTGCAAGTGCGACAGTGCCGATCTAGTGACCCCGAACATCTCCACCCGACTCGACACAATTTTGCACGTCAGCGACCGAAACGACACGACAATAAACAATTTTTTCAACAATTTGCACAATATCTATTGTAAGTACTTTTATATTCCATTATGCACCGCTGTGTTCGGCAATTTGATAGCTAGGTTGTACGTGATATTTCATCATGTGTAAATCAACTATATAATTATTCGAGTCTTCGTTCAGCTATTACAACAGTGCACTACTACCGACATTTCGGTGCAATAAATTAAGTTGACGAAAAATTCTACCGGCCGGTTGAACGTGGTTTCGCCATTTATGTTCATTTGAAGATTTTATAATACGTGAGTCGTCATAATTATCGTCGTTTATAACTTGTTCTCAAGGTTCTTGTCATTTTGTCTAGCAACTCGTAAACTGTAAATTTAACTAGTCATTTTATTATCATATCAATGAATTGTCGAAAACGAGTTATTTTTAAACAGACGTAACGTTCAGTACAGTTCTCAAGTTACTCTAATTATTTTTAATAATAGTGATGGACAATACAGTAATATCATTGTCACTTTAGGCTCTTGGCACAATTACCTACTAGATAAAGTATAGATAATCAAATCACTATCGTTGGAAATGTTGTAACATAGGTACCTACCTACCACTTGTTATAATCCAAATAACATTGAAAATGTTATCAGACATATTTTTTTGTAAGTGCTATGATCAATTAATTCTTGGCTGTTGGAGCTTCTTCATGTTAAGTATTCACCATCATCATTAACTTGTAACGTCCCACTATTGAGCTCAGGGAATCCAACTAGGACGATGGCATTATTGGAGATCAGACTGTAACCAACACGAACGGTATTTGAACCTATTACTATTGCGAAATTCATATGATTGTAAGGCCTAAAAACATAGACATCTAATAATCATGATGATTGTTATAATATCGTATATTTTTATTCATCTGATTATTAATTGAGACGACTAACTTGTTTCACGACTTGTTTTTTTTACAAAATGGTTTTCACCCTAGTCTCTCCCAAAGTTTATCATCATCCGAGAATAAAAAAAAGAAAAGAAGTTTCTGTTTCTTTCGTGTTTGAGTCGTTCATTAAGTTACGACGTAGTTTTTAACCGACTTTGAAAACAGGAGGAGGTTCTCAATTCGGCTGTATATATTTTTATTTATTTCAAAGTACACAATCGTCAAACGCAGATATCAGATTTATGATAACGTCTAGTCAACGAATAATAAAGGCAATTCAACCGACGGAGGTGGTCTCTGTAAACAAAATAAAAACATAATAATATGTAACGATGATACAGCAGAGATGTAAGAACGTAGGTACACGCAAGGCATGGATAGATGCGGAGGCTGCATAGGCAGGTCTCGGCTATTAGCTTAATAGACCCGTGATTAGAGAACGGTTTCGATTAAGACCGCGACCACCAGCCAGCGTTCGCCCTACAATTTTATTTCCTTGTACTAACCACCGGGGTTGAAAGTATAACCATTTTTTAAATTAAGGAATAAGTTTAAGTTTTCTAAGAAACTGTTTTAGAAAGATTTGTTTGGTTTTAGTATGTTCCTATACTTTAAAGTTCTTTTATTAATACTATTTTGTTAATTGTCGTAGGCCTTGAAATTCTGTATACTTTGTAAATTTAATTTCAAAATTAATTAGATCTATATCAGAGACATGACCATGGCTACTAGTAGTACTGTCAAGAGTCAGTATAAAAGTCATGTTGTCTATGACACTGCTAGAAACTTAATCAGCTTTGACATGGTCCAAGGTTTCCTTATGATATACTTACGTAAGCTTACACGAGTGCATTAATTGATTACGTGCGAGGTGTAATATCGACTACGTCTTTGATACTTCCTTCGTCAAAGACCTTAGCCCCGCTTATTACTTTGTGGATTATTATTTCAACCTCAGGGTCTTCGTGATTACAGTTTTTATCTACGGTATTGACCTTTAATATTTCTATTGAACATTGACGAATGAAGAAGATAAATTAATGTTATTGCAGGAGACAATAAAAATAGATACTTGAGAAAACAACTAAAGTAAAAATTCAGGGACACTGTAGGAATATCATAAAATTAGAGTTTTTGAAAATAATAACTTCAAGATTGCAGCACATTTAGGTACATCACACTCATAGGTCAAACTTTTACCTAAGTGGGTACCAGAGGTATCCTTCGTCACATTTTTTGTGCAAAAAGTCAACTTACTCACAAAATTCACGATAATAATAACGTTTTGTAAGAATGACGTATCCAAGTGGATTCGTGCTGCAACAAAATGCAGTTACCACCTACTTAAATCTTACGGATGTCCTTGTACTACTGCTAAGTTGCTGACTAAATTTAACGGGAGAATTTTGTGTTTAACCGACTTGGCAATATCTTTAAATTACACATAACTGTTCGAGTCATTAATCTATCCAAAATAGCATTTGACCCAATCTAAAAGACCTGCCATTATAAATCATGTTACTAATGCATAAGAAGGATGCGACCGTCAATTTAAGCCCCAAAAACTTGTTTGTTAATTTTTTTTCGACATGTCCTATAGTTTCAACTCCAAGTTCACGCCTATTGAATTGTTAATTCATTTCCTTCTTTATCGGTAATATTTGTAACTGGATACGGATTTTAAAATCCTGTTCATAAAATTCGCTTTACAAAATCCCTTTTTTGAAGAGAGTTTGCTGATGTTCTCAGACGGCATCTTAAGCGTTCCGGACTTTTTGGGGCAGCGAGAAACTTAAAGGGTTCAAGCCGTGTGATCTAAATACCGGCACAGGTTTTCTAGGGGGAATGGCAACACGCACTCGTGTGTTTCCCCGTTCTCTACTAGATTCTTCGAGGGGTTCGGATCGGGAGCCGAACAACCCGAGGTCGCCTCTAAAGACTAGGGCCACAGCTAGGGTTGACCGGGTCGTAGGGGTGATTATATAACAACGCTTGGTAATTAATTAACGCAAAAGGTACTCTTTAAAAATGTCAAAGCCATTACCGTTTACCAACCACCAAATCTGAAGATCAACATTTCTGGCATTTTTTCGACATAGTGAAAGTATCTACTTTCACCCCTCAGCTCGGAACGACTCTGTCCGCAAAATCTGTATCAACACTCAACCATGCGCCGTGCAAAAAAAATGGTGTCATTAGGTCTTCATCCGATGAATAATACGAAGCGATATAGTGCCTACTTATTAGACGGTCTAGCCGGTACCAAATCGCATTTATCTTGCTTAAGTTATTTGCATATTTTCCTAATTGTAATTTATGTAGTTAAACAAAAATGGACAAAAGTAATTTTTCAAAGTATTTCGGTATACTAGATACATCATCATCAGCTCATTTTATGTCCCCACTACGGGGGCACGAGCCTATGGACGGATAGGGAGAACGGGCCATAAACCACCACGCGGGCCCAGTGCGGATTGGTGGTTGTTAACGACTGCTATTGCAGCCGGGACCAACGGCTTTACGTGCCTTCCGAAGCACGGAGGAGCTCGAGATGATAAATTTTTGGTCACCCATTCAATGACCGGGCTTTGCGAAAGTTGCTTAACCTCAGCACTCGCAGACCGGGCGCGTTAACCACTGCGCCATAGAGCTCCTCTATACTAGATTATTTACTAATAATAATGTAAAGGTAAGTTTCATAATCATAACCCAATTTTTTATTATTATTTATTTTCTTTCATTTAGGAGAGCACAATTGTGGGATGTTAAAGGCGTTAGACGTTTATATGAAGATACAATATTTTTATTTCAATACACAGATATGTATGGTTTATCCAATTGTTTAGTTAATTATGAATCGAAGTAACTTAATTATAAATTGTTATTAACATAATTAGTCAATTCTCACACGAATGTTGTCTGTTTAACTTTATTTGTATTTACATCATATCTAAGAAGTTTCTGTTTTAGATATATAATATTGTATTGTTTGCTGATAGTGATAGCAACACACCGCAGCACACCTTAAATATGACATAATATTAGCTCAGAAAACCACAGAGCATTTGCATAATAGAGCGGTTATACGATTATGATTGCTTTTCGTTATGGATTTTTTTTGCTTACTTATATTGAAATTGAATAAACGATTTTAATATGATTATTGAACTTGAATCGGTAGGTTATTTGTTTATTTCTTATGTACAATTCTGCCAACCTAGTGTTTTTTCTAAGTTTGTGTAAACCTGGGTGTTGCCTTTAGTCGTGGTTGTCAAATGGAGTATTATATCCAACTGCTGAGATCGACAACTTTCTTACGATAGCAGCCGTGATTAAAAGCTAGTTACCTATCAAAAGTTTTGTACTGCAGATTTGCTTATAATAATCTTAAGGTCACCCAAATGCTATCCAACAATTGCGAAAGTTGCAATTATACGATTACAATAAATACGGTAGCTGCTGCAGCAACGAATTCCTCCCGAGACGTGGTCATATTTTTTTAGCACTTTATTAGCTGCTCTGCGACTCTTACAGCTAAACCAGATGGGAACATTAAGATTTAATCACACTGTACATTCTTAAGCTACCAATTTTAATGGTAGTTTATGGTTTATAGTGTTGGTTATAAGGACGTGCAATTTTATTTGTAATGTAAGTAGCAGGAAGTAAAGTAGTTAATAGCCTGTACTGTCCCACTGCTGGGCCTCCATCGAAATCAAGTCATTACTACAATTGATAGTTAATGTAAGAAGGTAATACAAATGGCCTCAAAAAAAAAACTTAATTCGTTCAATTAAAAAAAATATATTTTGATAGTTGACATTTTTGTTCAAAGCTCTATGAGCGAATGAATGAGTGAACTTGAAACGCGTGACTGAACCTGCAGAGGCGCGGTCATAATATAAATAGGTCAGATGAGGTAAGGAGTGCGTCCACGTAGTGGGTCGGAGGGCAATACTCTGTTTGGTCACATTAGCTATTGAAATTGTTTCTATTGTCGCTAGTATTACCATAATATAAAACGGAGCGAGTAGCCGTGATTGTGCATGTCCAAAACAATGGCTTCACGCCACCATCTTTTGTTTGTTAGAAGATAAAGCCGTTTTGAGTAAGCTAACCAATGTTAGCTGCAGTAGTCTCTGGATATAAGGTAATTAATAGTTATTTGTTATATAAGAGTGCAAAGTTGCTTTTTAACCGCGTGCTCAATTTTGCTGACCGAGCAAATGAAGGATTCTTAAATTGAATCACGAGCGCAGCAAGTGATTCAAAAATTAGAATCCTGTGCGTTAGCGGGTGAATCAAAAAAGCACGAGGTGAAAAATCTTTGCACTTGAGTGCAACACGTAACTTTTCATCCCACCTCAGCGAGGAAATGACTAAATGCAATAAAAAAAACATTTACAATCACAACATACTTTTATTTCAGTTTAGGTATTAACTACTACATTACAGTATTATCTTTAAATTGTAACAAATAATACTTAGGTATAATTAAGAAAAATTTAAAACTTAAGTTGAGTGTAATATTTTTGTTAGCTACTGTAATGTTGGTGTTAGTGACTTGTGTACTGATAAATTCGGCACCATGGAGGTAGAAGTACATAGGTTTAATGATGTTTTGAATTCACAAACTTAGTGCACACGATGTTCTAAATTCAATTTACTTTATCCTCTAGAGGATACGAGTAAAAACGGCTTTTGCACTCAGATATCGAAGAGCAAAAATACTCTTTCCGAGATGGGGGGATGAAAAAATAATAGTAATACATTGGAAATGTCAAATGATGTCAAATATATTTTGATCGGTAGATTAATTGAAATTAATTACTCTTGTTAAAACTTTTATATGGTGTGTTATATGGTTATGCGTCATTAAAATTAATAAAGGATAACCTAATGTTTGTCAAGGAAGTCGGAAAACCGCAAAGTTTTATCAAATTAAAAATAATATCATGTACATTTCATTTTTAATTTTGGGGTAATCCCTTGGGTAAATTTTTATAATAAATATATATTAGTAAATTTGGGTAAACCCTTATTCTAATCAGGCAATTATCAAGAACGCGGCAATGCCGGCGCTGACGCCGCCGTGTAGATAACAGCTAATATTAGCTGCTCGGGTGAAAGGTGTACTAACAAACACTAGACTATCGTATGAAACCGATAGATTAGCAGTACCATTCCAATGTAAATAAAAACTTAAAATAAAACTTAAATACGTACCGTTTATTTTACGTATTTTTTTAGCTTGACGTTTCTAACCTTTTATAGGGTCTGTGGTCACAGGGAGTTTCTTGACTGTTATTTTAATTTTTAGTGATCATTTACATATAATTTTACGCAAATATTGTAACGAACAAATTACAATTTGAAAGCAGCAAGTGATTCAAAAATTAGAATCCTGTGCGTTAGCGGGTGAATCAAAAAAGCACGAGGTGAAAAATCTTTGCACTTGAGTGCAACACGTAACTTTTCATCCCACCTCAGCGAGGAAATGACTAAATGCAATAAAAAAAACATTTACAATCACAACATACTTTTATTTCAGTTTAGGTATTAACTACTACATTACAGTATTATCTTTAAATTGTAACAAATAATACTTAGGTATAATTAAGAAAAATTTAAAACTTAAGTTGAGTGTAATATTTTTGTTAGCTACTGTAATGTTGGTGTTAGTGACTTGTGTACTGATAAATTCGGCACCATGGAGGTAGAAGTACATAGGTTTAATGATGTTTTGAATTCACAAACTTAGTGCACACGATGTTCTAAATTCAATTTACTTTATCCTCTAGAGGATACGAGTAAAAACGGCTTTTGCACTCAGATATCGAAGAGCAAAAATACTCTTTCCGAGATGGGGGGATGAAAAAATAATAGTAATACATTGGAAATGTCAAATGATGTCAAATATATTTTGATCGGTAGATTAATTGAAATTAATTACTCTTGTTAAAACTTTTATATGGTGTGTTATATGGTTATGCGTCATTAAAATTAATAAAGGATAACCTAATGTTTGTCAAGGAAGTCGGAAAACCGCAAAGTTTTATCAAATTAAAAATAATATCATGTACATTTCATTTTTAATTTTGGGGTAATCCCTTGGGTAAATTTTTATAATAAATATATATTAGTAAATTTGGGTAAACCCTTATTCTAATCAGGCAATTATCAAGAACGCGGCAATGCCGGCGCTGACGCCGCCGTGTAGATAACAGCTAATATTAGCTGCTCGGGTGAAAGGTGTACTAACAAACACTAGACTATCGTATGAAACCGATAGATTAGCAGTACCATTCCAATGTAAATAAAAACTTAAAATAAAACTTAAATACGTACCGTTTATTTTACGTATTTTTTTAGCTTGACGTTTCTAACCTTTTATAGGGTCTGTGGTCACAGGGAGTTTCTTGACTGTTATTTTAATTTTTAGTGATCATTTACATATAATTTTACGCAAATATTGTAACGAACAAATTACAATTTGAAAAAAGACAAAGTGTTGAAAAAATTCCATGTAAAGTAAAAGTAGATAGTGTTGATTAATTTCGGCGAGTTGGATTGAGCCACGATAGCATAGTTGGCAGTGCAAATGACCCGGCATGCCATGCGGGTTAGAATCCCGCTCGTGGAATTTTTTCAACACTGTCTTTTCTCAAATTGTAGTGATCGTTTAAACTAAAGGAAACCATCGTAGGTATAAATAAGCATAATTTCCCTACTTTTAGTAAGTATGTAGCAGTTAATTCTTTGCTGACTGATAGCTTTATCGTGTTGTAGTGAGAGGTAAAAAAAGCCGTAAAAATTTCAAGGTTACTATCGTAAGAAATACCATGCTTAGACAAATTATTTTAAATACTAGATCATTAAAGTAGTGAAGAAAACTAATTACCGCTGCGATAATTAAGAAAATGACATAAGTGGTTTGGTGAATTACCATTGTTTTTGTGTAAATGGTAATTGTGATGACCGTAGCTCGCCGCTCATTATTTTATGCGGAAATTTCATGTTTTGTTGCTTGTTTTTTTGCTTTACGAAGTAAACAATGTTATTTATTCATTACTATTCAGAACCTATGAATACAAAACGATAGTGTTGATTTGCGATTATTGAACTGCCTTGCTTTGATACTGTTTTAGGTTTGATTGTATGTAACATAGTTCGCTTAACTATCTTCCACCATTTTGTCTGCTTGCCATATTTTTTTTGTCTACTTGACAATTTGCTGATTGCATCATACGGCATTTTTAGCTTCACCGGGCTTTTTTGGGGGCGGCGAGAAACTTAAAGGGTTCCTCAAGCCGTGCGAAACGAATCACCGTCGGAGGTTTTCTAGAGGGGACGGTGTCACGCGCTTGTGCGTGTCCCCGTGCCCTACTAGATTTTCCGAGGGGTTCGGATCGGATCGGGGACTTGCCATAGCAAAAATGTTAGAGTATTGTTGTCCGAAGGGACAGTTAGAGATAAAATAGCCAGTTCCTAAGTGGTTGAGAATACCGATTGAAATGTGCGTCCACCTTCGATCTTATCGTCATTCACTATCGGGTGAGGGCAGTGCTTCCTTATTGTGGAATTTAGAGAAATGTGTGTAGGAAAGGAGTCCATTTTTTTAATTCATTATAGGCAAGTATTTGACCTGATGGTAAGTGTTGACAAGGCCTAGGATGTAGCATTAATGCCTAGAAAATTATACTTTTGATGTTAGTAATAGTGACCACTACATTCGAAGGGTTACTGTCCTGAGCCCATCAGAACTACTGTTACTGTTCCGTTGACCAGCTGATGATGACGTGAAGTAAAAACCAAATCGTGCTTCAACGTCTTTTTTCTAACAGTTTGTATCATAATCGTTCTGCGTTTCCGACAAAGTCATTAACAGTAAATGAATTAATGTTTTTATTTTTCGTAAATGAATTAAACTATTGTCTACAACAATCATTAACTTCCAAGGAATTGTTATCATCAAAAATACTACAGGCTCGTCTGACGTGTTCGCTTATAATTTAAGACGGATGCGCCAGATAATGCAGGGATGTGTGCGCTTCTTTGTGGCTCGTTATCAAGGGCTAACGTTTTCCCAAGGCCTTGGACAATGCCTTTATTGATAGTCTGACGCATGTTCCCTGGCACTTACAAAAAACTTCAACAAAGACGGATTTGAACGACCAGCCCGCTCCACTTTCTAAACCAATAACTCTAACGTCAACTACAGCTATAACACTAAAAGCAGTTTAATTTTTGTCTATTTTGATAGGCCATATGGTATTTAAGACTTCGATGCCTGTGGTTTATGGAGACCATAGACTTTTAGGATGTGCTTGTAAAGTGCAGCGGCTACTTGTAAGTAACTTCTATCGAATGGGAGACAAGATTAGTGATATTTGTAACTTTCTATATGTATTAGTAAATATTAAGTGCCCGTGGTATCTAGTTAGAATTAGTTCCGAATGCTTTCTTAAACTAAGAATTTCACTTCTCGTATTTCTCATAGTGTTAATTGGATTTCATGGACACAAAGCGTATGAATATTGAAGTGTTATGAATGAACGTAGCGGCACCTAAATGATTTAAAATTAAAAAGCTTTTAGTTATCATGGAAACAATTTTTAAAAGTTATTTTTCATATAGCAAGCTTTGACAAGTTTTGACGTTATATTGTAGTACCTAATTAATAAAGTCACAAAACTATATCACAAAATAAATATAGTATACCAGCGGCCCGCCCCGGCTTCGCACGGGTGTACTTTTATTTTTAAACAATTTTTTTATAGCCTATGTTACTCAGCGGCCAGCGCTAATGTAGCATTCTAATGGTGAAAGATTTTTTAAATCGGTCCAGTAGTTTTTGAGTTTATTCGTTGCAAACATACATACAAAAATACAAAGCTTTCCTCTTTATAATATAAAGATATTAAATAATATTATATAGTATATTGACATTCATGACATACAGTGACAGTCTACTCGTATTTACAATGTTTACAATTTGGTGTAAATTTTTCTAACTAATTGTAAAACCGACAAATGAATAGTAATGACATGCATTCAACAGCTTATTCCCCGTTAGAGGCTTGTTGCGAGACACTTCCTGGAAGGCTCACTGGCTTCTGGCAAATATCCTTGCTGGGTTGGTAAACCTTATAAGGGTTCAAGTACTCTTCCGCGGTCATTTAGCATTTCAAATGCTTTTTTACCGTTATTAAGGGTGATCAAATTCAATTGGCAACAGATTTAACAGAAGTTATGGTACCTACTCAAAATCATTATCATCATTATTTCAGCCAAAAGACGTCCACTGCTGGTCAGAAGCCTCCCCCAAGGATCTCCATACCGACCGGATTTTTTTGTTTTGTTTTTTTTTACTCATATTGATAAATAGAAAATAATAGGACATTCGGATTGCAATATATACGAATCCATCTTGCAATATAAACCAATATCTTAAAAAAATGATAAAAATACTTTTAGCTTTCAATATTTAAAAAACCTGTTTAAAACCCAAAAAATTTTTTTTTTGTAAAAATGTATTTAATGCTATTTTAGTAGAACGTGCAAGTATTTTCATTTGGTTAGTAAGCTTATCATCTTGCATCGCCTTTTATAGTTGCTTCAACGTATGGGCAAAGGTATGGGATAATGTCTAGAGTAGTTGTGTCCTGATATGGTCCGAGTATTAAGAGTGGCTGTGACAAGAACAAATATGCTGCTACGTTTTGCTGATTCTCAAATGGATAAACTATAGTAACTTTAACTTTGTCTAGCATTTTTCATTAGACGCCTTAAAAAAAGTGTTAGTGGATATAACTTACATTAATAAAGTTAATATTGTGTATCATTTCCAAATGATAGTCGGCTACATTCTGATATTACGACCAAACAAAATATTGTAATACCCAAAATCAAAAGTCAGAACGTAGATTGAATGAAAAGTTTGGCATTTAAGTTACATAACAAGGGTCAGGGCCAAAATAATGAAGTAAACTTAATTGAAATTTTACAATATGCGGGCATAATCCATTGCAGTTCTGACAATTCCATGAACGTGAACCAAAAGAAAGGGTTTCATTTTTAGAAAAGGTTAATACTTTGTTGCCCGGTAACGCAGGCCCATAGATAAATAAATACCTAATACAAACACATATATCTACGAATATAAAAGAAATTTGTTAGTATTACTCATTTTGATTGATTTTTAAAGAAACAACTATGGGAGCAATTTCCCTCTTATTGCAATGTTTAGGTGTTACAATGAGCTATCTAAAAGTCATGATGAAGTAGATATATTAAGCGACAAATTGGGTTCTTTAAAAAGTGTGTTAAATTGTACTTCAATAGTCCTTAAAATTTTACTTTAAAAAAAATCTTTTTTTAATGTTTTTTATGTTTCTGTCTTTTTTTCCGGTTAGCAATTTCATTTTTTGGTATATGTTATGCGTACCTATAATTTAAATATATATATACACGTTTTTATGATTATATAAGTTTTGATAAATGTTCTGTATGTATTTAGTTGGTAAGCCTTTTCTAATAAATAAATAAAATAAAATAAATAAGTAAGAGAGACTTTCTTTACCAAAACAAAGTGTAAACAAAAATTACCACATTTCAAGTTTAATTTGAAGGGTGACCTTTGTTGTCAGTGCTGCTCAACGTATGTCGCGAATGGCAAATGCTATAAAACGTAATTGCATATTTATTCCAACACAGACACTGGAGGAGATGATCGTATTTTGCTCTTTACTAAATAAAAAAGAATCTCATTTAGGAGATCAGCCAATGTATGAAAGGGCTACTTTGGAATACCATGCAATAGCATATCAGACTATCCAAAACTGTTAAATTTCTTTAATAAATATTCAACCATATGCCATAGACATAAAGTTGAAAGTCAATTGAGGAAATTTGACATACCTACATACGTAACATATATACAATATATTCATTTTATTTTATCGTTATTGAAATTATTGTCGTTGCTGAAATATCATTGTATCTCATACTTGTTTCAATGTTATTAATATTGCCTACTATTTTTTAGCAGGTATCAGGTTAAAAAAAAATAGCCAATACTGTGTCACAATATGTATGTAGGATGTATATAGGAAGGAACGCCTTTGCCTTCCTACATACATCAACATGCAATGCAGAAAAAACTTTGAAAGACGAAAGGATGTAAATTGTTTAAATTCACTAATATAACTATCTTGTGCATGTTAGTCACTATCGCTGATAGGTAAATGCGCTGATAATACTGTACGCCATGTTACTACGCCACTAAGATTTAGCACTTAATACAAACCATTAACTTCAAAATTAACTGTGAAAATTCCCGATATATAGCCAAGGACTTTTGAGCCGCGTGCTCTTGTTGTTAGAGTGTGTACGCGTGTGCCTTATTATAATAAACAATTGGATAGCTTATAGAAATAACTCGCTTCCCTTCCTCGTAATGGTTAATCATTAACCAGACTCGAGAGTTTATTTACACTGCCGAATAGCATTTCAGCGCGTGTAAAGGTTCCTTATTTAGACAATTTCGCACTTTGAAATTGAGTGGAAGCAAAACAAATGAAGATGCTAATAGCTAAATACTTAGCTAAATAGTGTTTTGTTTAACTCCGTATTTCTGAGTTTGTGCAATAGCAGTTATCACGAACAGTCAACCCGAACGGAGATCTTAGTCTTCAGAGGCATCCTCGGGTTGTTCCGTTCCCGTTTCGATTAAAACTCCTCGCAGAATCTAGAGGGGAAAGAGGACACGCTAGCGTGATACCATTCTCTCTAAAAACCGTCTAAAGAGTCTTCGATTAGAAAGATGAAAAAAAATAGCAGTTTACTTATGAGGTTTTACTTCTTAATCATCAACATCATCACCAGGCTTAAAACGTTATTCGCCTTTCCACGAATTGGGTGTCAAAAGAAAACTAATTACGTAAAAGTATGGTTCAAAAGATAAACTACTTCATCGTTCGCGATCAAAGCAAAGCTTTTAGGAGCCGTCTTTAGGCTAAGTAGTGAGATATCAGTCGTTCGTTGGTTCCTTATATACCTCTTTTTAATTATGCACTTCACTTAACCGCATAGGCGGTTGTTACCAGTACTCAAAGCCATTTCGCCAAATCTGTAAATACCGTAAGTGCTACAACTAACCTATTCGTCCTAGGCAGTTGGTGTCTCGCAAATAATGAGAAATCGTATCCGTTAGAATAGGGTTTCACCAAGTAAGGTCACCGCTCAATTCGCTCACGGGCGATCACGAACGCCCACAGAGCGTAGGCGAGCATTGGAGACAAGCCACTAATATATCAAGACCTGGTAGACTGGTCCTTAAATATAGGGTTGGTAGCTACGTAGCTTCTGCCTCCGCTTTTATTTTTAAACGCCAGGCATACTGTACTTTGTGGTCTAGGTAGGCAATTTGCTAGTTCGCTTATTTGTCGTCGTACCGATAATTACTAGCAGCTTCATTTATATTCATATTGGAGCAAGATGAAAGCGTTTCAATGAGTTATGTGTAGTGAGTACTCGGTGGTAAATGACCGTGAAACCGACTCACCTAGTTTTTATGCTAATTCAGTTGACGACTAATAACGTTCAAAGATCCCGTCTTTAAAGAAAAAGTATTTATAAATATATATATTTTTATTAAATAGAAACTTATAATTTACACTTAATTTACATAAGTAAATAGCTTATAACTGCCTCACTCTGGGCCTTTGCCTTGCCTTTGCCTTTGATTTCAATGATGGAGGTTTTTACCTCCATCATTGAAATCAAGTCATCATTACGATATGCATACATTTTGTTACATTTCACAGTTATATGTAAGCACCCAATTGCTTTTAAATAAAGTTTTAAAAATTTTTTTTTAATGTCACTGTTGTACAACGATGTACACTTCAAAATAATTATACTACGTGATGATCACAGCATAAAAAATAATTGTTAAGACGGGTGGTAGCTAGACAACACGCTCTATCACCAACTAAAACCTACGAGTATATACCATACAATTACAATATGTACACCATCTAGGAATTAAGCCCTCTGAGTGTACCCTACTAGCAGACAATCAAGACCGAATCTTCAAAAACAAAATCAAATAATTTTTGCAAAGACGATGTCCTTCTTCTTGTTCTGAGAAACTTATGGCCTAACTAACCATTTGACCACAAAGGCGATTAAAACCTCGGCTTAGACATAAGTTACCGTGCTAAATCTTAATTTTAGTATCTAGGTTTGTGGCCAGCATAGCATCCTACGCGGGTCTAGACATTCGTACTTTCCAATAACTGGAATCGAATGGGAAACGGAACACTATAAAACGACTTCGATTATCCTTCAATTCCGTTTTATTACACCACTAAAATCTCTTTTATTGTCTTCAGTTAATACCTTTGTTGTGAGCACATAGTAATATCTAGAAAATCTTAGTTTCTTAAAACATAATAAATTTTATTGCCATAGTTTACGCGAACATTGGAATGAAACGCTTGCAGCGTAAATCACAAACTATTGGAAAAATTTAACGAGTCTTCTGGGGCCTTGGTAGCTCAGCGGCCAGAGCATTGGAACGGCTATCCAAAGGTCGTGGGCTTGATTCCCACTCGAGCTTCCCGAGGAACAACCTCCTTTACTAGTAAAAGTTTATGTTGTAATGAAACGCTTCATCAGTCATCGTGTGGCTAAACAATCTATCCTCCGTTTTTTGAGAGTGTATCGGCCTTATCAGCGTCCCTGGACGTTTTTGAGGGGGGTAGCGAGAAAAAGGGTTCCTCAAGCCGTGTGATCAAAACACCGTCTGAGGTTTTCTAGAGGGAATGGCATCCCGCAAGCGGGTCCCTGTTTGCTACTAGATTTTCCGAGGGGTTCAGATCGGGAGCGGAACAACCCAAGAGTGTCTCTAAAGCCTAGCACCTCGGCTTGGGTTGACCGGGTCGTGGGTGTGGGGAGACGAGCCCAGGTATAGAGCGCGTGCGCACCGGGTATACTTACATATACGTACTCTTTTTCACTGGGACAGCGAGCGTAGTGAGTCTCGTCTTGTGGTGAGTTCATGTAGGAAGGTAGGCAGTTGGGTGTTTATAGAGAAATTATAAATACGTATATACCTACACACTCTTTTTTATATATATTTTACGGGTAAGCACAGTGCCTTTGATCTCACCTGATGTTAAGTGATGATATGGCCAATGATGGAAGCGCACTTCATCCGGGATCCTCAATTAGTGAGGCACTAGGTATACCTCGAATAGATAACATTTACATGTCTCAGACCAAATAAAAAGTTAAGACAGAACTCTGCGAACAGCGAAGTGACGCCGGTCAAACTACGCCTCGCCGTGTACATACACAATTACACGCACACACGTATAACGAAACTACGCCTTAACTTGTCAGTTAGGTACCGCGGTTCGTGGGAGCAAGTTGTTTTGAGAAATCATAAATTTACCTGTGAAAATGCCGAATTGTGTTGTGAAAGGGTGTAAGAACCAATCTTCAAAGAATAAAAAGCGGGATGGAATCACATTTCACACGTAAGCAATTTGAAAACCAATATTTTTCAATGAATCAAAATAAAATTTAGACGTCATTGCAAGCAATGACGTCTAAACACAAGTGTTGCCATTATGAAGTGTTTTTAATTACCCTATTATTGGGTACTGTGTGACACGCAACGTAACGTTACTTGTTTCTTGTAATGTAGGTACTCAATTCGACTGTATTTTTAATGTTTATGATACACGATGCGATATCTTCGCCGTTGGTGAACTGATTTAGCATATGTTTTTTTTTCGTTATAATCCCATATTCATGTTATCAAAATTGGTTCAGTATAATAGCAAATTAATAAAATGGACCAAAATTTTATTCGTTTCCATTGCATTAAACTTTTGTCGGTTGTTTTTAACGTGTTTCCATTATATCCATATTAATATGTATTTTTTTTTATTTTTTATTTATGAACATGGAATCTACAGCACTTTATAAACTAAGTTATTATACCTACTGCCAATTACAGATCTCTATCTGATTAAAACCATAAAATGCACTAAATGTTTAGATTGCTTGCAGACTGATGAGAAACTTTATTTTCATAAGCTCATTAATTTGAAAAATAAGGGCGGTCTTCGCTTCCCGTCTAAGGATCTTTTTGAGATTTGTGTTACTTGTGAAGCTGTGGTCCGAAAATTATTAATTGAAAATATCACAGTAACCGCAGAAAATCAACACCGCACTATTGTTATGAATGTCCTGAAGAGATTCATTGGAAACAACCAGGTTTTTAGCAATTTAGAAACTAAACATGAATATGCTGGACAGGAACATAAACTTAATTTAATACGGTGTGTGATTGAAAAATACTTAAGCATTAGGTTCCACCATATTGCTAAGTTAGAAACAATTTCCAAATCAGTGGAAAGTAAAAGGCAAGCATACAAGAAATTAATTCAACATAAAGGTTTTTAATTAAATAATTTGGATAAATAATGAAAAGTTTTATTTCTGAAACACTTTTTCCATTTCCTTTTTCCTACCGCAACCACTTTTTACTTTTACTGACTGAGCTTACGTCGGGATGGATCACTTTTATTTTACCATATGATAACATTATTAATTAATAACGTTAAAAATAACGTTGCTAATTTTTAACTTTGGGGTAATTGAATTATCATGGCAACACCCGTTCTAAACACACATGTTTACAAAACTAGCTTCACTTTGCTGTTCGCAGAGTTCCGTCTTAACTTTTTATTTGGTCTGAGTTACATGTTTACAAAGTAAGAGAAGCAAATGCTAAATGAAACTGTTATCTAAAGTTTCGACAAGGAAAAAGGTTTAAAAACAAAGTCGTTAATAGGCAAATCAAGATAATATTGTTAGGTAGAACGTTACGAAGTTATATTTATAAAATAAATACAGTAATATCTGAAACTGTTGTCTAAAAACACTGTCACCCACCGTCCACTTACATAAACGCTCAAGTGATTTAAATGTTTTTTTTTCCTTTTATTTTAGGGACTTTTAGCATGTCATGTCAGTCCCATCATAACTTATACTTTTTTCCCTTTAGTTAATGGCTTCGTGCAATTAGCACATTTAGCCAGTGTCAACGTAGTTTTTCTAACAAGTAATACATAAATAAACAATATTTCCTTCCTGTATGATGGATGAATGATAATAGAAATGAGAAGTGAGAAATGATATACTCCCAAACCCTCGAGTATCTCAGTAAAGATGTGGGTCTTTACTAAGTCCTCACGCGGACTTTTTAAGAGAATTTGAAAAGTAACGTGCACTGTTTTGTTTCATGCAACACTCATGCACACCCCCGAACACTTAACAGTTAATAATCCACGAATATTTCACATTAATATTCGACATAACACAATTTTTAGAAAATAAAACAAAATCACTTTCCCGCCAAAAAGTCTAACTCATACTTACTACATCAAACTTATTTACTAGTACATAAATAACTATTAAAATGTTTACAAAAAAGGTTAGACAAGGAAATAGGTTACACAAAAAAGTCACAAATATACATTTGGTTAACGACGCGCTCGAGTGGCTGTTACTCCAGCGGCTCGTTATCAATGCTTATTACGTTTGTTGTTGCGTTGCTTTCATTTTTCAATCTCGTTAGTGTGTTCAACTGTTGTATGACCAGTGATTTTGATGGCAGCTCACCGGAGTCAATAGTTGCTATTAACTTGTTAACAAATACTTACTCCTCTGGCTTAGCGAGCTGGGTGTCTATTGTTAGTTTTATTTAACATTCAATCACGTTAACGAAAACGAAAATCGGTTTGGCATTAAAGCAGTGTTCCTGGCGACATACGGGATAAGCTAAAACTTTGCTATACAAATTTTCATTTTCGTAGACGTAATGGAATGAATAAATATAGTAAACAAAACTCACTCTATGCTGTCTGTAGTGGATCTTGCCCTCTGTCATAACAAGACGCCTATCTTCTCTACTTTGTGGTCTAACAAATAAAGTTTTTGCGACGAGTAAGGCACACTAGCGCCACCAATTGATAATTTGACAATTACTAACTGACCGGTTTTTTTTAACATTGCGTATTACCGTCCGATAACAGAAAAGCATTCATAGTATTTATTTAATAATTGTGCACTACTTTTTGTTGCGTGGTTTATTCACAAAACGGGCTATCGCATTTATTCACAAACAATCGCCACTTTTGGTGCTAGCGAATGAATACAAAAACGAACCTAAAAGTAGTGCACAATTATTAAATAATAGATGTTTGCCTAGTGTCGGAAGGTCTGCAATGTTTGAAAAAAATCCAGTTTAGCAGTTATCCAATTAAATCCATTAGCGGCGCTAGTGTGCCTTACCCTTCGCCTTAACTAGTGGCGTTTGAAATCGCCACCTTTACTGTTGTGCCCTTCCGGTAGTGCCTTTCTTCTGTGCCGGAAGCACAGATTCATGGTTCTCTAAAAACATATTGATTTATTTATTATTATATTATATATAATAGAAATTCACCTCTAAAGATTTATTGTTTCTGGATACGTTCACTGTTATTTATCTCGATACATTAAACAGATACTTTTTTGTCGATATTCAACGAATATTTCAATAGTTATTTAAAAAAAAAAACTAAAAATACTATAGTTTATCTGCGTTAACACACGAATACAATATCGAAAAGAAAGTGATCCTATCATTCTCAAGAGCGGTGGTCCATCTTATCAAAGATGACACGAAACAAACCAGTGTATCCACATGTCGCACTTGTCTCGCTCAATCAAGTCCAATGTGTCACCAAAAAACCGTAGTTAAGCGTTCACTTTTTAGCTAATTAGGCGGTCAAACGAGCCGCGCGGACGCAGAGCGATGTACTCCATTACTTTTGCAGACAGTGCGAACCACCACTTATCTAAACTATCTCCTGGTAAGGCACGCCAATGTCATCCTTACCCCTCATCAATAGAGATTGGAATCGGGTATCTTCAAAAAATCCTTTAGCCCTCGGCAGCAGCCTCATTATGACCCTTCTTGCCGTGTTGCGGCTAGAAGGACCATAAAATTATTATTACCTTCGACTAGATTACTTGTCGCGCAAATGAGAAAGAATATATCTTGCACACGGACAGATGCCTGAGGTTCGATTTGATGATTACTTCCATGGGATAGGCTCAATGATTAATGGGAAACAGTCCCTGTGCTCATTTAATAGTGTCGTTCGCTAGAATTTGCATTAGATACTAGATCATAAATAAGTTTGCAGTCATAATTCCTCAAGTCTATAGAATATTGATACACCCCGCTCCTAATTACACTATTGATACGTCCTGTACAGTATAAAATACTTGATATAAGTGTAGGGTAGGTAGGTAGTAGGGTTTTGCTAAAGGGTGTATCAAGCTAAAGATTCGTGAAATAAACCATCAGTAATTACTAAATTAGAAAACTTGGTAAACATTTGATCTGAATGACGAAAATGAATACTTGTCAATTTGACCGTTGTACTTAAAGGAAGGCAAGGATCTGCTTTTTCTATCTAATGTTATAAAGAGGAAACCTTTGTATTTTTGTATGTATGTATGTTTGCAACGAATAAACTCAAAAACTACTGGACCGATTTAAAAAATTCTTTCACCATTAGATGCTATATTAGCGCTGAGTAACATAGGCTATATTAAAAAAAGGTATTAAATAAAATACTAAAAACGACAATTTAATCTTCCAATACAAATTATTTGTTTGTTTTGTTGTCATGGAAACCATTGATATATATTTAACTCAATGATGGAAACTGTCAAAGCGGTACGAAGTCCGCCGGGTCAGCTAGTATTAAATAAAAGAGAACCATTTGGCCTTCGAAGAGAAGGCCTGTGCTCGTGTGGACGTAAAAATGAGCTGGTGATGATGATAATGATGGCCTTCTTTCCACTTAGTCGTAAGTGATGATGCAAGTTTTCTTCACCCTTAGCGTTTGAGGATTCCCCTCAAACGCAGAGGAATGGCTATCTTACTAAACTCTAACCCCCTTATTCATAAAATCTATTTAAGCATTATTTAGTTAATCATTGTCTTGTCTCTTTTTCTCAAATTCAAAATGACGTTTGTGTGACGTTGACAAAACACTATTTAACTAAATAATGCTTAAATAGTTTTTATGAATAAGGAGGTAACTGTCTATCACACATCTGTCATCTCTAACCGTTTAATATAATTGAATCAATTATCTAATCAAATAAAACTTATTCGTATGCAAAGCCTGTCATTTTATTTTGGCATTGGCATGTTAACAGATGGGTCACCGCTGCCTTAACGGAGGTGCCGAATCAGCAAACCTGTTATTGTTACAACATCACGATTATCGAGTACATTGTCACTTCCGTTCGATATCGAACATTGATTTTGATAATCAAATTCACAATACAAACCCGCGGATGGTTATGCGTATTGTATTCCGATCGGCGCGTGATGGCCATAAATGCAATGAGACACTCGATTGTTCCAATAGCAATATGGCTTCATCTAATTGGCATGTGCAGTAAGAGAGCAACGTCGTACATTTAGATCGTTGCAGTGGATAATTAGCTTTTTAAATGACCGAGTACTTATATCGCAGTTTCGATCGCCCGCTTCAATTCAAGATGTGTGATAACAATTAATTTGTATTCTATTGGCTGCAGCAGCTTTTATAGAAGTGTTTTATTATACTACACAATATGCTAGAGGTAAAATGGGAACCCTATGCGCAAGAAGATCTTTATATGGCTACCTTACTTACTTATGCCACCAAGCAGTAGAGTCTGTACCGGTTGGGTTGGAACGCCTCGCTGGCCAAGTGGTAAAGCGCTCGGCCCGATACCCGAGGTGTGTTTCGGATTTTTAGATGAATAGATAATCTATATATTAAGACGTGAAGCAAAAACTTTGTACCCCTTTTTACGAAAATTACGCGGACGGAGGAGTATGAAACTTCGCACACTTATAGTTTATATAGAGAAGGAGTGCAGAATGCTAATATTTTTTAATAATTATGCATAAAAAATACATTAAATTAAATAAACATTGTTTCATACATTTTTCAAAATTTTCAAAAATGGAAGAGGAGCGGCTGTAATCCGTTAATGCCAATCCAAACTCACATTCATTTTATTTTTAAATTTTGCGTTGCTTAAGATCAATCCGTGCAGCCTTAATAAAATATTGTTTCAAAAATGGAATCGGAAGAAAATTACGGTCGAATTTCGACCACTGGTCGACCACTAGTTAGGTTAGTTAGGCCATCGGTTTCTGAGAACAAGAAGAAGGTCATCGTCTTTGCATTAAATGATTTGATTTTGCTTCTAAAGATTCGATAAAACTGTGAAATGCAATAAACATCATGTATGCATATTGATTAAGCCATCATTGTAGGGATTATTTGATCTCAATGATGGAGGCCTTTGCCCACCCGTGGGACAGACAGCTATAGGTTGAAACGGTAAGAGATTCAGTAAAATTACCTGGCAAAGAGGAATAATAAAAAAGCTAAAGGGTCGGTAACTCGTAAGCTATGACATCAATACTACAGTGAACGTTTACAATCATACCAGCGTTAGCAAATCAATCAATCAAATCAATCAATTATCAAAAAATTAATAAAAAAGAAAAGATATATTCTATAAATAAATTGTAGGTAATAAATAGATCCACTTTATTTTTTGTCACATAACTTCTTGCATTCGCGTGACCGTGAAATTTAGAATGTTGCAGATAAACGACATACCTAGCTAGCTAGATACATTTCCGTTCTAAATACTTTTCTAAATTTTACTTCTATTAAGGATGAAACTATAAAACTCTAATCTGCTGAGGAAGTGATAGTTGGAATAGTCGATTTCTCCTTTTTAATGTATTTGAATAAACTAGATCAATGTTAATAGACATTCAAATAATATAAACGTATTTTACAGAACAAGACAGAAAAGACATTGTTTAAATTTGCCTATAGTTAGGTATATAGCAGATTTAAAAAAATATGTAAAATGGAAAAGATGAGACTATAATTGGAATCCCGTTTAAAAAAGTAGTAATTGAATATCTAAGATGATCATATATTCATGTAAAAAATACAGCACACAGTTTTATTATAGCTCTATATTATACAACAGACTTAAAAAAATGTTGTACGTTTTCTACAAAAAACAAATCGTCTTATAAATCCCCTTTCAAGAAGAAGCCATTGAATATTTAAGATATTCACGTATTCACGACCCAGCTGGCCCCGATGTATTCGGCGGCTAACGCATGGAAGTCCAGATTAAAATTGCAAGACCCAAGGGTCGCTCATTGTGTGGACAACTGCCGGGAGCATGAGCGAGCTAAAACGGTTTTATTTACATTGACCTGAAGGTTGACGTCAAGGACGACAATAACGAAACATGTTTAAGTTTGACTCAGTGTAGTAAGTACAATACGAATGTTCGAATGTCTGCTAGAGACCTCAATGTTGAAATAAAAGAAACAGACGAAGTCAGCTATAAACTTAATAAACTACAAACGTTTTATTCTACAGCTTTCATAAATTTTCGGTCGCATCGGTAATCGAGTTGTAAAGAGCCGATAAAGCCCGATATCAATGGTCCTCGGTTCAGTTGCAAGGTCAGGCTAAATGTTTTTTGGATATTTCGATGCATAGCCCGGTTGTGGCAAGCGTGATGATTAAGTAAATACCCACCAATTGTAGCAATAGCGTCTTTGTTCCAGAAGTTAGAGAGTATGTAGGCTATTTATTTAATCAGTTTTACTGTTGCACCGACTAGGCCACTATCATCCATATAATTTAAGAGCGGGATATCCAAAAAGCTTTCTCCAATTCCCAACATGGAAACGGAGTTTTAACACAAGAAATTATGTGGAGAGCCACATCGCTGGCAGCAGTCACGTGTGCGAAGTAAGGTTGTCCTTATTTGTGCAAACAGTGGACTCGAGATAGCAACGTTTGTACTCATAAGTAAACATGATAATATCTACAGCTCTGCGCAAGAGTTTCTCAAATCATGCAACAAGCAACATTTCAATTTAATATTGCTGGGGCAGAGAAATAATAATGCGTTGCCAGGCCATAACAACAAAACTTAGCAAAGTCCCCAATGAAAATAAACATATTTTAATATAATTATACAAAGAAAATGAAAAGTGATAAGTGTCAAAGTGTCAAATAGCTGTCAGGTAGAGGTAAAGCCGTTACGATACGAAAGATACGATATAAAAAAAGAGATTTAAAAGTGCTCTTCTCCTAAATAAAAAATTGAGTTTATAAATAAACATCCTATTAGAACAATACTATATACACTAACCTATTCTCGATCCGTTTGAGAGACACTGAACTAGAAATTTCTACCTGAGAGCGTCGTCGCCGAAACGGTACACACACAAAAAACCGTATCGAGCCGTTTCCCCTACACTTTGTTTACAGGACCTCCGACACTGTACCTTTGTTCCGTACCCTCGACCAACGACCCTTTTTTGTCCGCATGCCTGTCTACCAGTTTGCAAGCTAAATGTCATTAGACGTCTCTGCAACACGTGATTGGGATCAATTGCCCTGCTCGCACTTGTGTTTTTCAGAAACTCTTCTATGACCATCAGATTCATTAGTATTTACTTCCTTGTGACTTCGTTTGCTTCAGAATTTCCGAGTAATTCTTATCCTTTGTTTACTTTTAATTAGCGTGTGTGTCATTATGCAAAGTTGCAGTGACAAAGTGCTGATTAACATATTATAATGATTTCTTTGAAATCATTTTGGCTTTTGGGCTGCATTTTTCATTTCTATTGTTTTAAAATTCTGTTTAAAGTTTGGTCACCAGGTGCTTTTTCTTTTTTGAATGATTTTATGGTTGGAATTATGTAAAATTTAGAATGTTTTTGTACTCAATCTAATTGGCCCAAGATACCTTAACGTGGTAATTAACTCTCAACATTATTATAATAAAATAAGATAAAGTATTTAAACTTTACCTAAACATTCCATTTTGTTATGTTAATGTTAATCGTTTAGAAATTAACTAAAATACGTGGAAATCATTTTGATAACGTTACTCAACCTCGGTGTGACCGTGTATTTTGCATCTCTGATGTCATATTTGCACGCGCTAAATCTTTTGTCAACAATGGTGGTATAACAAATTTACGGGCAACACGACGTCGTGTGTCCACATTAGTGACGTCTGCATTCCCAAATTTAGCTTCAACAATTGTTCATTTATTTATTTCGGCACTAAAATGAATCAGCGCTCACCACATATTCCGTGAAAAAAAACGTTGCACTGTTTTTATTTTTATGCTTTTCGATTTTCGTGGAAACGGTTATGAGTTATGAGTTTTGATTTTTCAATATTAATACTATTGCTTTATAATAATTACAGTTACAGTTAGCGTGTATCATTGTTCGAAAAAGGCATCCCCCCATACATGCCACTCTTCATGATTTGCGCCATCGTTTGCCAGTCTCTCTTAAAAGCATTCAGTTCGTCCCGCCACCTCTTGCATGGTCTACCAAACCGAAGAAGAATCAATTATATCTTCCACAGAAGAGCGAACAAGCAATGCGAATGGTAGTTTCAATACGATTATGAACATACTAAAAATATAATAAAGCAAATCATTATTCTCACACCTAGTACATGTCAGTAATAATATCTCAAGCTTTGCAATGACGCGTTTCTGTCCACAATTCAGCTACAAGGCCAGGTCTACCTAATCTTCATTCAACGGATGATTGAATTATCTCGCGTTACCTTTTCCTTTTCAACTTTAGCTTGTCTACCAGCAGTTTACAGTGTCATGTTAAAATAACGCATCTCCTTTATTAGAGATGTCCTTGAATTAAATGAAAACGTTTTAGGGTTCAGGAATTACAATATCAGTTTTATTAGGTAACTCGTCATATCCTCTGGTATCATAGCACCCAGATTTTGATCTTGATTGTTCAGTTTTCCTGTTTTTGACACATCAATTTTCTTAAACTACAGAGGAGGTTACACAAACCTCGTTATCAAAGAAATTTACGACTGACATATTGACACATAATAAGAATAGAATTGCATGAACACAAACAAGGGCTTGTGGGTATTAACAGTAAACGTGGGTAAACAAGACACACATCGAACAGGCCCTGCCCGCCTACTTTCATATCCAGTGCGACAGTTTCGTTGCCCTTGTAACCTTGTGTCGAACAAACATATTTACCAGAAAGTGCTCTGCGTCAGTCAGCCAGTCCTCCCCCAATGTTTATATTCGCTATCTGGTTTGCTTGTTTTATCGATTATGCTTCATTGATATGTTTTATCGACTTCTATGAAAATATAGCAGTAACAACAACCAGCAAATTACATAGGTGCTATTCGTTATTATATCATCTAAGTAAACTTTTAGCTTGTCTAAGTTACGTAATAAAATTACTTCTATAATAGGGCATTTTCCAGTATTATCACGCTGTAAAAGAAGGGGAGAAAGAAAAGCCCTTGCTGAGTTTCTTTCCGACTCTTATTATATAGTACAAGGTCTCCCGCCGTGTGTAAACTTGCGGATCGATGGCATAGAGACATTCATAAGTGCAATTTGTAGCCTAAACTGAATAAATGATTAGAATTTAGAATTCTGAATTTTGAAAGGTAAATGAAATATGTTACAAAAACGCTATTTGGACACTTATTAGCAATAACTTGCATGAGATAACGCATACTGCTCTACATTTCTTTTGGGTACCTCCACAGAGCAATAAAGTTTATATATCTGTGGGTATCCCATTATTAATTATGAGCTGACCAGTCTGCTTTGTTTTAACTTAAACTTCCATCAAAAGTACGCCAGCGTTGTCGTATGCACAATACCATTTAAACTATATAAATCTTACAATATACCGTTAGCAAAAAATATTTGTAGAAATTACCAATACAAGATTACGCGTAAATAACATAATTGCTGATACTTCAGAACAAACAAGAGATGCCACGCTCCTAGAAGGGAATGAATTGCTAATAATAGTAATAAGGGGAGAACCAGGTCTTTGAGGTTAAAATAAATTTCTACTGTTACGACCCAAAAAATATATCAAACCAAATTGAATTCATCGAGACCGTGTGACAGCTTAACGTGATCTTCACGAAAACAAAAAAGGACAAGTCTTCTGAAATGGAAGATTAAGTTTTTATTGGAGTTGTTACTAGCAATGGAATGTTGTTTTGCTTTTATCTTTTCGTCATTATAGATCGTCGTCGTCGATCGTTATCGTAATAGAATAGAAAGAAAACAATGTTTTGTTGAAAAACTTGAAGAAACGTCATTGATTAGGAGTACAGTAATGTTGTTATTAAATTTACTTCTTCCCACGCCAGCTAGCCGCGTTGCGTGATAATAAGTAATGGGTGTTAGCCATATGAGATTACATGTACTGGGTTGCAACTCACGCATCAGTGGGCAACTACAGTCTACCGCAAACGAACTTAATCGCACTGAGTTCCCATCACTGGGAATGCGATAATTATGCAGTCGTTTGTTTTTACTTAAACTCCCATCAAAATCGCATTGGCAGACTTCAAACTGAAGTTATTTAGCTGTCCACCGCCCTAAATGCTTCTATTTCGAAGTTATTAAGCGAAAGTTGTTTTTTTTGAACGCTCAATAAATCTTAATCAGCCTCAGCGTTTGACGGAGAGTTGAAAGCAAAAAGTTAGTTGAGTACGCCTCATTTATCACCCTAGGAAAATCAAATGCCGTTATGGTGTTGTTTCGAGTTATTTTGAGATACATTAGTTCAGTTCAGTGAACAAATATTGCAATACAATTTTGTAACGTCAGTTTTTCTCCCGACTTGTGTGGTATCGTTATGGATTTACTTGATTACAGAGTGTTCCTAATGTAGATATATTCTCGAACCTAAGTTGTTTAGAGGTAGTATATTTTAACCGTTTCTTTTTATTCAATTGAGCTGCTAAACAAAGCCTATTGATGCTTGTAACACTAACCCTGTTAATAATAAACCTTAAACCTAGTTTAATAATATGCAGTCTCATTTTTGTTAATAAAGACAGAAAGAGATAACATCAGTTTTAATTGTAAAGTAAATGATTCTCGGGATTTCGTCATTAAGCCTCTCAGCTTAGTTATTTTCTTAGATCTCATACCCTTGAAACCGTTCCACAGAAATGCAGGACACTAAACTGCTTGGCAGCAGAGATACATTTGAGGGTAGTAGCAAATAGCAATCCAGGCAGATTACCATATCGGCTAGATGGCTAAAGTGTGTAAGTAAGTGTGTAATAAAATAAGTATGTGATATATTTTGAAATATTTTGAAATATAGTTCGGGTAGTTTGGGTTAACTAAGGCTACCATACAACATACGTGATTTTTTGCTCGTTTTTGCTCGATATTGATAACGGCAACAGGTAAACGCTTGTAATATTCACAGACTATTTAGTTATATACTCGTATTCACTTTAAAATTAAATAAATAAATTAAAATAAAACAAATATTTAAGAGGGGCTCCCATACAACAAACGTGTTTTTTGCTGTTTTTATAAATTGTTAGTGAACAGATACTTATAACTATATTAGTATTCATACATCAATAATAATTCATATTTATTTTTAAAAATTAAGTTAAAATCCTAAATATCAAAACACATATCGATTATTATTTTAATTAATTTTAATATTATTATATTATCATCATATATATATCATTATATCAATTAATTAACTAATTAACTGGTAAGGTTAGCGTTAGATAGAACAAAGCAGCCTTGCTCTTCAAACATAATTATTATCTTCATATGTTCGTATTAATATTTTCAAATCAGTCTTATTGCGTGATTACCGGCAAAATTGCTAAAATCCAATGGTTTTTTTTTAAATATTTTACACAGTGCCTTGATCTCACCTGATGTTAAGTGATGATAAGGCTAATGATGGAAGAGCACTTCACCCGGGATCCTCAACTAGTGAGGTCGGAACACAACAATGCTACAAACATTGATGTTATGGCGACATATTTAGATAAGATGGTGGTAGCTAGCCAGGCGGACAAACAAGCCCTACCACCAACCAAACCGAGTACACAAATATGTACCCCCCGCTGGGAATCGAACCCGGGACCTCTGGGTCTAAACCGGTGGTCCACAGAGTATACCAGCAACATTTTACATTTATATACGATGTCCGCGTACGATTTATCAAAGTGCTGCCGTGTCATTTATCTCCTTAATGGTCGAGTGAAATCGGCTATTACAAATAACTTTTGGTGTTACATTAATAAGCTCGGTAGTGACGTGCGCATGATCTGTTTAGCCGTCAGTTTCGCTAATGCCACCCACATTCTCATTATTTGCAAATGCTTGTCTACTTTCACTGCGGTTCTCACCTTTAGATTTGTCTTTGATTGCTGATGTAAGTGTTCTTAATTCATTTATCACTTTATTCGTTTTCAATGGTCATTCATTTCATTATGCATTGTGTGGTGGTGAGTTGTGGAAAGATTATTGGCAACATTATCTTTTGTACTATCGGTTATATTATTTTCGGTAATAGGATTTGAATATGTGTTTTAAGTATTTGTCGGCTTGTCTTGCCGCCATTTTTACTTGCTACATTTTGTATTTTTATAAATTCCTTATAGTTTTATAACATTTTTTACAAAAAGTCAATGTAATTGATTTTTAATCTATGTATTTTTCTTAGATAGGTATTTTGTCAAAAATTGTCGCATCGATAAGAATTTTTAAAGACTTAATACCTCGATTATTAGGCAGTCTATTGAAAAACCGTATAGTTAGCTACATTCTACACAGCCTTGCAATATAACGATGACATAAAAAAGGAAACATTGAGTCAACTAAACGGAAGATATCGTTTTTGTCGAGGTGGCCTTATCACGAAACTGCCAAGGCAATCGTTTGGTGGATTGTGGCATGTCTTCGAGTTACGTCTGCTTGTTCATCTAGCTAGGTAATGAGGGCACAGATGTTGCTAGCGCTTACTGTCATTGTCACGATAGGGGAATTTTCCTTTCTGTACAACGGCAAAAAATTAACACATAACCTTTCTTTTTTAAATTTCTTATGGAGCAAAAAAGTTCTGTAAGTTTTAAAATTAAAAAATTATACATAATATATTTAAATATATCGTACTCTTTATAGGTATGTATATTACAAGTTTGAAAACATAAAACATAACATTATAACAATAATAATAATAATAAAAGTTTTGTAGTTTCGTATTTCTCAAACAAAACTTAAAAAATAATAATTATGAGAATTGCAGTAAACATAATTTAATATATACAAGGTAATCTTTATTTAAAATCTATTACCAATCATACATCTACTATCACAATTCGATTTGTATTTTGAATGGTTTTTTTTAAACTTTAAGTGCGATCCCACCTTTTTGTATGAACGTCGCCCTTTGGGCCAAGTGAGGTCGGCTGGTGACATTTACCTTTTTCGGAAACTTATTCTGAGTTCACAGGAAAATCAATACGTTGAGAAAATAGTTATTGGTCGTCATAGACTTTAAGAATATTTTAACGAAAGTAGCATAGTAAAACCAAAAGTAAGTGTATTTTTTACGACTGACAACATTATCTACCGGGCTTTATTATATGCTTGTGTCTAAAGTACAAAAAATATTAGCAAAAAAAAATTAAGAAATTCAACGGCAACGTTATAAAGATCCTTGGGGAAGCCTAGGTCTAATAGTGCTTAGCTGAGATGATGATGATGACGAATAGTATTAAACATTAATATTATTGTTTTTATTCCTACAATCATTGAGACTAGATTAACTGTCTTTGATCCAAACCCTGCGGAGAATCTACTAGGGCACGGGGACGCGCGTTAGTGCGCGATGCCGTTCCCTCTAGCAAACCTCCAAAGGTGATTCGTTTCACTCGGCTTGAGGGACCCTTTACGTTCCTTGCCGCCCCCAAAAAAAGCCCGGTGAAGCTGAAAATGCCGTCAGAGGCAATCAGCAAACTCTCTCAAAAAAAAAATGAAAAAAAAAAATTGTAACGTTTATAAAAAAATCTTCGGGTACATTCTCTTAAAATTTCGATGTTAGTGACTATGAATTTTCAAAATGGTCTACATCCAAATTTGGCAATAACCGAGCCAAATCCACTTTCAGCATATCTATATCAGGTATATGCAGCGGTTCAAATGTACCGTTATCTTAACTAAAATTCAAGCTACTGGTTATAATTTAAAGTAGTTTCGGTTGGCGTTCATACAAATGATGAAATCAACTATAGTGCCCAATCAAAATTTAAATCTGTTATAAAATGTTCAAAATGATTTTTAAAGCAAATTTTGTTGCGAACAAATTACAAAAACACAAATGTTGAAAAAATTTTTTTTTTTTTTTTTTTTTAAATCTGTTAATTTAGTTGGCGAAAACGACATTATTGTTTTTAATCATACTTATGAATTTTAATGACATTTAAACAACTTGAAGTAACAAATATTTCTGCATATTCAATTACACTAAATAACGCTACGCAAGTCCTAATAAATGTTAATATAAATTAATAATATAACTAAAACTATTATATTTTTGATTGGTATTGTTACATTTTTGACTATAAATACAAATATTAATACACTTTATAAAAATAGAAAATATAGATCCTCGATATCGAATACATTAAACTTAAACAATATATAAATTATTTATTTAAATTGTGTAAGAATGTGCAGTTCAATAAATTGTATAATTTAATCAATCAATTCCACTGACTCTTTGGCAAGTTGTATTGACGCGTTGTGTGTATGTGATGGATTATGGCCTTATCTTCGCATCTACTGTTATTCATTTAGATAGGTCTAGGCCCAGCAGTGGGATGATTCAGTGATATATGTGTTTTTTATTTTACTTGGGTAAACATATAGAGAACAATGTCAGTGTAATATACTGACTAGAGTTATAATTAATTATACTAGAGTTATAAGGTAACTGTGCAACTAATACCATTATTGGTATTAGAATAATTAATAATAAATTAATAATTAATTATTAGTTATTAATCTGTGGTTACAGATTAATAACTAATAATTATAAAAAGAAAAGTGAATGTGTTGTACTTCTACTTACTACCTTCACTTCTTTAACACTTACTAAATAATTGGTATTATAAAATTCGACATAGTAATAAAACAATGTCGTATTCGGTTACATAGCTTAAACTGCTAGTACCTGGATGACCGGTATTTTTTAAAGATAAAATGACGTTTTCTGAAAATGAAACCTAGCTAGATCGATTTATCGCCCCCGAAACCCCCTGCATACCAAATTTCATGAAAATCGTTGGAGCCGTTTCCGAGATTCAGATTAGATCATCATCATCATCTCAGCCAAAAAGACGTCCACTGCTGGACAAAGGCCTCCCTCAAGGATAAATAATTTTGAGGGAAATTTGCCATAATCGCCACGCTTGGCAGGCGGGTTGGCGATCGCAGTAAGGTGATATTAATAACAGAGAGACGCTGCTGCCCATCCTCTGGAATGGTCCCATAGTCGCCTTCTACGACACCCACGGGAAGTGATGGGGCGGTGCAATTCTTTACCCCCGGCACCACACGGGGCAGATCAGATTATATATATACATATATACAAGAATTGCTCGTTTAAAGGTATTAGATATAATACAAATGTAATTATTTCATTTAACTGAGTTGTAACAATACCACCTTTTTAATGAAATTGCTGATTACGTGTCGTTTGTGAAACAAGATGTGATGTGTGTGTCATATGAAAATAAACATTGGATTTAACCATGACTAGGTTGAAATAAATTATTGATGATATTAGGTCATCTGAACTGTGCACTGTGTGTAAATTAAGTTCATTGCCTTGTCACAGTTTAATTATATATGGTTGAAGTCAGCGATCAACATGGCTACGCTAGCATTTGTTTGCTTTTTGAATTACGAATAGCGAAATATAGGTTGATGAATGATACAACCTACTTTGGTATATACATTGTTGCTCAGCGCATGTTAAACTTGCTTTGAACTTTGTTTTCATATAAACAAACAATCTAGGTATATTAATACGCGAAGGAAAAACTTTGTACTCATTTGTAAGCACATTGCGCGCACGGAGGATTGTGAGCTTTGGTATACGATTAGTTAACGTTCAGATGGAGAAGATATACATATAATTATCAATTATGAGTTTTAATTATTCACAAGGTTACGGTTGAATTTCGACCGTTGAGCGACCACTGATTCTAAAAAGAGCAGTTGCACGAAAATCGACATTGCCAACGAAATACAATGGATAGAAAACAGTTCCGAATATACATAATTATGCATCAAAGATCAACACTCTGTTAGAAGGTTATTCGTTGAAACACGTGCTAGTAGAATTTGTGAAATTTGCATTTTTGTCTTCGTTAGTAAAACCGGTCCAATTAAAAACTTATCTGTTTTTAGTAAAAGTGTAAGAAGTAGCTCTAAGAACGAAATATATATAACTATTTGACTGTATCTTATAAAATATCACAAATGAAAGTAATATTTGGTGGTGGCGGCGAAGATGCCATGATAATTTCGTCAGAAAAAAATTGGGGACATTGCCTTTAACATTACCTTACTATCATCATCATCATAATCATCAGCCCATTTTATGTCCCCACTGCTGGGGCACGAGCCTCCCCTATGGATGGATAGGGAGAACGGGCCATAAACCACCACGCGGGCCTAGTGCGGATTGGTGGTTGTTAACGACTGCTAATGCAGCCGGGACCAACGGCTTTACGTGCCTTCCGAAGCACGGAGGAGCTCGAGGTGAAACATTTTTGGTTACCCATCCGATGACCGGCCTTTGCGAAAGTTGCTTAACCTCAGCACTCGCAGACCGGGCGCGTTAACCACTGCGCCATCAGTGCTTTGCTAATTCTCTATGAAATAATTTACTTTGCTTTGTTTAACACTACAGTCAGCAATTTTGTTATCATCATCATCCTTAGTTATGTTTATATATATTCATATTAATTGTATGTCATACCGACATTAAATTTAAACTGTATGGAGTCAAATCAAAGTCAAGCGTTATCATTCGCATTGGTACACGTAACCTCGTGCTGGCGGCTGCGGCGGTAGCGTGTCAGTTAGATAATGCGATTATTTTTCTGTTTATTTTATTACTATTTCATTTTATTTTATTAGGAATCTCAACAGCCTAATGTAACAATCATGCTCTTAAAACTTATATATAACACTTAGCTAATAACAGAGTTTCACAACATGGTAAACAATATTCACGACGCGAAGTAACAAAAAGTAATTTGATATAATGAATTTTACATAGTTTGCAAAAAAAGGTTTTAAATGTTTGCTATGGATGGGCAGTATGATAAATATCATTATATTGATAAATTATAATATTAGTAATATGATAGTTAAACATGATACTGAACTGAACATATTAAAACATGATAGTTTAACACTGGGCTGCCGCTTATACCGAAATGTTAAATCTAATTGAACAATTTTAACATCAAATTCTGCTACAAACGCTGTCTTCAAAATCTGTAAATATCGACTTCAAACGAATGACAGATTGTTCATTGATAGTTCAAGTAGAGTTGGATTAAAGATAGTTGCAAAGCTTTTAGTTACTCAATATACTAATTACTGAATTGTAATTGTACCTATTTGAACAAATATTTTTGTAGGAGATATATTGCTTGGTATATTATTAATATTAAAATGAAGTAACAATATTATGGAACATAAATAAGCTGATTTTAAACTTATTGGGAGGAGTTAAATGTCACAAAACCCAGACATAAAAAAAAAGAATTATTCGTTGGCTCCAAGGAGCTTAAGGTGTGGGAGATATAAAAGATTTTTTTTTAATGTAGATAGTTATTTATTCAACAACAGTTTTCAATGTTTCAATGCAATAAGATATAAATAAGACTGACTGACTCAATGCGACATATAGAAATATGACTGACCTGGTAATAACACAGCTGCGTTACAGTCTGTGCAATCTTTGCGATAACCTTTGATCTGCCATTAAACTGTTAATGGTTTACTTTGATTGTACCTCATTTATTAGCAATGTGTCTTTGTACATAGACTGAATCAAAGGAACTGATTTAATAAGATATGTGTTTTCTGACTATTGAAACTATTTATACTTTATTAAGTTAATTTATACTTTATAAATTATCAGAATTAAGCAGATTTTTGATTAAATAAGCTGGACTCCCACCTAAAGAATTGGACCGAACTAGCTCATAGCCCAGCAGTTGGAAAGTAATGGCTGGTTATATTACTTATACCATCATCATCATCACCATCTCAGCCAAAAGACGTCTACTGCTGGACAAAGGCCTCCCCCAAGGATCTCCACAACGACCGGTTTTGTGCTGCTCGCATCCAGCGGCTTCCCGCGACCTTCACCAGATCGTCGGTCCACCTTGTTGGAGGTCTGCCCACACTGCGCTTTCCGGTACGCGGTCGCCACTCAAGGACTATTCCGCCCCAGCGGCCAACAGTCCTTCGAGCAATGTGCCCTGCCCACTGCCACTTGAGCTTAGCAACTCTTCGGGCTATGTCGATTACCTTTGTTCTTCTGCGGATCTCCTCATTTCTGATTCGATCACGCAGAGAAACCCCGAGCATAGCCCTCTCCATTGCTCTTTGAGTGACCTTGAGGCTTTTTATGAGGCCCATGTGAGCCACATCTCAGTCCCGTATGTCATCACTGGCAACACACACTGGTCAAAGTTTTTCGTCTTGAGACACTGCTGTATATCGGACTAAAAGATATTTCGTAGCTTACCGAACGCTGCCCAGCCTAATTGGATTCAACGATTGACCTCTTTGCTGAAGTTGTACCTACCTAGCTGGACCGTTTGTCCCAGGTAAACATAATCGTCCACAACTTCAAGGGCAGACTCTCCAACCTTCAGAGGAGTGGGTACGACACGTTAGTTCGACATAACTTTTGTCTTCTTCATGTTCATTTTAAGACCCACTTGTTGAGAGACTCTGTTGATGAGGTCACCGAGTCATTGTGCCGAGGTCTTCCAGGGTTTCAGCCATGACCACTATATCGACAGCAAATCGAAGGTGAGTGATGTATACGCCGTTGAAGTTGATGCCGAGTCGGTTCCAGTTCAGAAGCTTGAAAACATATTCCAGTGCAGCAGTGAAAAGTTTCGGAGATATCACATCTCCCTGTCTCACTCCTCGCTGCAACTGGATAGTTTCGAGCTCTGGTTCTGAAGACGGACTGACATAGTGGCGCTTTCAGACAAACACTTCAACACTTCGATGTACCGAAAGTCAATTTGGCACCGCTAGAATAACTATATATACGAATAACTTATATAAACTTATATACAAATAACTTATACATACGAGTGATATTGTAATTAGTTTGAACTATGATTCTCGTTCTAATTTCCAACAAACACTCGGGAGTTTTTTTAGCACAGTAATTTTTTTTTTAACACCTTTTGTGCGTTACAAATAAACAAAGAATAAGCTTAACACTAAATAACTATTTGCAGCTTTTTTACTGGCAGCCCTTTAAGTTTTAAATGTATAATTTAAGTCAAATTTATTTATTTTTTATTTTTTGAAGCATTTTTACGGGATGTCGTTTGTACTCTCAATGTGTCTTTAATTAATTGTTGCCATTAACATTATTTCTAATAAATAGTAGCAATAAAAATGACAAAAAGCTATTATTCAAAAATTTAATAAAGGATAAAAGTATTAATTTGTCAAACACTAAAACAGTTCCTTTAACCTCTAATGACCGTTATTCACCATAGTAGACAGATGAACAGACACGATGACGTCTGGTATTTTACGGTGTTTTACCTGCTCACTGTAATAATAGCTGGCGGCGAACGGAACAGCTGTTCGCGAGGCATTGAACTAATAATATTGTATAATACTTGATTCCCGCTTTTCGATGCGGCTCCTTTGACTACTATTGGTGAATGGAGTACACTTTTTAAAATTCCTGTACGCAGCTGCGTGCCCCAATACCCATTGTGTTTTTATCAGGTCTGACTACATTTTGACAACGAATTTTATTTATTTTATTTTTTTATTTTGCTAAAACAAACAATATTAAACATTTGAATATAACATTAAATGTCAACATTTATATTGGATGGTTAAGCAAAAACGCTTGCTCTAAGAATAGTCAAATTTATTTTTGAGTGATTTCGGTTTTGTATTAATTACACGACATCACAAATAAATATATTTATAAGAGTGGATATACTTATAAATAGTATTGAAAATGTTGTATAATTGTTCTCATAAGCAACACCAGAACCAAGACAGAATAATTGGAAGTAAACCTGACCAATTATGTCATAGGGTATGGGTTCATATCCCGCTCATGGTAAATTATTCACTAATTTTCCGAATAAATAAAGTTATCGCAGTTCTAAATATGTTCTTTTTATTGTTGCAGGAGTGCAGGAGGTGTGATGACGTTGCTGATTTCTTCTTTGAAAAGGTGCGTATAAAAAAAACATTATTATGTTTAATTGAGACAAAGAGCAAGCAAAAGGAATTTATGACGTCTGTAGAACGTTTTAAGAAAATCACGATTGTTATCAGTTCTGCGAAGTAACTTATTTGGACTGTCATTTTAAAATTCTCGTAACAGCTTAAATGTGTTAAACGGGGTGGGATACTTAATATCAACAATTAAAATGTCAACACCGTTTAATCAACAGTTAAATTATTCAAAAAACTTCAATATCAATGGTATATAACATAAACGGTTCAAAATGTCAACACTATACATTATCAAAGAATCACATAATCAATGACTCATTCATAACATAAACGGCTCATTTGTTCAATGATCTACAATGACAATAATTGAATAAATCAACTTTCAAAAAAATTAACAATCAATAAGTACAAATTAATGATAATTCTGCATCTGTGATTACTTTGGATTTGCGGGTTGTCCATGGGCAGCGGCGATTACTTTCCATCAGTAGGGTTACTCTTGAAGTACAATTGCAATAATCAATTTCTAATCACAAATCTACAAAAATTAAATGGCACTCTTAAAAGCGATGATAACGCAACATTGGAATTAAATAGCGTGGAAATTGAGTGAACAAATTATCATCGAGATGGGGCGTTCCGAAATTGCGATACTTATCCCAATATCGATACATATTAATCGCATTGGAAATGTATTAAGATTGAGTTTGCATCAAGAGTAGCCTACCTGGTGACCCGCCTGCTCGTTTGCCTCCTATTAATATAAAAAAATACCACATGGAGAACGGAACATAAACCGCCACGCGGGTCCGTGCGACTTAATGCTTTTTATAGGCTACTTCTAATTTATGTAACAATATTCTGCAATTGAGAAGCTCGTAGGCGCGGCGGGTTGCGCGTTCGTTGCGATAGTGCATGTCAATCAACTTTTTCAAAGCCGGGTCACTAGATGGGTGACCAAATATGATGGAAGGCACGTTGACCGATTGATATCAGATTTTCTCGAGAAATGGGAGTAGTTTCTACCAATCTTCATTGGGTCAGAGTTGTTAATTATGACCTGATCTCCACAAGTGCTAAAATAGCTCAATGTAGGCCTGAAACCAGCAATAGGAGGATGATAGATGACACTAAGAATACATTAATTTAAGCCATCACAATAAAACCATAACTTAATGGTTTAAGGGTAACTACAAAACAGGGATCCTCGTCGTAAGAACGCATGAGTGTTATTCAGCAATAAACAATCAATTTTACTTTGCAGTTTATAATAAAACCCCATATTTACGGATTTGAATATAACCTTTGTGTACTGTGGAATGACATCATTGCAGAGCATAGTCCGATGGACTTAGCACTATACCTACATACCTACGTATCTAAAGGTTATGTCTATCTTATCTCATCAACGACAGTGCAAAGTTACCTAATAGTGTTGTAGGTACATCTTAAATGCACTTCATATTTTAACTAAAGTGCATTGACGAATTAGAACAATTGATTTTAATTAAGCTGTCCCCCCCAAGTAATCGATTCTCAATTGTCTACCATTAAAGTGAATTGTTTTCTTGTTTCAAGTTTATTTATTGGTTTTACTACTATGTACTTACACACGCCTGCAGATAACACTACCACAATCTGTCAAATCTCAATAGACTTTAGACTTTATGTATATGAAATAATGGTTGAACATCAAACCGCCTCTGTGGTCTAGTGGTTAAGACCACCGGTTTGGACCCAGAGGTCTCGAGTTCGAAAACCAGCGGGCGGTACATGTTTGTGTACTCGGTTTGGTTGATGGTAGGGCTTGTTTGTCCGCCTGGCTAGCTACCACCATCTTATCTAAACATCAATGTTTGTATCAAGCATTGTTGTGTTCCGGCAGCTAGAGATAAGATAGCCAGTGCCTCACTAGTTGAGGATTCCGGGTGAAGTGCCCTTCCATCTTCGGCCTTATCATCACTTGAGGTGAGATGAAGGTCAAGCCAGATACGACATTAAAAAAAAAACATTTATTGAAGAAATTTGATGTGCAACCGCATCTACTACGAGTATCAATCATCTACTATTAATTAAACTACTATCTACTACTGAGGAAGGTACGTTAAGCCGTTGGCCCCGGTCGTTGTCGTAAGATAGCAGTCGTTAAACTACCAATATTAGGATAACTGAGGTCGATGGCGCATTAGTTAGCGTGCCCGGTCTGCGATTATTAAGGTTAAGCAACTTCCGCAAAGGCCGGTCATCGGATGGGTGACCGAAAATGAATCATCTCGAGCTCCTCCGTGCTACGGAAGTTATGTAAAGCCGTTGGTCTCGGCTGCATAAGCAGTTGTTAATGACTACCAACTGGGCCCTCGTGGTGGTTTATGGTCCGTTCCCTATCGATCAATAGGTAAGGCTCGTGCCCCAGCATTGGGAACATATTATGAGCTGGTGATGATGATGTGATGATGAATCTCATACTAATAGTGCACGAAGTTCCAGTGTATATTTTTTATTTTTCTTCAATTTCTTTACGGCGAATTGCACAAAAGTTGTTTATAGGTACTAGACTAGCTGACCCGGCGGACTTCGCACCGCTTTGACAGTTTCCATCATTGAGTTAAATTAAAATTGTCAATGGTTTCCATGACAACAAAACAAACAAATCATTTTGTATTGGAAAATTAAATTGTCGTTTTTAGTATTTTATATATTTTTTTTTAAAATATAGCCTATGTTACTCAGCGCTAATGTAGCATTCTAATGGTGAAATAATTTTTTAAATCGGTCCAGTAGTTTTTGAGTTTATTCGTTGCAAACATACATACATACAAAAATGCAAAGGTTTCCTCTTTATAATATTAGTATAGATTAGTTCTGTCAGTTGTTTAAAGTAGATTTAAGATAGAATGCAGTAAAAGTTCTTTTCAGATCTTATTTGATATAGGTATATATATTTTTAATTTATTAAGAGACAAACAGTTATAACACAAAAAAATATATATGTAAATTATCCTTAAATGGAAACATAGGTAGTCCCCTAAGTTATATTAAAAAACAGTACAATATAAAAACAAAACATACAAACAATTAAAAAACATTATTACTTAGCATTAATAAACATACAGAAACAAAAATCAAAATAGTACCAAGACAGAAACCAAAAAACGATAATAAAATTATAAAAAGATATGAAGGTAATATTTTTCTGTATTACTATTAAGTACCCAACGTTTCATTAGCATTCACTATTGAAACACGACAGAACTATCTCGAATGCGGCTTCATAGAGATTAGCGAATCTTATCTGTGCCAGATAACAGTGTGCTCGATAAATAGCAACAAATCCCGAAAGAGATACGCCAGAAATAGCAGATTTGACGCACTTGGGAACGAAATTACTACATTATCAGAGAGATAATTAAGTTGCAGCATTTCTTTATTTTTATTTATTAGAAAAAAAAACCCAATAACCATTTTTGAGTGAGCATTGTGGAATATAGCCTGATCTCACCATGCCCATTTGTGTTGGAAGTCTTGAACACAGCATTGCTTGGGACGTATAAATAAAAACATAAAAAAATAATAAATAAAATAAATAAATAATGTTGATCATTTCAAGTCATTGTCAGTTCTTCGCATCTGGACTCCGCTTTGAAACGGAGTCATTTGCCTTCTTGAGTATATAAAATGTGTGACGGTGATGAAACGTGGACAATCAGGGTACGCAGAGAGTTTGTTGGATGATCTTGGTATTTCATTTAATTGGACCTTGGATTCAATTCAATATCTTTATTGCTGCATGTCACAAAGAGGTACTCGTATAGTAAGTTGCTAAATGTGTAAAGGTGGCGCAAGTGGAAAGATTCTTATAAATTAAATGTGAGATTTCCACATTTATTTCAACTGGTAAAAAACACAAATGTTGAAAAAAATTCCACGAGCAGGATTTGAACCTGCACCCTTCTTATATACCGGGTCAGGTGCTCAATTGAGCTATCATGGTTCTAATCAGCCCGCCGAAATTCAATGTCAACAAAAAGTCATTAACAGCCGATCATAATATTTTTACAAATATTCCCGGTATGTCAGAAGGGTGCAGGTTCAAATCCTGCTCGTGGAAATTTTTTCAGCATTTGTGTTTTTGTAATTTGTTCGCAACAAAATTTGCTTTAAAAATTATATAAACAAAAACATTTCATATCTAGGTACCTAGTTGATGCAATGCGATGCGTTAGTGATTTTTTTTAAACTTTTGAATTTGTGACCGTTTTATTGGTTTGACTACTTATCGTATCAATATGTACGAGTATAACACAAATTCTTGTTAAAATAAAAAATGACGTAGGACCTATGTGACGTCGATAGTAATGCGGATACCAAGTTTAGATACCAGATATTGCAATAAGCATTTAAATATTTTAATCGGACCGTTATCAAGTAGCTCATGTTTATTTATTATTACTAGTGGTCGCCCAGTGGTCGAAATTCGACCGTAATTTTATTAAGGCTGCACGGATTGTATCCTAAGCAATAAAAAATTTAAAAAGATAGAATGTGAGTTTGGATTGGCATTGACATCTGTCAATGCCAATCCAAACTCACATTCTATGTCTCATTCTATGTTCTCTGTCACATATCTATTCTAAACTCATATTCGATGTCGGCCGCAATAAAGACAAACAATACGTGTGTGTCAAATACATGGTAGTGTGTGTAATGTTGTTATTCTTGATTTAATGTATTTTTTATGCATAATTTAAAAAAAAAATTAACATTTGGATAACCTTCTCTATATAAACTATAAGTGCGCGAAATTTCATACTCCTCCGTCCGCGCAATTTTCGTAAAAACGGGTACAAAGTTTTTGCTTCACGTATTAATATATAGATATATTTAGAAATACTGAGAGCTAGCAAACAAGAGACTTAATTGTCAAAGCAATTGTTCTATTTTTCATATTTTTATACTTCTACCACCGGCAAGCAGTATTCCTAATGTTGTTAATATGTAGTTGTTAGCTGTTCTCAATAAAACAAAAGACAAAAATAACATTTGACCTTGATCTCAGCTGATTGTAAGCGACCGAACCGAGTTAGGCCGAAAATGTAAGCGAACTTCATCATCAATTACTAAAGAAATATCATATGTAAGGCTACTAATGTTTTTGTAATGGTGACAGGATTCGATGTGAAGCGGTAGATACCTACAATTCTGATGCTACAAAGAGAACCCGTGACGTCTGGTTTTGGGACCGGATATCTAACCGCTAGATTGCAGAGGTTACGTTCACACGAACACTTATCAGTTATGATAATATTTTTTATGAATTATTACCTAAACTGCTAACAATTATTGAAGCTACATAATAAACCTTTTATACGAATTAACTAGCAAATTTTTATTTTTTGGAGAGAGATTGCTGTTTGCCTCACACTTCTTTTAAAGTTTTATATTATTTAAGGTTAACGTTTCGAACCCTTTGCGGGGTATGTGGTCACAGGAGGGACCATCTCCCATTTATCAGTCATTACTCATTTCATTGTGTACCTTAGAAAAAAAAACTTCGTAGACATTCATGTCACTCTGTTTTAGGCACCAACAAAAATCTAGAAAGAGCATGATCTTCATTATTTCTCTAATGATCAGTTTCAGCAGCTTGTGCTGAACGAATTGACGAATCAAAAACTGAAACAACCGATATTTGTATATCGGTTGTTTCATTTTTGATAATAAACCTAGTACGAGTAATATAATCTACAGTATTGTACTATCACTCAAAATTCGTAGTCGTAACAACAAACATCAATCGTAACTGAAAATGTAAGAAGTGAAGCGATATGACCCAACATACCTATACGAGTATACTAAGTTTAAAAGACAAAAACCTTTCGCCGCCCCGTTTGAAACGTCATTTGAACAATGAAACTTTTCATAATCAATTCAATAGTTCCACGCATCGGCCGCTAAAGCATTTCCATTGTTTTGACTCGTAGGAATGTAATTTTTGTTATTAAATTGTTTTACAACAAACAATGTTGGAATGACAAACTGTCTGTTCAGGAAGTGTCTTCGGTACAGAACTGTAACTTACTTAACATATATTGATGTAGATAAAATCAGAGTTGCTTTTGTTTGTTTGTTTGTATAATAATAAGTACTGAGCCGGCAACACAAAAAAAAGCAACACCACTGATTTTGCTGATGTCCATGGGCGGCGGTGACCGCTCACCATCAGGCGGCCTGACTTTAATGTAAAAAAAAAGCTCAAAAGGCCCGCCCGATGAAAAGTAGCTACTGCAGCCCACAACGCTTGCAACATCATGTGTTACGCGCGCTTTATCTATTCCGAAGCGATCCATTTCGATTCATCTATGCTCGGTCATTCGATTTGGTAATCTTCAAACTTGAACACAGCAATGCAAATCAACGCTGATTGGCGACAGAAATAGGTATTAGGGAGGTCAGCCATTTAGTCGGGTTATAGGCAGAATCATACCACCAAGCGATTTTATACCAATGATACACACGCATGAGGAGTCCAGTAAGGAATCTTCCCACAGCATGGTCAAACCGAGCGGAAGTCCTTTAGGATTCTGAGTGCAGTGTGCTTCCATCTTCAGCTGTATCACATACCATCTGGCAAGATTAACCACAAGCGTAGTGGAAAACAAGTGATGCATCTATTAATAAGTGAAGAGTTCCATGAGTTCGGGGCGACTGGCGACGCGATTAGCGAATTCTCTCTTCATTGCGCGGTCGAAACGCTTACTACACTGCAGTTAGATAGCATTGCACGCCATGTATTAGTGAATTCGCTAGTCACTCGATTCGCGACCGGACAGTTAAGTTGTTATCGCGAATGTTGTACTGTATTTAACCGGAGCAACATTGAAACTGGGTGATTGTTAAGGGGGTGCAGCGCGGACGCAAAACTGCGAGTTTCAAGTTTCTTTATGATAGCGAGCGAGCGGAGCGTGGCAGTGGTGTGACAACGGCGCACGACTACAAATACGCACGCACACTAATATCTGTACAGAGTAGGCTGGTGATTTAATTAGAGCAATGTTTACTTTCGTAAAATCAAAGGCGTTTGGGTAAAAAATAATAAAAGTCTTAATATTTTTATATTCATGTTTTTTAATGGAAAAATAAGACAACAGTGACCTGCGGAATATCAATACAAACATTTTGATGTCGGATCATTGTTTCATTTGGGCTATATTTACAAAGTTTCTGAAGAAATAAGTTTTATAGATATCATTATTTTACGTAATGTTTATGCAGTTTCTGGGTATTTGTTTCAAATTCCAAGACAACCATAACCTTGTGAAAGGATCAAGCTAATCTACACTAGTCCTTTTAATGTATAAGACCTATTCAGCGCCTAGCACTAGTGACTTAAAAACACGTAAATATTCAAATTCCGCGCTGCACCCCCTTAACCATTGGTAGTATAAAAATAAACATTCACAAAACTGGGCCCGGCAGGTGTGAAGCGCCAGATGCAAAAACTTGTTTTGGTCCATACGTCCGAATGCATCGTCGTGCATGATCGATCACTCTCGTGCTTGATGTAAAATGAGCGATATGTTATGAAGTAGCGAAGAAATGTTTTATAATTTGTATGGTCTTAAGAAGTTACTAAATATTTGTATAATTAATACAGTATTAAAATCTGTTTTATAATCAACCTAAGTATATATAGTATATTAACAAAATAAAACAACAATGTGTCATCCTTAAATCCAATCCTTGTTAGGTCATAAGGATAAGAACTAATCTATATACATATAATGAATTGTCCTGACTGATTCATCATCGCTGAGGTGAAAGTTTGTATGAAAGTACGTCAGTTTTGAAGTAAAAGACATGAAAATTGGTATTTAGCTTTATGATAAGAAATAAAGAATGTCGTGTCTCAGGAATTTTGCTTATTTTCCTATTTCCTTTTCTTCAAAGGAGTAAAAAAGGGAAGAAAGTTTTTTTGGAAAAATCGTTATTTTCAAACAAAAAGATATTTAGATTTTTTAACAAACATAAAGAATGACGTGTTTTAGCATTTTTCGAAAAACCTCCCCTAGGTAGGTGAAATAGGGGTGGAAAGTTTGTATGAAAATCTGACGTTTTTAAAGTTTAATCCACGGACTGACTAACATGAACTCTACCTTTAATCAGTTTTGCTATTATTACAAACAATCACACGTCGTGTAGCCTACAGCTAAAAGCTAGTATTTAATATAACAGCAATTCACATTCCCAAATCGACTTCACGAAGATATGCCGTTTGGATTCGAGGTTCCAGCTGCTCTTATGTATTCCTTATTTATTTTATTAACAGACTTCATAGACATATTCCGCTTGCTCAACTATCGATTCCCATTGAAGTCGCAATGACGTGGTTCAAAAAACATTTATCGTTCATCGTTATTGTATAACACTTCACAAATTGAAATGAGCCGGTTTCAAATTGTACTATTTCCGATATAAAAGCTATTATGGACACGTAGACACAATCGCGTTACGGTTCGTATAAAACTGCCATAGGTTCATATTATGAATGGTAGATGACCACATGTTGTGACATTTAATAAAGAAGGTGAAATATAGTAATGTTAATTCAGCATCTAGATTTATTTTGAAGGCAAACAATTAAAGCGTCATATGCAATTAAATTTTCGGAATTTGTTAATGGGAGAACATTCCTTCGGCGCACGCACACGTAATGAAATGCAATAAAGCTCGAATTTAGACGTAACAATTTACAAACTTGCCATACTTCACTACAGTTTCCCAAAAAAAATAATTATATGTTTTCAGGTATTCAAATATTTTTACTTTTAAGTCTATAAAGTTCTTAATGATAATCATATAAGTACGATAAAATATATTGGTAGATAACTAAACGTTTTTTCGGTAATAATTTAAACTCCTTTGTTCACTTGTTTGTCAAGTCCGAACGTACGAAGTCGCGAGCGCAGTATATACTAAGTAGTTTTTAATGAAAACTTGTTTGCTACGTTAGTTGATTAATCAGTAAAACTCATCTGACTTTTTTTAAAGAGGTATTGTATTATGATACAAACATGTTTTAGAGGCAACGTTAGAACCCCATTCCGAAGGTTGATTAGTTTACGAGTTACAAAATAATCTTTGATCAAGGTTCACAAAATAACTTTAAAGAAATGTGTTTGTTTATTTGTTAGATAAGCAAACGGGAAACCACCAGCTGTATTCCAAAATGAGGAAGGCGACACAGCGTCTCGTAATCCCAGCTTCCAAGCAAAACATACTAAATGTCACTTGAAAACTTTACTCGAATTTCTGTCTAAAGTATATCGTTATTAGTGTTAATTTGAGTTACGCCTATTCGTTCTAGGTTGAAGGAATGGCTACTTGCCAACTCAGCTGGACGCGAGGAGAAAGGTGTTCGTCATTGTCTAGCAGGTTTTTAACTTTTTAACAGACTACAGGTCTGGCGTATTCAGCCAGTTATCACTGCACATTGAAAGAGTCAGATTTTTTCTTTTACACCACTACAAAGAATCGCTCGACCCTGCCGAAGGTAAAAGCGCATTTCAACAAGAGTCCTCAATCATTAAGAAACTGAAAAAGACAATAGCTATGTACATTGCAATTGCTTCACTCGAAAATTTCTTTTATTTGTCTTTTCTTTTCTTGTATTATGTCTATTCTCGTAACTGTTCAATGACATTTTGAGGATTTTGCGTCATCAATTACGTCCGGGCCACAACCGTGCGTTTCGCTATTCTCAGATGGGTGACCAAGACCATTAAAGAATAACTCGAGCATTAGATGATGATGGCAATATTAAAGAAGATTATAGTTTTTGTTTACTTAGATGTCCAGGCAAATGTATGGACTGTCAGCTCCACTTTTATCGTACTTAATTGTTATTAGTCGGTAAAAGGTCTCCGTAAATACTTAATTGCTAATAAATAGTACTGGTTGTGAGTGACTATTTCGAACTGCGTAATTGACTTTATCTGCCGACCGTTGTGGATCGTCAAATTAATTGATTACGCATCTTTAATCCATATAATTGGAGGGTCCAACAACGTAATAACATGTCTGGTACATACTCGTACTTTGTTGTAGCTATTTTTATCGTTTTTTATAGCCCTTTTTTATTGCAGATAACGAAATGTATTTAATAAGTTATTTCCTATTAGAACATTGAAAAATGTATGTCTCGTAAATTTTATTATTTACCTATTAATATTTCAGAGAAGGTTATGAATATAAATCACTTTTGGCCACTAACTGATCACTACTTTTGTTTTTTGTTGTCAATGACACATCAGACTTTTCAGGTCAGTCAGTTAATAAGACAATAATCGTGTTTTAGTCGTAATCAAAAACCTTAAAAATTAAGTACAACTCTTTTTCTAACTGACTGACTATATTTAAAAATGGCAGTAAATTCCTTATAAGGCGTGGGTATTCACGTTAAGCTTTCTTAATATTAAAGATTCTCTTTGCATCATTTGATACGAGCGTTTGCAAATTATAATACTGTTATTGTTTCTGTATAATCTATTAAAAACATGTATTGTATGCCAAGTTCAAGTGCTTGCATTGAGCATTATGCATGTCCAAATTTAAAGCATAATCAATATGATTAAATAAAGATTTATCCAAAAACAGAATTCGTATTCATGATCACTTTGATTTGCAAAGAAGTCTTTGACGCAAGCGCTGACGTTGTAGTACCGTTGCTTGTAAATGTTGAATAGCAACATCATAAATCTATAGAGAAGAGTTTTTGTAAGCTCGTCATTTACACCTTTGTAATGAAAATAAATGGCTATCGTCATATCCGCCTTTACGTTTAAAGGCGTCCCACAGCTGGGTTGAAACCTTCTCACATATACAACAGCTTATTTTAAGAAGATAGCCAAGATAGTCTAATGCAAGTTGATGGATGTTAACTGCCATCTTGTCAAGGATCAATGGCAATAAAATGCGTTGAACAAAACAACTTTACTTTATATCAATAGTAACTCTAGTGAAGCTTATAACTTAACTTATCCTAATTTTTTTAGGAAGGTTAGTACAGTGATTATCATCATTTACAACATTATTTGTAAGCCGAACTAAAAATATATCGAGCTCATCTACTGGCACAGAAGCGCTTTTAAGCTCTTTTTTAGACAGCTCAATTTCGTCAGCGATTCCCAATCTATTGATTGGGAATCGCTAATAATCGGGAATAATATTTATAATAGTGAACGCTTATTAGCGTTCACTTTTTTTTTGAGAGAATTCACTGATTGCTTTTGGGCATTTTAAGCCTCAACAGACCTCTAGGAGAATGGCATCATGCACTAGCGCGTGTCCCTTTACCCTACTAGATTCTCCGAGGAGTTCTTGGATATCAGATCGGGAGCGTCCATGAGTCTCCCAGAATGTGATAGTTCCCCAAATTGTTACGCTTGGACGTCGTCCAGTAGCGGCCACAATAATTCGTCACCTTGGACACCGCAAATAAAATGTTTCACTTCACTACACTGCAGTGTTCGGTCGAAACTCTCTTTCGCCGGTGTGTAACCCGAGCGTATGTTTTGATTATTCGCGGTTTGTTTGAAAAGTGTTGTTCGCGAAGGTACGAGTATATGTATGTGTGTGTACGCAGTGTTTTCTGTGCGACCGGCAACGGCGAGGATTCGGTATAATTGTCTTCAGGTGAGATGGTGATAGTGTGTTGACGTAGGTAATTGTTTTCTTCGAAGTGTAGTGGAACGCTGTTGAGTGTAATTGCAAATTGTAAGGTGAAAACGTTTAGCAGCTCTTCGCTGAATTACCTCGCTCAATTGGGACAAGTTGAAAGCTGAGCAACTTTCCTAATCCAAATATTACTAGAGCTTCTCCGTGCTTCGAATGGCACGTGAAAAAGTTGATCCTTATATTACTTTTTGACAGAATTATTTTACTATTTAGGTTAAGTTAACTATTATTTGTTTAGGCTCAAAACAGCGCCATCTACTGATGAACTTATGAAACCAACTTGAGACTAAGTAGAACTTTGGTTCCATAAAAATAGTAGAGTAATTAGTAATTGTAAATAGCTTATATCGATCCTACTTCTGGGCAAAGACCTTCATTATTAAAATTAAATCGTTGCTACAATTGATTGGTATAGACTTAATCACCTAGCTTGCCAAACGCGGGTTGGTAATCAATCTCAAACCCGGATTATGCATAGAAAAATCTAAAACTCACTTATTCCGACCTGTGAATTGAACCTCAGACGTCTGTATATCGAGCTGATCGCTTAGCGATTCGGCTACCAAGGCGTTATAATATTTATAATAGTACAGTAACAGTATTATAATAGTAGTTAATTTTGACATGATCCGAACAGTGAAGAAACTTACACTAGACACTCTGCTTGCTTACAACACAATTTTGCGTTATGTCTGTATGTACATATTAAGTGTGTTTTAAGACAAACTTCATAATGTTTTGCATAGTCAATGTTTAGTGTTGACGTAAAGTTGAATTTGGCTACAGCAAAATTACTAACAACTGTTAAATAATGAGATATTTTGATGGCAAACGTTGAATCATCAGAGAAAGTTATACAGGATGAAGAGAAGACGAAAGCTCACAAAAAGTCTTGTTTGTCTTAGAGCGCTAGACAAACACTTTATTTGACTCCTCATTACACACGTACTCATATTAAAATAACAATATCTGACACACTACATTCACACAAGTTAGACGAGGAAAAAACAAGTGTTTTGTTTTCAAATATTATGATTTAGTACCTACTAACATTATGTTTTCAATAATATTGTTATTGAAAGTCCTGTTAGCCCCTCCAGAAAGTAAAATATTTTTTTGGAGAGAGTTTCCTAAAGAGAGTTTAATAAAAAGCTAATAGATGCGAAGCCAGCCTTGAGGAAGGAGTTGGATCTTGAGGAGGGAGTAGGAATTGGGAGATGGGCCTCCGGTACTTCCAATCAGGTGGCATTTTCAGCGTCACCAAACTTATTGTGGGCGGCGAGAAACATATAGGGTTCAAAACACTGTCAGAGGTTTTGTAGAGGGTATGGCATTACGCACTTGTGCGTGTCCCCGTTCCTTACTAGATTCTCCGAGGGGTTCGGATTGGGTCGGAAGCGGAACAACCCGAGGGCGCCTCTAAAGGCTTGGACCTCGGCTCAGGTCCACCGAGCTGTGAGGGTGAGAAGCGCCCAGGCACATGTCTGTACCTGGTTGTGCGGGTCGTCGTACCCTTGTTTTACGAATACGAGTGTGCATGCTAGTGTATCATGTAAATGTGTAATGGTATTTAAAGGATCGGGCGAACGTAGAAAGCAACGCTTGTGCAGGTAGGCATACGTCAGTAGCTCTGAATGAATGAATGACGATTGCTCGCACTAACCGGTCGTTGTGGAGATCCGTGGAGGCCTTTGTCCAGCAGTGGACGTCATTTGGCTGAAATGACGACGATGATGATGATGATGAACCCGACCATTAAGTATGTAAACTGTAACTTTTTGAACATATAGTTTATAGTTTACATTATTTTATTCAGTTATGAAGACTACGTATCAGATAAAAAATCTTTAAAAAAAATGTCAGGAACTTCTTGATCCTTCATATGAAATGTTATAATAGTTTTGTAGGACACTAATTTATAACTGTTTTGCTTATGTGATATAAAATAACTCAGGAAATAAATAATCACCCCGTAATCGACACTAAAGTTGAACGTAAGTGTGTGTGCTGCAATAATGCAATATCCTTTATTTACTCACATTTATTTTACTTGCGAACATACCTAATTTACCAATATAAGCTAGCACAGTCAACAGTAAAATAAACTTAAAATATTTTCAGCATTTTGACAAACCAACTTAACATTTACCAAGCACTTGTCAACTTTTAGCAAAGCTTTTACGATGGTTTTGAATATCATAACGCAATCTATTTTATACTAGCTGACCCGGCGGACTTCGTACCGCTTTGACAGTTTCCATCATTGAGTTAAATATTATATCAAAGCTTTCCATGACAACAAAACAAACAAATATGTTTTTATTGGAAAATTAAATTGTCGTTTTTAGTACATTTTTTTTAATATAGCCTATGTTACTCAGTGCTAATGTAGCATTCCAATGGTGAAAGAATTTTATAAATCGGTTTAGTAGCTTTTGAGTTTATTCGTTACAAACATACATACATACAAAAATACAAAGGTTTCCTCTTTATAATATTAGTATAGATTATGTTTATAATTGCGAAATATAAAAACTAACTAACTTACTTGGAGTCAACAAGCGCCAGTTCGTCAGCTGTTTTGACTAAGCAGTAAAGTTACTAGTCACTTTTGTCGCTGACTGTACTTGCTACTAGAAACAGGTATTTCTATATGAGATTTGTAAAGAAAACTATTACTTGGTATAATAAAATTGCATTAACATGATAGTGTGCGGTAATAAGAGTTGCTACATCACATATTGCATCTTAGTAGGTGTAGGTGTAAGATTTCATTCGTCATCAACATAATAATATACTCTTCATCCTCCTTGTCATCAAGAATAGAAGAAAATAGAATAACTTTTATTTTGCTAGAAACATGGTAAGTAATATAGTTGTTGTAAAGTGATAATTAGCATCGGCCAACGTGTCTCGCTGAATATACAGCTTGCAAAATTATAAAAATAAATGTCAATTTATGTTTTGATACAATTCCAATTTTAATTATTTCAATTATATGTACATAGTTATATACCCCGTGTGGTGCCGGGGTTAAAGAATTGCACCACCCCATCTCTTCCCGTGGGTGTCGTAGAAGGCGACTATGGGACTATTCCAGAGGATGGGCAGCAGCGTCTCTCTGTGATTATTCACACCTTACTGCGATCGCCAACCCGCCTGCCAAGCGTGGCGATTATGGCAAATTCCCCTCAAGATGATTTATCCTTGAGGGAGGCCTTTGTCCAGCAGTGGACGTCTTTTTGGCTGAGATGATGATGATGATAGTTATAAATAAATGTATAATAATTTGAAATAAAATAGAAAAAAGTGATTAATAAGATTAGAATTAAACATACGTAATGAGAAAAATTAATTCAATTTACCAGCCGACTGCGACGACGCGGAGGAATTTTTTGACGCCATATTTTAGTTTTTTATTCGTTTTAGTTACTTTAGGTTTTTATATAATCTCAGTTATTGTCTTAAACTAATAAAGTTTCTGTTGTCACATACATAATTAAAATTAAGTGGATATGTCAGCATTATATAAGTATTATTAGATTACATTTATAAAATAATTGATGCAGTACATTATCAGATAATTGGATATGTCAAAATAATCAATGTTTTATAGAATGCGCACGTCGAAGATAAAATAACAGTCTATAGTATTTTAATTCATGAATTCCTGTAAAGTATAGAAGCATTAGTCAGAAAGCCATTTTGTTAGCTGAGTTTTAAAGGAATTAAATGGCAGTTCTCTTATATCTTTTGGAATTCTAATAAATGTCCTTATTATCATAAAGAAACAGTTCCTTTTGAAGATATCGCTTTGACAATCACCAAAATCACCAAAAATGGAACTTATAATTGACAGACGTCATTCATAGAATTGATTGTAGCAAGAATTTAGACAATACCTCAGTAGTTGAGGATTCCGGGTCGAAGGGCGCTTTGACCTTCGGACTTATCATCACTTATCATCAGGTGAGATGAAGAACAAGTAGATCCATAACATATAAACAAAAAAGAAATGGAGAGGTCTACATCCACCTGTGACCAAATATAGACGGATGATGATGATGATGATGATGATGATGATGATGATGATGGTGATGATGATGATAATTTCAATGAACTTATATGACGGTGCCATGACTCAACGTCTACGATACGATTTCGATAGAAGTTCGTGATAGACCCACTAGCCAACTATCCAACATGACACTAGACAGCGCTCTGTTCCGTTAACGAACTTTCGTTAAGTTCATCATCATTATCTTAGCCAAAAAGACGTCCACTGCTGGACAAAGGCCTCCCTCAAGGATAAATCATTTTGAGGGGAATTTGCCAAAATCGCCACGCTTCGCAGGCGGGTTGGCGATCGCAGTAAGGTGAGAATCATCACCGGTGATCGGAGTAGGTAAATTGATTTTACGTATTCGCATCATGAGTAGTCATAGAAATCATAACATAGATAAGCCTTTTTTCCGGGATTTATATAAAAAAATAACTGAATCGAACAATAAATACTTTATATTGCCAAGAAAAGTACATTTTAAGTGTACGTTACACAAACAAGGTAAAATTAATATTGGTAAATCGTCATTATTTACTTGCATCACGGATTTTTGTGAGCAAGACGAACATCAATAAAACCATGCGTCAGTAGCAGTAGTAGATAACGGAGAGGTAAGTCCTATCTTTCGTCGCACGCACCACAGTAACTATTATTAATAGAATCCCACTTTACGTTTGCTACTTTTTAGTTACTCAAGTTTAGCCATGCCATAGTTGTTTTACTATAGAAGGCCGATCATCTATATACTAATAAAAAGACAGCAAACGGGTTAAACATTTCTTATTCATATTGATGTATTCTTTATTCTACACATATTACATTTGAAATTCCTTAAAAAAATCTTAATAATTTCAAAATCCCGGAATCCTAGAGGCATATCCATACTAATATATACGTGCCAGTTCATTGACCCCCAAATCAATCTACCTACTCCGATCACTGATCATCACAGAGAGACGCTGCTGCCCATCCTCTGGAATGGTCCCATAGTCGCCTTCTACGACACCCACGGGAAGAGATGGGGTGGTGCAATTCTTTACCCCCGGCACCATACGGGGAGTTAAGTTATTTCCATGTTATAGTAAAAAAAAAGCTTGCTATCACGTGTCCAACCAAGTCATAAAAAATATTATATCTAAACTTAGCAAGGCTAAATGACAAAATGATAATTATGACAAACGCAGTTCAAAGTTAATGAACATCTACCATTGACCTTTTGACAGTATTAATGGTTTGTTGTTTGTCTACACGCGTGCGATTTAATTAATTCATGACGTATTAGTGGTATTATTATTGTTCTGATGTCCTATTATAAACAGGTATTGTGACGTCACGATTAGACAAATTCATGTGTATTAGATGGTACCTATAGGTACCGTTGTTGGCGTATAGTGGTTAAAGTGACAATACCTCGTGACTAGCATTCTATTGTAATAGATTTTAAGTTTAATTTTACTTGTGCACAATTATTACCTTATTTAATTTAATTTAATTATTACTTACCATAATATATTTAAAAAAAAATGTTTGTAGATGACATGAACAGTGACTTTCTACAAATTATTTTAGCATAATATCTCTGTACCTACAGCTTATAACTCTAAAATTCGAAGGTATTGTTGATCCACCTATGTGTCTTCTTCAACATACATACCTATAATCATACCGTAAACACAGACCCCCTTACGAATAAACAAAGAAAATGCTCCGAATAGTTATTCCGTGTTTTGTTCCTGTCATGTTAACTTCATTTCAGATTAGAGTAAAAGAGACAAAACACGGAATAACTATTCCAATCTTATTCTTTCTTTATTTGTAATACCCTTAAATTAGATAGACTGTGCCTATCTATACTTAATATTATAAAGAGGAAAGCTTTGTATTTTTGTATGTATGTTAGCAACGAATAAACTCAAAAACTACTGGACTGATTTAAAAATTTTTTCACCATTAGAATGTTACATTAGCGCTGAGTAACATAGGCTATATTTAAAAAAAAAGAAATGTTTAAAAATAAAAGTACACCCGTGCAAAGTCGGGGCGGGCCGCTAGTATTTTATCTATACTAATATTATAAAGAGGAAACCTTTGTATTTTGTTTGTATGTATGTTTGCTACGAATAAACTCAAAAACTACTGGACCGATTTAAAACATTCTTTCACCATTAGAATGCTACATTAGCGCTGAGTAACATGGGCTAAATAAAAAAAAATAAAAAAGAAATGCGGTACGAAGTCCGCCGGGTCAGCTAGTATTTTATAAAGCAATATACGCTGAGTAGATAAATAGTTAATATGTAAATGCAATTTTAATTATTTCGAAGAGGTCAATGACAATTCACAAAGGTCAACAGATTAGACAATAAGGTATTGGTATCAAATGTAAATTTTGTGTAATTCAGCTTTTTAACGAAAATTTTATTGTATAGATAGAAAGTACTTATATATAAATAATATTTTTATCACGAAACCATAAATATTAATATTGAACAAAAAACAACTGAAAGGTACAATTTGGCGGTCTTTATCGCTGGCTGGAGAGAGCTAATAAACTTTAGAATCATGGCTGCAAATTATGTATTTGAACATACCAGAATAATGTGCCAGCAATTCTAAATGCCAGAGATATTATATTTTTTTTAGAGATTCAATCTGGATTGCTTTGATTCTACTAGAGAAGCTAACGCCGATCTTGAAACATAACTTCACACTAAGGGATTTTTACTGGGAACTGCGCCGGCGCATAAAACATCTCGCATTAGCACTCGAAGGCGTGCAGCTGATTGGCTGTTTTATCGCTTCACAGAAAAGACGCTGTTATTGCTACAGACAATATACATTGCGCAGAATGCTATTTCAACGCATCCCTACAGATGTGAGAAGAATAGTTTCTTTAAAGATTTCGTTTGTTTACATGTTGATACCCAGCTGTATTAAATATTTTAAATAAAAAGTAAAGTGAAGAAAAAGGTATATTAGATATATTAAGCAAAGGCCTACATCTTTTAATTTAAGCCAGCATTACAATTGATGGGTAATTAATGTCTTTAACACCACGTTTGCCAAAACGGGTTGGTGGTCACAAACCCGGGCTATGCAACGAATAATCCGAAACACGCTTTGGCCGACCTGGTAATTGAACCCGAGGCCTTCAGTTAGCACAACTAGAAGCAAATAAAGGCCATTTATAACACATCTCCAAGTAAAGAAAAGTAAGTCATGTGAGTCATCATCATCATCATCAGCTCATTTTATGTCCCCACTGCTGGGGCACGAGCCTTCCCTATGTATGGATAGGGAGAACGGGCCATAAACCACCACGCGGGCCCAATGCGGATTGGTGGTTGTTAACGACTGCTAATGCAGCCGGGACCAACGGCTTTACGTTTCTTCCGAAGCACGGAGGAGCTCGAGATGATAAATTTTTGGTCACCCATCCGATGACCGGCCTTTGCGAAAGTTGCTTAACCTCAGCTCTCGCAGACCGGGCGCGTTAACCACTGCGCCATCGAGCTCCTCATGTCAAGTCATGTGAGTCGCAGCCACATTATGTCGCATAGTTTCGAAAGAAGTTTCCTGAGGTTTTGTAAACAGGAGGATAGTCATTTGTTTTGGATTTATTTAAATTAAAGCTGCGTTTTAGACGTGTTTAGATTACAAACTTACACTTACAACTGAGAGGAAGCGTTTTTCATTTCCAACTTTTATTTTGGGTTTTTTTAAATCTACTCATCACAAGTGGGTCTGTCTGGGTGGTGAGTCTTCCATGAGAGTGTTTGTCATTGACAGTCACTCAGGAATGTGTGTATAAGTAAACAACATTATTATTTATCTGAGTAAGTTGAAATGTTCCGGGATATAGATATTTTGCAATGACTGATGATAATATTTATATTAATGAGATCACGTGCTTTTCATAATATAACAATTGCGTAGAGTTAGTTAGCCGTATGAGCCAAACCAACTTAATAACAAAAGAAGGATGGGCAAATTCGACCTTTTTTATATTAAACTGGGAAAATACTTTTCTTGTAACACAGCGTTGGGGAGCAAACGGATCACCAAATTCACACTATTTTATAGAAACTCTGTCTTGAATTCGGATAGTTAGTGGTGCATTTACATTTTTTTTCACCCTCGAAAGCATAGTCCAGTCGGAGAAGAAAAATTCCATTATATCTTTTGTTTAAATGGTATGTAGTTAAAGTGTTAATGAATTATTGAAGAATCTAAACTCAAACATAACTGATTGATGTTAATAATGATCATTTAGTCTCAAGATCCCCTTACATTAAGAATATCGATATAAAAAAACTAAACATACCAGTTATCGGTACAATATTTTGCACAGTGACCCACTTTTCCGTTGACTGTTTATGCAATAACACAATGGGACGGTAACTTTTTCAGTGTTCATGCTGCCTTTTCATTGATCTGCCAGTTTGTAAATATGACGCCTTCGAAACAATACTGTGCCTACTTAGGCCGCGTCATCGACGTCTGCGGTGAGCGAGGCGGGAGCGTTGGCGGGGTGAAATGCGAAAATATCTGTCCACGACCGACGGCAGCGGGCGGGCGGGCACGCGTCGCTCGGAATTACCGTAGCGTCAAAATAAGACTGGAAACATTCGACAGTCGCCCTCGATTCGATCTGAACCCCTCGGAGAATCTAGTAGGGCACGTACTAGTCCGTGATGCCGTTCCCTCTAGAAAACCTCCGACAGTTCTTCATTTCACACGGCTTGAACCCTATAAGTTTCTCGCTGCCACAAAAAAAGCCCGGTGAAGCTAAGAATATCCAGTAGCAGTCAGCAAACTTTGTCAAAAAAAAAGTCAGTCGCCCACCGCTCGTGTATCGCTCTCTTGACAATGTATGTGTAAAGCGTGGCCACTCTCCACCCCGCTACAGCTTCCGCTGACGTCGAGGACGCGGCCTTAGTTTTAATTATTACAGGGAACAGGCGTCCGCTCCGCTTAGTGGGCCATCCAAGTTATTAAAAACTTATTTCACAGAAATTACATACATTGTATGTGAATTACGTTTTACTTATATTTTTTTATTTTACTATTTGGATGCGCTTGGCATTCATCTCAACAGAAGATAAGTGACGATAAGTTCGAAGGAATAAAAATTTCCTTATCTTTAGCTATCGGAATATGGTTATTTGTTCAGCAACTTGTGCTGCTGACCGTACCACCATCTGTCACCATCAAAACAATGTTAACGTAGCATTGTTAATTTCTGCATTCGTTTGTTAAAATATTGATGACATAACTAATTCGTCAATAGTTGAGGATTTCGCGTTAAATGCGCTTCCAATCAGTATATTACGAGTTTTATTCGTCATTCGATCACGTTAACGAAAACTAGAATTTGTATAGTAAAATTTTAATTTTCCTCGTTTTCACTAGGAGGCGCCATACAAATTTTCGTTTTCGTTATCATAACCGGATGGCGAACGAGGTGAGTTAAAGACAAAGCATATGGGGATATATGGGGTTACAATTGTTAATTAGTTTTTTATATAACGAGGATTACATAAAAAACTAATTAACAATTGTCTATACGATAGATAATGTGTTTACAAAACTCTGCCTGACTAAATTTAACAGTAAATACTTGAATACTAGCCGAGATTGTAGCATAATAATTTCTCACACTATCACTGCGGTTATCTTAGAATTTATAGACCGTTAGACCCACGCCTTGTCTAATAGACTAGTCTAGATTATATTTATTCGTATTTCAAGATCAAGTGAGCTGATATTGAAGCAAATTATTTTTTATTTGTACATTCATGAAGATCTATTGCGAACGAATTGAAGTAGGCATGCAGATTATATAATGCTGTTAAGGATTATCGAATTTATGTAATCGTTATGATCAATCAATGCTGGCATGTTGGTGAGAGTACGTCAGTAACAGTACTGTTGAGTGATAATTGTTCATTTTGTGAGTTGCCTAAACACAATCATGTAGTTCATAATTATTCTCTTTAACACACACACACACACACACACACACACACACACACACACACACACACACACACACACACACACACACACACACACACATACACACCCTCACACTTTCACACACACACACACACTCACACGCACACAAACACACTTACGAAATAGCTTTTAAGATCACAAGCCAAGTCCAAAGTGGGGGGCCAGAACTATGTAACCCAGGGTATCCTAGCGCAAGTTCTGCTTTCTTACAATGTCTACATACTACCACGCTAAAATTGTAAACTTGCTGTATTATGTGTGACTATTGTGACAGAGAAATAAATTGCTTTTATTATTATAATTATTAATAACATTTAACAGGACTTCTTGTTTGTTGTTTTTGGGTTTGTTGTTGGGTTTTATTATTTTTTTAGAATGCAGAAGTCAGTACTTACTTATAAACTTTAGACAGTTTATGAAAGTTCATGAAGTGCGAAACTTAAAGGTCAATAAATCAACTTCCGATTATCATCTCGCGACTCCCCAAAAGAACCACTTATTGTAAAAAGTAACAGTTCATTGGTGTCGTTAAATAGCAGATATTTATCAGGAACACGTATTTCAGTGGTGCAATACCTTTAAAGCATATCTTCAAGTGACAGTAATGGCACATGGTCACCCGGTAACTGCAGAAAGTCAGTCACTATGTGACTCATGCAGTTTCGTCACTATGATTTCGAGAATACCCGTTTCACGGCTAGCTTATTTTTTAAAATACAAAGTAGGTTCTAATAACAAACCTTATTTACAGTTGCACAAACTCTAGAAAATTTCATTCAAATATTTTATGTTTTTTATACCTTACGGCTAAGAATTTGACTTTCATCTTTCCTGATTTTAAGTGATGATAAGGCCTATTGTGGAAACGCATTCCACCCGAAATCTGAGGCACTGGCTATATTTTCTCTAGCTGCCAGAACACAACAATGCAACAAACATTAATGATATCGTTACAGTGACATATTTAGATGATGATGATGATGATCAAAGATAGTGGTATCTAGCCAGGCGGACAACCAACCATACCCCCTACAAAACCGAGTACCTACACAAACATTTAACCCCCACTGGGAATCGAACCCGGAACCTCAGGGTCTGAGACCGATGATGACTGTTAAGTACGTACAGTCATAGCCGCTAAACTTTATCGTATATCGGATCTTATCGCGAATTATCACATTTCTGCCTTATCTATACTAATATAATAAAGAGGAAAGCTTTGTATTTTAGTATGTATGTATGTTTGCAACGAATAAACTCAAAAACTACTGTACTGATTTGAAAATTTCTTTCACCGTTAGAATGCTACATTAGTGCTGAGTAACATAGGCTAGGTCAGCTAGTATTTTATATATTATTTATGTAACTAATCTCGCTAGCGCAGTGGTTTGGTTTTAATTACTACCTTGTTAGGTAAGCAAACTTCGCGATACCAGGTCATCGGATGGGTGAACAAATTTAAATATCCCCAGCGCCTACGTGCTTGAGAATGCACATAATATATAGTCGTTGGTCTCGTTGTTGTCTTAATATGGCAGTTACTGGAATCCACCTGCTTTGAGTTAGCGTGGTAGGTGAGAATACCTGAGTCTGAAAATAGAACTTTTATTGGTTCATGATGAAGATTATGATGATGATGATGATGATGACAAATATGTGTTGCTACGATAAAATGCAAAAATTATCGACAATAGACCATTATACAATATATACCAACGGTTATATACACCAACAACGTTATTTTATAAAAGAACGAAAGTCGTATACGAGTACTTCAATCAATTAAAAAGTGTCTCTGTTTTGACGCAGCCGTGAAACACTTTCAATTGTTTTTTTCCTGACAATGCCTAATACGATTGTCTCGTGTCTGTGTTGAAATAAACGTTTTTATGTTCTTTCCTTCTATGTATTTTGATGCTTAAATGTCTATATTTTAATTTCACCGTATACGGAAATTCCAGTACCGGTAATCACTTCTTCAAGCACTGTAAAGGTCGAAAAATTGGCATTGTAGATTTAACTTAAGTTCCCGTTTTTGGTATTCAATGAGATAACGGCATTAATTGATGTTTACTGTTTCGAAACTTTCATACGAAAGTACTATATTTATGAGCTCTAATAAAACGAATTCGAACGGTCAAATAAAAAGTGATAGTTAATCGCTTTATTTGCAATATAAATTATTAAATTAATATTCCTCTAAAACCTACCTATATAATAAAAGCTGCCAGTCATAAATAAAAATAGAATATACGTAAGGTGTATTCTTCAGTTTTAAATCGAGTGAGGTCATACTGCGATCACCAAACAATAGTAAAACAGTAATAAATGTAAAATCATTAGTAAATATTGTCGAGTATATTATTAAAATTGGTATTTATAAATATGTTTACCTAAATTATTATTATTTTAGGAATTAAACTAGGTATTTGTTTTTAAAGGACCTGGAAGAACAATACTCTAGACTGACTTGAATATTAAAAACAAAACTTTGAAAATACAATATGGTGAAAATAAATAATCGATTTCAGATTCTTAGATGTATTAAACCTTTCTTTGTTATTATCAGACAAATCAGATATGTCCTTTTGAGACAGAGGCCATTCGCCTGCTCTGTAATATAGTAGGTGCAATGTCTTTCTTTTAGACTCTCCTATTTTTATTAATAGAATATGATTCTCCTCTTGGTCCTGTAAGTGTATCAACGCTATATTCACACTTCACCATTGCAATAGGCTCCTCAAATTGTATGACTAATTGAAACGAAAAAACAAATTACACGGTAATAAGTTGGGGTCCGATTCCGCCCCCCACGCCGTTGTTCCGCTAGGTGTCGCCGCCGTCACATTCGCACAAATGGTTAACAGCCGCCTTCCTGTTGGCCTAACATTGAACCACTTCGGCCCTGAGCGGCGGCCAAGTGCACTGAGGATGTTATTTGGACAGAAATAACCGCTTTTTTATGTCCCCACTTGAATCGACACCAGAATTAGGCACTCGCCGTCTGATATTGCTAATAAAACGCAGAGTGCCTTACAAATAAACAAAGAATAAGGTCCGAATAGTTATTCCGTGTTTTGTTCCTGTCATGTAAATGTCATTTCAAATTAGTACAAGATACAAAACACGAAATAACTATTCGAAGCATTTTCTTTGTTTATTTGTAAGATCCAGCGTGTATTTTTTTTTCAATTTTCTTAGTGACTACCATGGACTTTAATATTATTAGTCCATGGTGACTACAAATATGAAATACATTTTTGATAGTTTGTTCTGTTATGTCCGTGACTACTTTTGACTATGTTGTAATCTAATTGGCTAGGAGACTCAATATTGTCATCAGAAACCAATGTTTAATTTTGTCAAATAGGTACTTGAGAATTCAGTGTTTTAAAATCAAAGCAATCAAATCAAAGAAAATTTTAGTTTCGCAAGCAACCCCGAAGGTATGCGTTTCGCAGTGTATGAGTTGTCGTATGTCGGTGTAAATCTTTATAACAAGACTATTGTAGATTGAGGGACGTCTAAAGTGATGTCCAGAACTAGCAACGTTGTGAATGAAAGGAAGTCGGTAGATTCAAATTGCCGTGTGCAGCAGTTGCAATAATTGAACTGGAGCATGTAATGGACCGCGGGGGAGCTCTCGTATGTTATTCTGTCCTATATTTAGACGACAGTTCGTAAGGATGTTGTGATTTATTTAATTGCCTACGTCGAGCCCGTTGGCAGAACCTGCTCCGAATCCCGTGAATCCACTGCTAGGCTACACGTTCCTTTTGCTGTTCCAAATAAAACTATAGCCAGCCAATGATTAAATGTTACTTGATCATACATTACACGTGTAAGTTATACCAATACATTGGCGGCTGAAATTTGATCTTAGAACTTGACCGCTAATAGATTAGCGTTAAATACGCGTGGACATTATTCACCTCGAGCTATTTATAGCGTCAGCATAGCAACGCCCATTATACGCCCTTTAATGATTTATCAATAAATGTTTTAATTGCTTTCTTCTTTCCGTTTCAGGTGCTGAGTTCAATTTAAGATGTGGCTTCGCGTTAACACCGGTTTTCTGGCAGCTTGCTTACTGCTGGCTCCCACTTTGGCCAATGTCTGTCCAGATGGATGCGTTTGCATTACCACGCGCGATGGACTCCACCGTGCTACCTGTAGCAACCTTAAAGAACTCTATAAGTTCACTCATCGGCAAAAACATCACAATATCAACATTTTGGATCTGTCGCATAATAATATAACCAAGATAACACACGAACTCGACCGTCTCACGGAAATTGTTACTTTAGATTTGTCCACCAATGGCATAACAATTATCAACAAGTTTTTACATAATGCAAAAAAATTGGTTCATCTCAATTTGGCGCATAACAGAATAGAAACACTGTCCGTCTCATATTTGCCAACTAGTGTCAGTTCGTTAGATCTAACTAATAATCTGTTGCAAAATGTGCCTACGGGTCTAGAACATTTATCTAGTTTGGAACATTTGGAACTACAAGGAAATCCACTGAAATGTTCTTGCGATAACATTATGGCACGAGACCGCTTGCTTCTTGCAAACGTTTTGATTGATAAAGTCAAGTGTTTTTCTCCAGCAAAGCTTAAGGATCGGTCATGGTTAGAATTAAAAACAAAAGATGTATGCAAGTTTCCAAAATTGGAACATTTTTATCAGGATATAATAACAAATGGTAAATATATAGATGCAATTCAAGTTGGCGAACAAGCAACCGCTTTAAAACCTGTGCCGCTGCAAGCAAATAGTGATTTAAATATTGGGGCTGTTATATCACATCAGATATCAGAGGATGATGATAACCATTTGTATATGAAGGTTAAACGTTCCGCATATAATGCCCCACGAAATGTTATTGATGGATCAGGGGATTATGAAACATCCACAAATTACGTGATGGAACCACGACAAAATTTAAAACACATCACCGATGATATGAAATCAGATCAAATTTTACCTGTACTAGATGAGCATAATACTGAAGTTCCTTACGATGATGGTTCTGGACAAGGATCGGGTTCAGGAGATATGCTTTTACCTTACAATGAAATAGAAGAAGACGAAGGAATCACGGAAACATCAGAAGCAGCTACTACTACACCAATCACAGAATTTTCTCCAGAAATTGTAGAAAGAATTTTTGATGACAATAATGAAAGTTCAACGGAATTCCCAATGCCTGAGCCACCGTCAGTCTACAAAGGCGACCCCAAATGGTATGAAAAAGTAGACCAACCGACTACAATTGCGTCTGTTACTCCAATTCTACGTGATACAACCATTTCAGAGCATATACGGGTGACACAGCCTTCAGAAAATCTTGGTGCAGCTCCGACTACAGATAAAACAGCTCCACATAAAACTGGAACGTATGTTTGTATTGCTATAATTGTAGTTCTTCTAGTTGGTCTTATTGGGTTTGCAATTGCTAAGGGGCAAATGAGAAAACGCAGGGACAGAAGGTTACTAAGACAACAAAAACGCGATGTAGAGAAAGCTTCAAAAGAAATGGTAGATATGAATAAATCCCTTTTGGGCAAACCAGCAGCCGAATCTCCGGTTGAAAAGAAAATCAACGGTAAGTACGAATTAGTGCCGACACACGAAGTTCTACAAAAGAAGAGTGAAAATGGAGATGTTGGTAATGGCAAAAGCTATAAAGGCAATATTAATGAAAGAACCGATAGTCCCAGAGATACAAATCAGAACAAGAGTAGTTCTAAAGATAATAATTTATCAGGAGATAATCACGTACCACTTCAGGAGACATCGTTCGAGTCTGCTCCGGATTCTCGAAAAGACACTAGTTCACTGTCAAGTGAGGACATTTTTGTACCAACAATTGATGAAGATACACCAAGGCAAAACGGTAACGCTGATCCCAATCAGTATCCTGGAATATATTCCAATTTAACACAACCCTTACTAAATGGAGACCAAACTACTGATTCAGACTTTTTGTCACCATCACGTGAATATGTGCCAGTGTACTCTCCTGATATGGGCAGGGTTCGTATAAAGATGGCTGAGACACCAAAGCCAAAAACACCTGTACTAGTCACCAGGAGTAGATCAAATGCTGGAGACATTATTATAACTCCTATGGACAGTGATAACGTTCGGAAATCCACCACTTGAAACTCAGTCTCATATCTAAGGACTACTTAGTGTATGTAAATCAGTGTCAATCAACAATACTTCACTATTTGGCGTTATTCTGTGATTATTGCGTGCATATTCCAATGGATTCTAGTACGAAGGACTGAATAGTTTGTATGAATGTTGTGTCTAGAAACTTTGCTGCCAAAGTGTGTATGTAGTCGACAGTGCCTTTATTTTAATATTTTATTAGTATAAATATTTATGAGAGTATAATTATTGCGAAATAAGTAAAAAAAATATTTTTATATGTGTAAAAATGTTGCCATGTTCATGATAGTAATAAAAGGTCTCGTATTAATAATTCCATTTTCTTAAATATTAACGACAGGACCAACGCACGTTTCTCCATTATTATGTTGTATTCTAGTTTATTTTGGAAGACTCCGTTTAATTCTGGTACTTTCTGATTTGTAAAATTCAATGGTTGTGTACTTACCCGCAAGCAAATAGCAAACTTAAGAGCAACGAAGTAATATCTGGTTTATGTTTGTGTCCTCATGATTCACTGTAGAGGTTCACTCTACTGTCTGGCTAAGCGTAGTTCCTTTTCTAAGTAATATTATTAATTAGTTTTAAGAATGTGATACCATTTATTTTAAGCTACACCATTATGTTTCACATTGTGTAAATATATAATATTGAATTGAACTTCGGTTATTAGTGTGTATATTCTGTAGCTCTATTTTATTATTACTATAAACTATTTGCTTTTCCTTTTAAAATATTCTATTATATTTTGCGATATGGCCTATTTAAAATTTAAATGGGGGTAAGTAATTTATACGCTATGATTTAAGAACCATATTAAATCTGTAAGTGGAATAAGAACAAAGTAGAATATAAGAGTTCATTGTGAGGATTTAAGAAAAATGATGTATTTTTATTTCGAACAAACGATATAAATGGTTGATTCAAGTTTTTTTTGTTTCCTTTTCCTTCCTAAAAAAGAAGCCTTGTTGTCAACTGCTATTTGCATTAGCATTATAAAGTGCTTCGTTTAGCGCTTTAATAAAACTAATGTTTCAATAGCTCAGAACCAGGAAAGCTGTCGCCTTCTGAATTTCAAAAGGTCATGGGTTCTAGTCCCGTCTGAGGCTGTTTCAATTGCTACATTTAGTTTCAATATTATTAACTTTTAGTCTATCATGAATGTAAATAGAAAAAAATGTTCATGGTAAAAGAACATTGCATGAACAGTGGGTCTGAAAAGGAATTCTACTAAAATATATTTTCAAATTTCTTGCAGATCCTTAACAATTCCTCAAAATTTTGTAAAATACTTGTAGTAAAACCGAAATGGGTTTACTACTCTACTATTGAATTTCTTACCTATTCGTATCACACAGCACACTCCAAAAAGTTTGGATTATAGGTCATAAGAAAATAATATAAATGGCCCAACTTTGATTATTTACTCTCTAATCAAAGGCACTCGCCTTTGGTATCTAGCTAAAGTCGCTCTTCTTGTTAAGAAATAGTATTGATACAGAAGCATTTAACTATTATATTTAAAGAATAGTCGGTGAGATTGATATATCTGGGCTCACATGAGTTTATTGCCACTCTAGTGCAAGCCTAATAAAATCAAGTTTAACGAGCATGTACAATTTTTTTTATTGCATTTCGACATTATTTAAAAGGTTATTCTATTGTTCACTCCAGAGTCCAGACAAACAGATAAGGAGTAAGGAGAGGTGATGTTTGAAAAAAATACAATGCTGTTTTTGACATACTAAGTGATAAGTTCGTTTGGTTACTTATAAAAGTTGAGTTCTTCTTTCTTCTTATAAATTTCGAGTATAAAAATGTTGTCAAGACTCAAAGAAAACGGTGAAAAACACATTTTGCTATTCGTCAAGAAGTATTTTACACAAAGAAATAAAAAACAACAAATTGCTTTTATGTGCTTTAGTATACTACTAATTAGGTAAATACGGCTGCAGCCCGCTTTAGTTTAACAACATAAAAATCCAATTGTTTTAATGTTCCCTTGGTAATACAATTTTTGTAAAGGGATTGTAAGTGAGTTTTACTAAAAAGTAAAAAGCCACAAAACATTGGCAAGGTAAGCGTTTGAGGTTATAATATAAAATAAAAAGTTCTCTTTTTTCAATTAGAAAGGAATTCAAACACTTTTTATATATTAGCAGCACATATATTTACTTGGTAAGATAATTCAACTAGCGCCATCTAGCTTTGAATAAAATAACTATTACCTACGATTTTAGATTAAAGCACAAGCTCTTCTTGTTTACAAGATAGCGACCAGACAAACCATATAGTTTTTACAATTGTAATAGATGGCAGCGCCTGTTTAATATTGAGATTAGAGCGACAAAACTTCAAAAAATGTAATTTTAAAAAGCAAGTAGTTTTTTTTAGAAAGTGTAAAATATTTTGTCGTGCTGTTTGTGACCCATCTTCTATTTTTTTTATATGCTGGCTACGCATTTTCTTTTCAATAGAATTCAAATTCGGTTCAAGGTAATTAATTGTAATAATAACACAGTTATAGTTAATTGTGTCAATACATTTATTGTTAAAATCATAGTTAATTTTTTAGCCTATATGCCTATATAAATATTTTTGTAAAAGAAAGCTATCAAATAAGTGTATTATCAAAAATAGCTTCAAGAGATACATTTTAAAGTAAACACAACACATTAATTACATGGTAATATTAAAAGTCACTTTCCCTTGGTTCATTATCATCACTGGAGTATCTACGATTTCTGGGACGAAGTGGTCTTTCTAATTCAACTTCCACTGTAACTGATTCCTCAGCACCGTATTCTGACATTCGTCTGCGACGAGCTCCCGGTGACTGGTCTAGTTCCGCTATTTCATGGCTACCGAATCTCCTTGGTCTTCTCCGGCGTCGCCTTCTGGTATCATCTGATGCTGGTTCAGAATCCTCCAAATCAGGCAAATTGCCGTTTCTTTCAGTTTCGTCTAGTAAGTCACTACTGGACTTGGTTTTTCTGCGTCCTCTTTTCCGTTTGGTTTTACCAGTACCTGTTTCGCAAAGTGAATGTGTTGATGCATTAAGCTTTGGCATTGAGAGAGCTTCATCATATGAAGGCGGTGCAATTAAATCTCGGGGATCAGGTGCGTTAGTCAGTGCTTCTTGTTCAGCACGCTGCCTTAGTTCTCTCAACCTGTCTCTGGCTTCCTCTACTTGTCTTTCTCTTGCTTGTTGTATTGAACGTAAACGTTTTTTCATCGAGTTTCTTATACAATTAACTAGTAAAATACAAACAGACAGACCAGTGATCATGACTACAATGAACCATATCAAACTATCTGCATTTGCCACATTTTGGTTTGGATACCATGTAAAATAACACGACTCTAGCCAGGTTTGTCCAATAACATTAATTGGACTGCTGCATACAAGGTTGTAGGATTCTTCTTTTTTAAAAGGTTCTAATGTTGCAAATTCATAAAAATCATACATGTTAGCGTCTTTACAATCACATCTCCACATATTGTCACTTAAGTCTAATCTTTCTAAATAGGGATTCGATTCAAAATAAGACTTTTTCCATATATTAGTGAAACGATTTCCAATAACGGCTAATCCCGTGAGACGAGGTAACATAAAGAAAGTAAAGTTATTAGCATGACTTAATCTGTTGTAATTTAAATTTAAATACTTTAGCGTGTTTGATGAAATACTATCAGGTATATGTGATATAAGATTTCGAGACAAATCTAAATCAACTAACGACTGTAACCCTTCCAAAGAATCTTTGCCAATAGTATTTATTTCACACGAACTCATATCCAAAACTGTAACTGACATTGATTTTAAATGTCCAACTTGACTAAGATAATTTCTAGCTAAATTAAGCTGAGTCAATGACGGCATTTCTAAAAGACTTCCTTCTGGTATAAGAGCCATTTCATTCCATGACAAATCCAAATATTTAAGCATACTGAGTCCTCTAAAAGTGTCAACTCGTAAGGAGCCGATATTATTGTATGACAAATCAAGATACTCCAACTTCGTGTTATTTCTAAATTCATAGCTTCGCAAATACCTAATCATATTGTGACCAATTATGGCTTTTTTTAAGCTAGGAAATCCTTGTAGACTCGGCTGCAACACATTGCAAAAAGATATGTCCAAAAATCGTAATGAAGAGGAGTACAAGGTATAGCTGGAAGCAGCCAGTTCAAGCCTGTAATTGTGCGACATTTTTAAGTAAATTAAAGCTGGTAAATAAGCTAGTTCATTCTGATTCATTGTTGTTAACAGACAGTTGCTCAAGTGTAAATTTTTCAGTGATGAGGATATAAGTCCTTGTATTCTCACCAAGGGATTAAAATTTAATCTTAGAACTTTTATGTTAGTTAGGCCACTAAGTAAAGATTTTCCAGATATTGAATCTATTTCACAATGGTCCAAAATTAATGTTTCTAGTGAAGAGCTTATGAGCAGTTCCTGATTAACCAAATTATCCATTGACATAAGTTTGTTATATGATAGGTCCAAAGATTTCAAATTAGTGGCTGGTATCAAAACATCATTCGGGCTTAAGTTCAACCAGTTATCAAAATAGTTTTTTGATAGATTTAGTACTTCCAGCGCACTTAAATTCAGCAATGCATTTTTGTTCAATTCACTCAAACGGTTACCGCTGACGTCTAAAGTTATCAAGTTGTATAATTTGCTTAATTTTTCAGGAAATTTGATTATTTCATTGTTTGAAATATTAAGTTTTGTCACCTGAAATAAAATAAAAACATAAAATTATTCTCAATATACTTTGACACACTATATAAATATGACTTGTGATAGTTTAAAAAATTAGTGATAAAAAGGCATACCTTGTCATCAATTCCGTCAGGGAGGGCAGTAAGCCCTCTGCGTGAACAGTCAATTATTGTCCTACTTGCTTTACAGGAGCACAAAGAGCAGACATCATCCTGGTTTATGTCGTCAAAATCCATGACTTCTGCTCCTACTGCCAGACTCAACAGCAGCAGGATCCACGTCGTTTGTTGAAGTGTCATTGCTTTGCCTTCTCATTACTGCCTGAAATTAATGATTGCCATAGATGAAACATAGATTGGTCACTAAACGTGCAGGTAATATCAACATCGCAATTAGGTCATAGAAATTAATTTAATTGAACACCTGCACCGTTGAGATTGCTTGCTATTCCTATCACGTTTATATTTAGTTCATAATGTTTAGGTCACACCTTGCGCAAAAATCACTGTTGTCTCTGAACTTAAGTGTGTTCAACACACAACAATTTTATCTTTGTTATCAGTTATTGATAAAGGTGTTGTAGGTTCTGGTACTAAATTTGGGTCGTTCGTTTATACTGTAATTCATGACTTTATAATATGTATGAAGGGCTAAACAGATTCTAGGTCACTTAATTTACTACATTACTAGAAATCATTTTCATTTAGTATCGCATGTACTGTACAATCAATCCATGCTAGCGTCGTGACGTGAGTTATAGCCTGATTTTTCCATATGCACATGTTAGATATGATCATGCTGGTAGGTAAGCGTAAGCTCCAGTTATGGGACAATTATGAGCTGATGATAATTATTCATAAGCATAACCTATAATAAGGTGTGATAATCGATTTATCTTCAATAATACTAACTATGACTAACCGATTACATAAACCAAATTATTTTAAGAAAATAAATTTATAGAACCGAAAGCAATAAAAACCTTTTCTTTTAAAAATTGGAAGAACATTGAAGAAGTAAATAAGAAGACCTGCTCACAACTTAATCGGGGGTTCAATAATTTATTAAGGTTATTAGTTGTTGGTTGTTTTAATAAAAAATATAATATTATTTTAACGTGAAACATAGGTCAAATAGGACAAATAGGACATATAGAGAATTGAATAAATGATTGCCTTATGTATATTGAGCCAGAGACTGGCGGACCAGGGTCCTACAAAGGGTATAAAATGGCGGTCTAAAATAACATGTAGGTAATAATTGCATCTATTTTGGTGGAGCTAGGCTTTGGTGTTTTGTACCTACATCAGTTTATAATTAGTTAATGGCCAGAAACTAGTGTTAATCACCTCTAGTACTTACCACTCTGTCAGTTCACATTCTTCATTAAGATGAACATCCAATATAGCAGTAATTTTTTTTTCATAAGTTTCTGATTATCAGTTTATGAGTAACACTTCAGCAGTGAAATTAAGCTGTGACGATATGATAACGATAACACTACAATATAGGCGTCTACTTGAAAGTACTTTGCACAATGACAAATGCTTTAAATTTAATATTGTGTGCAGCTTGTCTTGTATTTGGGGAGCACGTGGGGCCGTCCAACCAAGTACATTGTACGGAGCAAAATGAAAATAATGACGTGTTACGTTATCACTTGATAAGGATAAAGGATGGCAATAGCCGAGCGGTGCTCGTAATCTAGGCCTTTGATGACTTCATAGAAACGAGGGGTACCTACCTACCTTTTTGTGTCTATATATTTATGTTCGTGTAAGTTTCATAATTTATTCATAATATTTGCAAAATGTTAATAATATTATCAGGCTAATATGGAGACGAATAAAATTTAGCTTCGCTTTTGTATTTTTCTAAGTCGGTTATGTATAATCTCCTTCCCGGATGTTGCCGATGTCAATGGGTGGCGATGACCACTTCACGGTAACTAGTATTTTGTTCTCAAATAAGTCGTCTAAAACGGAAAATACAGTAAAACAATAGGGAGAAAAGCAGTTGAGCTTAAACAATTACGATTTTTAAGCCCAACAAGCTCATATTGAATATATTCAAATATTTTTTTAGAGACAATTGTTTAGTTAGAAAATGTCAAAAAGAGCATGAAAACGTGCGCTCAGACAAACTTATTTTCAAACAATTGGTTGAGTAGTCAATATTTTTAAACGACTTGAAAAAAAGAGGAGGTTATTCTTTTCGTCTGTATTTTTATTTCACGTGTGCGATTGTATGAACTAAAATATTGGTTACAATTTTTAATTAGTAATTTTAAAATCTATTTGTCAAAAAATTAAAAAAGACATAACTCTCTGATAGAATCTTATATATGTGTGAATTTATGGTCAATAAAAATAAATAAATATTTGTTATCTGCGACATCTAGCGGCTCATTCGCATATTAAACCTGACTACGGCGTTGCTTTTGACTAGTGCTACGATGAATAAAGTTGTATCAGAAAAAACCTGTGGAATAGATGTCCTTACTTGTGAAAATAAATGAGTTGTAGAATAACGGAACACTTCGTTTTTTTTGTATTTTCACATATTTAAAAACTTGTGAGGATCCTTACGAAAATGTTAAATTTATTAAATTATATTAATGTTATCTTATTCACAAAATGTAATACTTAAGCGTTAAAGTAACTTAATTAATTTTCATTGTCATTGTTGTTTGTGTCCATAAGCACAGTTCGTCTCATTGACCGTCTATCGTGTGTTCTAGGCCGGTGTTCCGTAAGATCACCAATGGACCTCGATCTGCGATAATTGCGTCTAGTGTCTTCTTCTTCTTCATCATCAACAAAGTCTGGAAGTGAGTGAAAGGAAGCATTCAGTCGAGGCATGAGCAACGCTTCATCATAGGTGGGAGGCAGGTCTTCATCGTGCAACGGTATCCGCAACACAACCGTTTCAGCAGATGGCTGCGGCACTGCGCGGGCTCCGTTGAGATTCAGGATGGTAGTCTGACGCGACGGCGGCTCGGGAGTGTTACATGACATAACACCTCGACAAATGCATGACGTAACTATCACCCCTATAATAACCCCTATAAATACTGCTAGCATCGTGTACGATACTTCAACTTCGTCACTAGGATGCCATGTGCGGATATATGCTTGCTGCCAACTCATCTGCGTCACGTTCGCTGGAGAATAGCATATCAGGGAACCAGAATCGGTTACCTTCGAAGGTTCTTTAGTCAAATATTCATATGTCAGTAGCAGGTTCAAATGGAACCCTTCGCAGCTCCACCGATTGCCTTTCACATGGATTTCCCTCAAATACGGGTTTGAGGCGAAATGTGAGGTCGACCAGACTTCTTTAAAATCATTCCCCCTCAGATCGAGTACCGCCAAGTGCGGTAGTGATGAGAAAGAATTGTCATTTATCATACCAATATCATTGTAACTCAAATCTAATTCCTGCAGAGTATTCGAGGCGAAGTGGTCGGGTATTGTTTCGATTTGATTCATTGATAAGTAAAGTTCTACCAATGAAACCATCTCATTCAAAGAGTCCGTCTCCAGGTCAGAAATTTGGCAGTTATTCAAATGTAAGCTTTTCAGCGGGCGCGTTTGAAATTTTGGTATGACTGAGAAATAATTTCGGGACAACATAAGTATTTCCAGGTTGTTTGTCGATTGGAATATTCTGAGTGGTAATTCGTTGATTCTGTTTTCTGACAGATCGAGTAGTCTTAATTCTGATAGTTTACTAAAAGCTTCGGCCTCTATGTTATTTATTTTGTTCTTAGATAAGTCTAGTTTCCTGACGCTGTAGATACTGGAGGTCCGCCAGACGTCGTAGTTGTTGTTGGACAAGTTGAGCGTGTGCAGCTTGGCCAGGCGGTCCATGTAGGTCGGCAGCGGGCTGCTCAAGTGGTTCATAGACAAATCGAGCACTTCCAACTGAATGAATCTTTCCAATTGAGGCGGGAACGAAACGAAGGCATTATTCGACAGCAGCAACACTTGGACCTGAAACATTGAAGTGCACATATTTGTTAAAACATAAAATTTTAACATTGTAAAAATAATGCATTTGGGAACACAAAAGCCCTTATGTAATATTGCTTGTTGTAAATATAAATGTGTGTAATATTCAGTAAAACTAACTCGAAACTTTCTAATTAATTACATATTTTTTACATTTTAAAATTCGATTTTATGATTATCTGTTTTGTGTAAGCACAAAGGTTGCAAGTTCGTTTCTCTGCTTAATTGATTTGGCCAAGATGGACTTAACACAAGACCTTCCACCAACCAAGCCGAGTAAATAATGTACCCTCCGCTGGGGAGCAGGAGATTGAAACTTCATCATTCCTTGCCCATAAACGTTGCACTTCTGGGCTCAGGTCTTCCTACATGAACAATAATATCTACATGAGAAAGAGCCAAAGCCCAACACGCTGGCCCAATATTACTTAGGTTTTAACGACTGCCGCCTTAAGATAACCAAGACCAACAGCTTAACATGCCCCTTGAAGTACAGAAAAGCTGTAGATATTTCTACTTGGTCACCCACCTGGTGATCCGGCAGTGTGCAATTGTGCATTGCGCGCAAATCGCTGCGCCAACAAGCGTTAATGTAAGGGTCAGTTTGAGCGGATAGATTAGGGGTTGAATACAAGAAATCGTAGTTTAATCCCCATCATCATCATCACCATCAGCTCATTTTATGTCCCCACTGCTAGGGCACAAGCCTTCCCTATGGATGGATAGCCTTCCCTAGGGAGAACGGGCCATAAACCACAACGCGGGCCCAGTGCGGATTGGTAGTTGTTAATGACTGCTAATGCAGCCGGGACCAACGACTTTCCGTGCCTTCCGAAGCACGGAGGAGCTCGAGGTGATACATTTTTGGTCACCAATCCGATAACCAGCCTTTGACAAAGTTGCTTAACCTCAGCACTTGCAGACGGTTAAGCAACTTTCGCAAAGGTCAATCCCCATAGCTCATGTATATGTTCATGTCAGTAATTGAACGCAATTACTGAACTGAACATATACCTGAATACAAGCGTATTCATTTTCTAGATGGGAAAGGACTATTATGGCTCGCTTGGTGATTTATGTCTTGTGGCGTTTCCATCCATAAGGAAGACACGTGCCGTGGGAACATATAAATAAGCAGATAAACAATACAGTTTATAAAAATCTTACATTCTCGTTAAGTCCACCAGGCAGCTCTGTCAAGTCTCGATTCGAGCAGTCCACGTGTATCAGACGATTAAGCCTGTAGGTGAGACACGACGCGGGCTCGTCATCTTGCTCTCTTATCCGTCGCACCAGTCCAGCTTGTAAGGCAGAAGGCATTAGCCACATCCATAAGGCGACTACTATAATTTCACCTGAAACGAGAAATTAAAATTATAATTAAATAATTAATTAAGCTATAATACCCTGTAATTACATTAGATCTAGTACCATCTTACGCTATAACGCCCTGAAATTTTGCTGGATTTAGTACCCTTCATAAGGGGAGCACATCAATGCAATACAATGCTGCTTGACAACATTGTGGTCGCCAGCTTATTTTGGCCATCCTGTTATATCAGGCGAAGTAAAGTTTTGGTGACAGCTTGATACAATGGAATATTTCGGAAAAACCTTTTCAAAGGCACGCCCTGCCCCCTGACTATGAGCTCTTATAGCAGTACCTATTATTGCAGTTGTAGAAAAGAGACGCGAGTATATTCGTCGCTACACGCGTCTCGTTTTCACAACTGCAATAATACTGCTCTATGAGCTCGTGGTTACCCCCCTGAACGCCTGGTTTTGAATTACCTTATCAAGATGGGTTTTTCCTTTGATTTTTGTTCGCAAGTTTATTTAATAAAGTATATATAGTTTAAAAGTTATTCAATAACATGGGAGTGCATTAAAGTCAAGCACTTTAAGGAAGCCTCCAGTTTTTAAACTATCAAAGTTAATATTCATATTCGCTATGCCATTTCTATTCGGAAGGATAACATTAGTCGATCAATGATCGGTGGCTTATTAAGTTACAATAAATAGGAAATATAATTACGATTATTTAAATGTATGTAGATTTAATTTATTTTATTAGTAATTTACTGAGGAGTTAATTTTAATGTAGTTATAGTCTGCTAAAATGATGGCACCTGGCCTAGAAAACCAAAAAAATTTTGTGTTTTTTTTCTTAGTTATAGGATGTAAGATAAGTTCTCGAATAGGATCCGAGATAGTAACAGCTGATAAGTATAATGCTATATGAACTATATGTGATTCATAATAGTTATCTAAAAAATATATTTAAACTGCGCTCTATATCCGATCTTATGTTCCCGATACCTTGCTTATAATAAAATATAATGTTAAAATATTTACTGAGCTGTCCCGCCAGTACGCTATCTATTACTCACATTTTTGATTTCCGACTTAAAATATTATTTTCTAACTTATTTACATAATTATAGACTACACGATATAATTTTTCACAAATATGTTTATATGTGATTAAAAGCATCATAAAAGACACTATTTTATTCACTTTGTTCATATCATTATTTGCTTTAACGAAATTTTACGCACTGATTACGTTGGCCTTGGTAGCAAGAATCAAATATATTTATATCTTGATTTGTGTAAAAGAAAAGTCTGTAAATTTTTCTGAAATACATATAACCGTCTTTAAATAGATACAAAAAATCAACACACTACATTAATATATAAGAAAAAACATAATGCGTGTAATAAACTGAATAATACTAATAGACAGCACATAGTATAAATACAACGTGAAAATGTATAAAAATATATTATTATATATATATATATATATATATATATATTATTATATTTTAAGCATAGCTTTAGTTCTTAAAATAAGCACATGGTTTAGTTTAAATATTCATATTAATGTGTTTATAAAATATGTGGTTGTAACCAAATAGCTACATAATATACCTATCTCCTATAGAAATTTATCACGATTAAGGTTTCCAAAAAAAAAACATTTAATATTTATTGCAAACCCACAAAAAAAACACTTAATAGGTATATTTACTAACTCACCTGTACCCATTACAAAATTATATCCACTTTACATCTTATAGTTATCACTCGATCACTCATTGACGAATCCACATTCAATGGTACAGAATATTTTTTCTTTCACACAAAATTGCGATCATCGTTTGTTTTATGATGCACACGCGCGTACGCAACTCTTGTAATGACAGAGGTAAGGTTCGGCTCTAGGTGGGTCCACGAAAGATTGTGGGCACTAAATACAGGCTGTGTTCGTAAAACAATTCGTACGCCGCCGGCCGCTGGACGTAGACGTCAGTTGCCTGTTATCGTTGTCACTTATTATACGGTTATCACTCCATTCATATAAAGGCAGAGTGCTGTAGCGGTTTGGATTGCCCAGATAAATTATTAGCAGCAAACTGAAAAAAAGAGTTTGAAATATGGTGTCTATTAACTACCGCTATTAAATTTTTCGTATGTATCTTACTTCGTTTCTTCATTAAGTTTGTGTTGGTATGTGAAGTTCATACAGTATAAATAAAGAAAAAGTAATTAAAAAAAACTTAAGGAAATATACAATTCATTTTGATATTACTGTTTTATTTTCCCATAATATATTGATGTTGTACCTAACCAAACAATAATTCATTCCATATATAGATCTTATTTTCTATTATAACATATGGTTTAGAATTATCAAGCGGGCAGGCAACCAACACGAATGAATATGTATTCCCAAAAAACTTTTAGTACAAAACTGTATCATCCTGTAAGTGCGCTCGCGTTATCACAAGCGTTTTTATCACAGATTACGTATCGACTTATCACCGACCCAAAGAAATATATCTGTTACTATCAGCTCGAAAATGCACGAGTATGATAGTCACTAGCCCCAAACTTACAATGGAAGCCAAATAAACACAGATCACGTGTGCGCATTTATTAATAGTTTTCATTGACAGATTAAACAATTAACGATATATATCTACAGAATGGCTAGTGCCAGTTTTTTTATCATTTGATCACGTTAACGAAAATGAAAATGTGTATGGCATTGAAACAGCGCCTCTTGGTGACATACGAGTAAAGTTAAATTTCGTAATCAAATTCTCGGTTCAGTTAAAGCCATCGAATGGCGAATAAAATTTGTATTAGGCAATCTAAAATATACAATACACATTTTATCAACCGCAAATATTTTGAGGATAAATTCAACAACATATATAAATAATTTTTTTGAAAAATCCTTAATTTTTTATACGCTAGTTTTCGAGAAAAACGCCAAAAGACATTTCGATTAAAAAGAAAAATAAAGCACTTTCGGTAGTTTCAATTCAAAGGAGCCGAAACAGAGAGGCCGCAATGCCTTCACCGCTTACACGTGCCCCTAGTTTCATTCAAAAGAGCCGACAGAGTGGCCGCTCACTCTTGAAAATATTACAATTTTTGTGTCAGGAAAAATAAAAAAAAAACCAACCTGAATTTTTTTTAATGCTAGGGCCTGATATTCTCTGATAAATTAGATGTTTCGTTAAAATATTTGCAGTTAATAAAATGTAATCTTATATACAGTACAAGGTGTGAAGAAGCAACAGGCAGGTCATCAAGGTAAGGACCGCTTACGGCTAGGAAAGATACCAGCTACTGAGGCATAATCCTGCTTCACTAGCTTTCTTAGCATCTGGAATCCGCTGCTGTGAACGTCTCATGTGCAACTAATATTTAATATAATAAATTTAAAAATATTTACAACAGCAGTCGAAGTGTTGTGAATGTCTCATTGGTTTTCATTGTTTTTTCATCAACATCTAACCTTTATACATCCCACAGCTGGACTTCAGGCCTTCCCACATAAGTCATAGCGCAGTGCGAGACTGGAAAATAACAATTTTGCATACCCACCGTGGCGTTAGAAACGTAACATACTAATTTAAAAAAAAAAAAAAATTTACGAGTACCTACTTAATATTTTTTGGCCAAGGTGCTGTATCAAAATAATTATTAGTTATATTAAACTCGGTATTACTTTGAAACCAATTACCAAATACCCATGGAACGTCTTCTAAAAATATGAATTTTACCCGAAAATCCTAAGTGGTGCGGGATTAAAGGCAGGTGCTAAGCGACACGTCAGCCGCGTTCGACTCCTCACGGCTGTCTGCTTTCGTTAGACCACCCTGGGCTATTAACTCCCCTCCCCTAAGATAGGGGGAAAGCACCTTTTGGTTAAAACAAGTTGAGTGTTTATATTGATTGATTGATTTCAATTGTAATTATAGATACTTTATAAAAGTGATACAATGTTTTATTTGAGAAACTAAAAAAGCACATTTAATGTAACGACTTTTGACCGATGTTTGAAGTTGCATTGCCTTTGCCCCGTGTTAGTTGGTACAATTCAAATAGTTGATAGCAATGCTCCGATTCGAACGCCCCCAGATAATGAAGTAGGGAGATTGGGACACGCTGGCGTGATACTATCCCCTCTAGAAACCATCTTAACACGTACTTACCACAACCACACCGTCTCGCGACAAAAGTTGGTCAAGCTGTGTTTATGTATGAATAATGTCGCTGCGGCTGTGTTACCTACAAAATGTTTGCGATACGGCCGGCCGCTAGTTCGCGGTGTCGCTGGTGGTTAAGTTGTGGTTGCCACGTGGCTGCGATGTGGTCGGTATCAAACAAGCGGTCAATAATGACGGCAAAATGTGGCCCGTGTGAATTCAACTATTAATTTGTTGTGGTGTGGTTGTGGTTGTGGTGTGGTTGTGGTGTGGTTGTGGTGTGGTTGTGGTGTGGTTGTGGTGTGGTTGTGGTGTGGTTGTGGTGTGGTTGTGGTGTGGTTGTGGTGTGGTTGTGGTGTGGTTGTGGTGTGGTTGTGGTGTGGTTGTGGTGTGGTTGTGGTGTGGTTGTGGTGTGGTTGTGGTGTGGTTGTGGTGTGGTTGTGGTGTGGTTGTGGTGTGGTTGTGGTGTGGTTGTGGTGTGGTTGTGGTGTGGTTGTGGTGTGGTTGTGGTGTGGTTGTGGTGTGGTTGTGGTGTGGTTGTGGTGTGGTTGTGGTGTGGTTGTGGTGTGGTTGTGGTGTGGTGTGGTTGTGGTGTGGTTGTGGTGTGGTTGTGGTACGTGTGAAACAAGCTTAAGCGCCTTAAAATTCGATTACGCTGTAAAGACCACCAGCTGCAAACACCTGTCTCTTTAGAAAAACGGTACCAACGACGGAACTCATATTCTAAATATGACAAACAATTTAAATGCGATAAAATAAATTACTGGATTTGAAATAGAATTGCTAGTTAATGCATACCTACTACTAAACGGCAACTTCATAAGCAGAGACAAAGGGTAAGGAGACCCATTATTAATCACTTAACTTCACAATCTCAATCGTGGTACCGTATAGAACTCACAACTTCCAACAACAAAGCCTCACTATCTCAAAAAGATCGAACGCCATTTATCAAATACGTTTGCGAGCACAACGCGCGATCTTATAACCCATCTGAAATTCATATTCGAGTCGATCGCATAAAGAAGAAGACACAGGGTTATCAAAGGAAAATAAAACCTAAATTTAGATTTTAACATAGAACATAATAAAAAAATAAATGAACGAATATTGAATGAATTGAATATGTCACCTATAATTTTCAGTATCTGCTAATTATTTCAGTCCTACATTTTTAAGAAGCAGTAGAAATTATCAAAGATCAATAACCAATCCTGAGATGAGATTTTATTATTGGGTTGTCAAATTTAAAAGTAGCCCATATGTCATAGAGTCGGACATATTCGGACATTTGGTAACCCTAAGTAGGCCTTCAAGGCCCCGCGGGAAGACGTCTAAAAGGCCACGAGCGATAGCACTCATCGGGGGTATAAGCCTGTTTCCCGACGTCGAGGTTTAAGGATGCGACGACTCAATGCTGTTTTATTCTGCTGCCATCAATACTTAAAATGCTTCTGAACGGTTTAGTGATGTGGTGAGGTATCGATAAGGTATGTTTTGGAGTTTTCGGCGATGATCTGCGGTAGTAACTATTTTAATTTGATGAAATAAAGAAAGCTTACCTTAAACTATAGGGTAGCGCCCTTTAGCACAAATTGAATAATAGTTACTACGGCTTTAGGTCGTTCTAGGTACCAGTAAGGTAATATTGTCTTGATTTAATATAAAGTATTTGCCATTCTTATTAACACATTGAAATAGTTAATAGGAACTAAATTAAATATTACATGTTAAAATGTTTTGTAACAAGATATTCACGTTCTAATGAGATATTATACAACCTTATCAATTTTATCTATATCATTTACGCGTGCTTCTACTCGCAATTGATATACCTAGAGTGTCACTGGTTAAAAAGTACTACCCACGTGCCGCATTCTTTTCTGTGCCAGCAATTAGAGCGCACAACGCACATACGCGTCCAAATCTTGTTAAGATGGAAAACGCGTACCTATATGCGTCGGTAGCAGCAGAAAACAAATGAAACAATTCATTTATCGATAGTTTCATCGACCTCGACTTCACTTTATTACGTAAAAGGATTGACGTTTGAGACCACGAGCGAACAAAGTAACGGCACAGCGGATTCGATGGAGACAAAGTCACCCCACTACGAATGCTCCTTTGACGACGGCACTTAATCAGCCGATATTCAAATCTTCAGTACTTTACTGTCTTTCACTGTATTTTCACTGAACTATTGAATGAATCTAGGAGGCTACGAGGGAACTAATATGTGCTGACAAAGGTACCTCATTATTAATTTGGAAAATTAGTAAAGAAATATGTATTGTTTAACGTAATTAGCGTAAAGAATGTCAATGTCAATCACCTAAATCAAAGGATTCGCTATTGCGTTTGATGCGATTTTGCGAATTGCAACATACGCTGTTCTGGGTAGTAGACTGAATTAAAATATCTAGAGCTTTACCGTACCGTTGGTCGTGACGTAGCAATCGTTAAAATCCCCCAACCCGCATTGGGTCAAATTGGGAGATTGTGGCCAATTTCCTTGTGCACTATTTGTCCATCTGAGAAGGAAGGCTTAAGTAGCAATGTGATGTTTATAAGCCGATAATGATGAAGGAGTTCAGTCCCATTCGGGATCAGAACCAAAGAAATGAATCAATCTCACTTTTAATGGATTCGACAATTGACTCTTAAACAAAAGAGTAGCGATTCAGAACCCGCACTGATAAACTCAGAAATGATAACAAAATGCGTTTCAACAGTGCTCAAAGATAAAGCCTTATTAATAAATTCGAATTAAGCTTTATTGATCCTACCCCGTCAATCGGTTTCCGCCAAAAACTTGTACGGCAAATCCACCGAGCCAGATCAAGAAGTCAATAGACGAAATTGCCATATTTGTCGTCATCTCGTTTCGCGGTCCCGGCTTAACATATGAGGGACAAATCCTTAGTGGACACAAATAAATAAGATACAATTCGCATGATATTTCCTGATCCCCAGCATTAGACGGAAGGGTCAGTAATATATCTCGGGCGGTCGGCTGTAATTCCTACGACGAGAAATTGATGAACGTTTTTATTTGTTTCCTTTTATCTCAAGTGGACAATAATCTCTACAAAAAATGGTAAAAACGTACCTACTTGTTAATAAAAAATATACGTAAGTTGGATTGATTGAAAACAAATTATAATACAGACAAACGAAGAAATCAGCTCAGAAGAAATTTTAACCTGATTGTCAGATGCGGGTTTGAATGCCGCTCTTTGGCATTTATTTAACGTTTTTTATGATTTAAAAAACACTAACACAAAAATTCAAAATTCAAAATCATTTATACAGTTTAGGCTACAAGTAGCTCTTATGAATGTCACTATGCCATCGGTTCGTAAGTCTACTCTGGGCGGGAGATCTTGTACTGAGAAGAACCGGCAAGAAACTCAGCAAGTGTCCAGCTCTTTTCTCCCTTACAGGGTCAAAAATATTGAAAAATGCTCTATCATAGCAGGACACTTTCCATTACAATAAACACAAAAAATATAGAAGTAGAAAAAATATACAACATGTAAAAAAATAAAAAATAAAACACAAAATAAAAAATATACGTTAACAAATTTATATCAGGTCAAAGTTTCAATTTCACGGAAATGGAGAATAGGTATATAATTTTCAGGATTTTTCTTTTTATTCCTATTGATTTATAAGAGCCCATATTATTATCTTATTGCACGGCAAATTAAGGCTTTTCCTTCTTCTTTCTATGTCATATAGTCAACCACTTGTAGTGTGTCAATCTGTCAATCTCAATAAATCCAGCTCTTCCTTGCCTAGTTATCTATACTAATATTATAAAGCTTAAGAGTTTGTTTGTTTGGTAAAACGCGCTAATTACAGGAACAACTGGTTCGAATTGAAAAATTATTTTTGTGTTGAATAGTCCATTTATTGAGGAAGGCTTATAGGCTACATTAAATCACGCTATGACTAATAGGAGTGGAGCGGGTGAAACTGCAGGGCACAGCTAGTGTTTTATAAAAGCAAGATATTTTTTTTACATTACTATACATATATAGCATTATGAAGGCAAAATTCAAAATGTTATAAAAAAATGCAATTAAATTGAATTGTTCTCTTTTTGAAAAGTTTGATCACATACAAACTTTTGTTTAAATTGAATAAAAACGCGTTATAACAAGTGACTGTTTCATAAATAACTGTTCAACCCTTCGAAATAAGTTGGATCGCAACTACGAAACTTCCATCGGCAAGTGGCAAAATATCTCAAAATGGACGTTGCAATCCCAAATCTTCAACGAAATAGCACCCCGGAACACTTTAAGTCTAAGTAAGTGGCGTTCGGCGGCCGAAGATTTGCTGGACCGTCTTTAATGGGCGTTATCCTTATTTATTGAACCTGCCCGCCGAAATCGGTGCGATACAAATTTTAAGTTTCCCTAACTTTGATCTACGATGCTGAACGCCGTATAAATATTGGGTTTCACGGAAACCGTAATTGTATTGAACAATATTGATGTGTGCTTTAGTATTCGTAACCTTTATATCTTAATTAAAGTTATAAACTCGTTCATTAATTAAGCTTTTAACAGGCAAACCTTTATAGCCGTCGCATCAACTGACTAAAAAAAATCCTTTATATTTATTTTTTATTTATTATTATTCTCCAGCGTTCGCTAATAATAAGTAATACTACCTAACAATTTTGGTTCAAATACCATTGTAAGTTTAAAAGGGTACCTACATAAGCAAAAGGCATGACGACAGTATCAAAAAATCAACGATTTAATGATTTTAGGGGAAAATACATATTAAAAAAGTTTAAAGCATTGGTTTAGTTTTATTAAAAACATTGAGATTATTGAGATTTTCAATAAAATAAAACATTAAAATACTGCAATCGGCCATTTTGATTGAAACACCGCATGACGACACGCTTACGTTTACTCCGCTGTCAATATTGTCCTTCACTGTGTTTTGTTGTTATGAATACTAATGATTACGCATTTGAATTGATTTTTTATTCGTTTACGTGTGGTTTATCGACTCCACTCGACTATAACAATGGAACCAAGCTTTGTTAAGGCAAACGGCTCAAATTTGCCCAGGATTGATGTCTTGATGTTGGGCGATTTCCTCGCAAGAAATAAAGATTTTGAGCGTCTGAGTTACGTTTCATTCGTGAACATTTGTTGTAAGTAAATTTTGTAATTATTTATTTTTACCACTAAATATAACCAACTTAGATATAATCAAACTCGTTTTGAACTCATGCGAGTTTATTTTATTATACTTTCATAGGTTATTTTTTACAATAAACTTGTAATTGTTTATTTTTAAAGTTAACTCCCTCACAGCTTGTACGTTGTTACTTTAGAGTTAATACCATGTTAATACCTTATAAAAAGAGTACATTTCTATAACTATAAAGCACCTACTAGTACTAGTAGTATTTTTCCTCATAGTAAACACCTAAAATTTCGCCGTACGAGCTTTAACCACTTAACTCTTATTATTTTCTTGTTTGGAACATGTACAAACACTTTGTTGGGTGTTTTTATTTATGTGTTTTTACACTGAGGTACTGTACACCACTTTGGAATTCATTTTTATCACACGAATTAATTTAATATTTGGTTTGCTTTCGCTACCCATCGACATAATGATATTGCAATGACATGTTTACGTGGGCGTGACGTCAGAGCCGACGCCATGACACTGTGAGCTGTTTTCACGCACTATCTTCGATCAACAATACACTAGATATCGCCTCACGAACTAAAACAAATCTCAAATGTGGCATTGGCTGACTTTACTATAAATGGAGAAAAACTATCCTAAGTTTTGATAATTTCAACCTAATTTATACTTTTTTTGCAAGGAATAAAGCACAGTTTTGATTATTATGACACTCACTTACGATCTTACGTCGAAAACGACAGAAAGAGATAAGAAATTGAAATAATCACTTGTGTATTTAAAAATATATACAAATACCCTTTACATCCAAATTCGACCTTATTACATAAAAATAAAACAGCAAATAGCAGACACGAAGTGTTACTTACTTCATTTCGAATTTTTGCATTATTGACTTTACTTGCTCCGACAGAGTATTATGGAGTCGCACTTAGTAATTTATTTTTTGTTTTAAGGAAGTTATTTTTAATAAAGAATTAGGTTTATTTTATTTTATGGCTTATGCATTTGACTGCAAAATGGTATACAAAAAGCAATTTATTATACTTTGCATACATTTATGTAATAGTAGATTCAGTACAAATTAACTGATATTGAACTATACCTACCTTGAGCGTGGTTGGAATACATGCTTAAATGAAAGAGTCCTTATGAGAAATTGTAATATAAATAACAATATAATCACAATCAAATTGTTTTATTTATGTAACAATATACATTATTTGAGGTGGTTTTCATATAAAGAACAATAAACCAAATTCAAATTCAAATTTAGATTATTTATTCGTGAATATAAAATAATTAAGGAAACAATTAGAAATAATTGTACATTAACAAAAGGTAAAATAATTCTAAATACATGTATAATCACAATATTTCAAAACTGTAAGGTCATTACTCCATAGTCATTTGAGAGAATAAAATAATTAAAATTAAAATCATAAAACAAAGTAAATATTACGTAATTAATTTAATGAATACCTACATGTCATTTACAGCAATATCTAACCGGCTTGTACGTAGACGGCTGAATGCATGAAGTAAATTTAACTTAATCACTTAACACTGTTATAATTATCATTTATGCATAAATATTTGAATCATTTAACAAATTGATTAGTTCTATCAATTACCTTTAAATAGATTAAGCTTATTAAATAGTTGTCTTTTGGATTTGTCTTTTATTTCAGCATTTTCAACTTTGCACAAATAATGTAGCCTTACATCAACAAAATGATTCGATCACTGATTTTAATAAGTCGGTTTCATGATTGTGTTGGCTACTTCCAAGAAACACATCTTTACCAATAAATAACTTTAAAACTGTTACACAAATATAATTTTTATCATAAATCCTTTTCATAGACTTACCTCCACTTACACGAAGTAAATTTCGTATAATACCTTCAGTTTTCATTTTTTGAAATGTATTGAGCAAATTACAGAATTTTTTTAGGTCTAAAAAAATCCTCCTGTCTCTCTTCCGCTACATTTTGCTCATTGAAATGGGTCGCCAGTAGAAGTACCTATCTATAATTTTTTTTAAACTACTCCATAGATTCACTGTTCCAGAGCAACTATACGTTGGCCAAACATTAGCAAATGTTGGCGCGTGGGTTGGTTTTAAGAATTAAAGATTGTTATTTCATAAAAACAGTTAGGTATTTTATTATTTATGTTATGAAAAAGCATTTACTTACCTAAAGTATGATATTCCTTCCGATATATTTTTATTTCGATAGTTATTTTACAGTTTTTGAATACAAATTGAGGCATTGTGGTACGTCATCACGTTGGCGCAGTCAACAGCGAACTAAATAGAAATAAGACCCCACTTTGAATGTGAGGCGTTATTCGCTCGGCCGTTTTTGACACCCTGACCGGTTATCTAGTGTATTGTTGATCGAAGCGCACTATTGAAAAAATATTAGAAAAATGGCTTAAAACTTCGTTAAACTTAAGTTTATTACCAAAACAAAGGTATTTTCGTAAATAGTAAATGTGTACCTGTGTACTTCCGTAATGTAGATGTGTACTCTAAGGAAGAGGATTTCAAAATCTTTCGTCGCGCCTATTGGCTCAGTTGGAAATTAAACCCTGCGACATTTTGCAATACGACCAACTGTTCTGCCGATTGCTACGAAAAACCTTGGCTCGTAGCAGAATGAGGAGCTCGATGACGCAGTGGATAACGCGCCCTGTCTGCGATTGCTGATGTTATGCACCATCCGTAAATGCCGGTGATCGGATAGGTGACCATACATTTTTCAGCACGATCTCCTCCGTGCTGCATGCTTCTTTTTTAAAGCCGTTTGTCCCGACTGCATTACACCGCACTGACCCTGCGTGGTGTTTTATGGCCCGTTCTCCCTGTGGTGTGTTTATCCATAAAAAATAAAAATAAAAATAGGGAAGGCTCGTGCCCCAATAGTGGGAAGATAAAATGACCTGGTGATGTAGGTAGCAAGATCACTTCGGCTATAGTATTTTTTTTTGTTGATATTGCTTTAGATTTTGCCTCAGTGGTATTCAGAAGCTCTAAGATTCAATTCAATTCCGAATGTGAAAAGTGTATTTCAAAATTCAATGTATAGACCGGGTTTGTGATCACTAACCAGCTTGCGTGGTGATTAAACCAATACGTCATAGGATGACTTTTTTTAAATGATGGATGCATTTATGCTAGATGTAGGAAAGTAACGGGTATATAAAAAAAAAAACGATATTACTCGAAACATTAAAATCTATAACGCGACACTATGTAGATAACGGTACCGTTTAAAACTAGACTATTTTTTATTTTATTTAACAGTTTAAGTCTAGTCAATAAACAGTCTTAAATCCGCAGCAACTCAAAGTTCCTACCTGTCGCAATCACACCTTCATTATCTAACTTTAAAATGTATAACATGCTTCCTCAGAACAAACCCTATCCTTTATAATAAATAAATAAATGTTTCCCACACTCACACCAATTATCTAGCCCCAAGAAAAGCTTCCTTAAGAAACTCGTTATATGGTTAACTAGACAACGCATAAACATACTTAATATACTTAAATACATACTTATTATACATAGGAAACACCCAGACTCGAAACAATTTAGAAAAACAGGTATTTCTATATTGATCCGACCGGGGATCGAACCCGGGACCTCAGAGATGGCGACACCATGAAAACCGGTGTGCAAGCCACTCGACCAAGGAGGTCGTCAATAGTCTCGCATTTCTCTTTACTGAGCCTGTAGTGTTGCTCACCTTATACATATACAGATTCAGAGTAAATTGTATGAAAGAGTATACATACATTTAACCCTAACAAGCCTGGCACGAGCCTCGCCGTAAAAGTTGATCACAGACCCAGCGCAATTCCCGCCCGCCGCAGTCACCGGAAAAGTCATAACGAAAATTAAATACGCTTTGATAAATTTTTGCCGGAAGCCACGTCTTACTTGAGAAGCTTCTGTATAAGTTTTCATAAAGTTATAGTTCCCTCAAAACCCGTTTCGAAACTGTGGTGCATTCCGCAAAATGAGGAAGCGAGCCATCCGAGTGAAACGAAGACGTGGGCTGAGGCGGAGTAACGTTGACATTTTTGCAAAGCTACGTTAGAATTTCAACAAAATTAAATGTGGCACTATACGAAATGAAAATAGTGTGGGCGCGGTGCCGCCGCTCGCGGCCCGCCTCGCCTGAATGCGCGTCACGCGACTTGTTATTTTTGTCGCGAATTTCCGTTCGTCGATAGTATGTAGTACATAACTGCGAATGATAGGTTCTCTGCTTTAAATTTTAAGCGCAGTATATACTTAGTACCCAAGTATGAATATCAACACAAGGCCTCAACGATTCTATTTTCAAACTTCAACAAAATTGTTTCAATGTCGTAATTTTGCCAACATTCCCTTAGTGCTAATATCTAAATCGGAGTGACCGACGTACTATCTTGAGGCCTAGGGTCATGTACCTGTGTCATCAGACTTGCTTGCAATAATAATAATGCAACTTGCAATGCGAGTCTTAGTTACGGCCCATTAGTGGGTTTTCACGACAGATAGCAACCGGGACCAAAGTAAGAGCTCAACCTGCCTTCCGTTACACATAGTAGCTATTAGTATCTTTCATTCGGTCACCCATCCATTGACTGCAAGATCACAACCCGAACACGCTAACCGCTGCGGTGTTCCAACGAGTTCCTAATTAAACCAAATTTCCGATCCGATTCGAACGTACACGTACTAGTGCGTGATGCCGTTCCCTCTAGAAAACCTCTGACGGCGATTCGTTTCACACTGCTTGAGGAACCCTTTAAGTTTCTCGCCGCCCCCAAAAAGCCCGGTGATCTAAAAAAAGCCCAGTGGCAATCAGCGAACTCTCTCAAATAAAATCCTAATTAAAACTATAAAATTTTAGAGAAATCCAACAATCATAATGTTATCAGAAGATGTAACATCTGAATATTTTACGAGCAACTTGATCACAGTCCCTAAACAACCCCCGGCTGCAATGCGAAATGCAAACGAGATGCAGCGGGACATTAGCGCAACGAATAACCTCTGTCGAGGCGACTATCGCGCGCGACATAAACTACCGCGCACATTACCGACGCGCGACACACGAGCCGCACGGAACGCGAACTACCCGAATGACAATTATAAAGTAAAGTAAGGTAAATAGCCTGTAACTGTCCCACTGCTGGGCAAAGGCCTCCATCACTGAATTCAAATTATCACTCCAATTGATGGGTAATGGTTTTATCACCACGCTTGCCAAATGCGGGTTTGTGATCACCAATCATCGGGCTATGCATCGAAAAATCCGAAACACACTTTATCCCCACCTGGGAATTAAACCCGGAACCTTCGAGTATTGGGCCAGCGCTTTGCTACTCAACCACCGCGAGGCGTTAATATATCAAATCAAAATATCAAGACAATGATATCAAATGTTCAAATAATTTTAAACGCAAATTTTGTTGCGAACAAATTACAAAAACACAAATATTGAAAAAAATTCCACGAGCAGGATTTGAACCTGCACCCACCCTTCTGACATACCGGGTCAGGTCAGGTCGGGTCAGTTATATTTTATAAATAGCTTGCTTACTTCTTAACTGTTCTTTAATATTTGTAAAAATATTATGATCGGATGTTAGTGACGGGAGTTGTTGACATTGAATGGGCGCCTTTGACTTTCAAAGTATAAAGTGTTAAATAATTTCGGCGGGCTGGTTAGAGCCACGATAGCTCAATTGAAAGAGCACCTGACCCGGTATGTCAGAAGGGTGCAGGTTCAAATCTTGCTCGTGGAATTTTTTTCAACATTTGTGTTTTTTTTTAATAATATGAAATCAAAATATTTATGCACTAAAAATAGAGTAGGTAATGGTAGTTTATATAAAGTTCGTCTATTTAACACATTTAAATAAGACACTTCCCAAATGATAAGTATGAAACACTTTACACGAAATTCCCAAATGCTTTGAACAATTTACACGAACTTCGAGAATGCTATGAAGTAGTTTTGCTAGTTTTGTTTGTTAGTTTTGTTGCTATTTTAAAAACATAACCCAGACTAGTGTGAAAAGCTTTAAAGAACACATGGTTTTGTTCCAAAAACATCCTAATTAGGATATTAAATATCTGCTTTAATATCGATGAAGATTCAAGTTACAAGCATAAAAAGAAATCAGGGTGCCAAGTGCAAGTTTCATTCGCTATTCGATCACGTTAACGAAAACGAGAATTTGTATGGCAAAATATTAACTCTTCTCGTATGTCGCCAGGAGGCGCTGCTTCAATGCCATACTAATTTTCGTTTTCGTAAACGTAATCGAATGTATACGGATAGTAAACAAAACTCACACTAGGCACCCAGGTTGACTAGACGGCCGTACTGTGTGTCACCCACAGCCCATCAAGACCGCAGTATCGCGAGGCTAATGGTCCCTGATCGTAGCTAACGAATTTCACTGCTGGTTAACCACTAAGTATAGCACTGTTTGAAAAAAATTGTCTATGGATAACCATAGACAAGGTAAGAAGTATTTACAATGTATAAACATTGTAAATACTTCTTACCTTTTCTACTCGCACCCCACAGCGTTATCCCTGTAACCACTACGTAACTGCAAAGTTTGAAATGTCACGGTAAATTAAGTAAAATTAACAAACCTATATAAGTCTGAAAATAACTGCGTAGTTCCGAATAGTTTCATTTCAAATAATAATACTTTTTTACGGATAAAACGACGTTTTCTCGTTTTCGAAATTCAGATTATATATATACAAGAATTGCTCGTTTAAAGGTATTAGATAATTGAATAGAGGTAGTGATGATGTTTTTTTAAAAATTACACACGCACAGAGCCGGCGTAGCAGGTCGCTTTTACTTGATTGAAATCTGTTGGAACTTTTCTATGCACAATATACTTACCTATATACTTTTCTATATGTACATAAAATAGAGTCATGAAAAGCTAATCATTTTCAACACTAGGCATTTCAATCATAGACATTTTAAGCTTAGATAAAATAATTTTCGATATTTCGATACAGTAGATATTCCGCCCTAAACATTTTTGTGAGTTCGCGCGCGCAACTACTCCGTCGGGTCCGGACGGGACTAAGTTTTATTGCAACACAATAAAGAACTTCATCTGGTTCAATTTTCACTATTCAATGTTTTGAATAGTGAAATATGACCCGTAGGTATTTTAATTCGACGTCAAATATGTACTTACCCTAGATAGCACAAATCATTTTAACAGGTTTTTTTGCAGAATATCAAATATTCTGCACTAAATCTAAACAGACCTATTATTTATCTACGACCTTAACAACACATTCTGCTCGTGACTGTACATCACTACATTACCAACCCTTAAACACACTACAATTATCAAATCAACTCTCCAAAACTCTTTCAGATCATAATGATAATGACAGTGGCTACTACACAAGAAAAAGAGGAGTGTCGCTTATTGCGTAATCAGAGGCGCGGCCATTTGCAACGTCGGAAATAAATATGGATCTTTTAAAGCGCCTCGTCTCCTAATTGCCTGCAGATGGAGTTGTGCCAATTACTGCCTGTGCTGATATTTAGTTGTGCATTAGCAATGTGAGAGCGCAGAACGTTTGTTCCGACGTTCCGTACAAAAATAATCAGCACTGCCCAATTTTTATAGTACAAATTCGCATTCCTACTAATACTAATTAAGCTTAAATCTAAAGTTGTTAACCTCATTTAATTTTGTTAACTTATTTCAGTCTTATGGGTCAAGTTAAACTATATACTAACACACCATATTTATCCAGCACCACAGCACGTGTTGAGACGATGATGATGAAGATAACACTAACAAGTTTTCCAAGATTAGGCATAGGTACTAAAGTAAGCATTATGGCAATGTGTGGTTAGGCATGAGACATAGTCCCAAATGGTATTACCGAACGTCGCATGAAAATCAGTACATAAACAGCCCAATAACTCTTAATAATTAATGAATGATTATGATTAAACTTAAAATAAAAACCTAAAAATAATAAATAAAATGTTACGTTTCTTAACTTTACCTGATCCATGATCACGCTTGTAGTGACAGTCAGTGACAATGCATTAAAGTTATCAAGAGTTAATTATTGCGAACCTAAAACTAAAAACTTTAAGCAGCAGCAAAAATAAAATTAAACAAAATAATAATAACTAAAAAAACGACGGGTTGCACTCTGGGACTGCCGGCAGAAGTGAAAACTTGAATATTAACGTTGTGCATTTTTGATATTTTGGAATGGTTAGGGAATAATTTTGCACGAATTGCTTTAATTATCAGTATAAAAGTACTCTCATTTATGTGGTAGAATACAATATTTATTTATTGGGCTATCGTACACAAACATGACAATTTATATTACATTAAAAAGTTATATTAAGTTATATTAAAAATTTATATTACGCCGCGCCAGCTGTCTACTCTCCATCCGTCTTACGATTTTTCGATCAGGTCACGTGTCCTGACGCGAGTTTAACATTTTTTACCCATTCCAAAAAAAGTGCACAACGCCGCTAGAGAAGTTTTCACTTCAATAAATTATTAAAAGGAGTCCCTTTAGGCAAGGTTCAAACTATAAAATTGTATAGGAACAACTTGTAGTGGAATCATTGAAATGGACATTCTGCAACTTTTCTTTTACTGTCGAAATTCTTCGATAAATGGAGCCTGATACCCGAGCTATCGATAACGAAATGATCGTTCATTTGCATGTTTTTATCCGCTATTTTTGGAGGAGGTTTTGGCGATTTGTTTGTTGTGTTTAATTTTTTAACTTACAACTTACGGTGGGAAAACATAAGTGATGTCCTGATTGTAGTTTGTTATGTATCAGGGATTATCCCGGATATCTAACTAAAAGTATATTAATCTAAAAGTGCGAGGTACCGGCGCGAAGCATATAACAATGACTGCGTTCACAAAGACTAATTACACTCATACATACATACATACATACATACATACATACATACATACATACATACATACAAACATAGATACATACATACATAGATACATACATACATACATACATACATACATACATACATACATACATACATACATACATACATACATACGTACATACATACACACACATATATGCATGCATGCATACATACATACATACATACATACATACACACATACAGTCACGCCTGTCTCCCTTAGTGGTAGGCAGACACCTGCAACGATTCTTACATACCCTTTTCGCTTCATCTACTCTCATTAATTTTTCATACATGCTAGCCGGTTAAAGGTACTTTCATTACGTATTTTGATAATATCTATGTCAAGGAAGAAGGTGTGTGAGAGTCGGCTATGCTGTACACGCATTATAAAAACAATCGCAGTAACTCATCGACTACAAACATTTAGTTGTTAGTAAAGTTTCCATAAGATGGTATGGCGCAGCGGCTTCTGCGTTTAGCGTCAATATTTTATATAAAACTACTCAATCTCTAATAAAAATAAGAAGAATAAGAATAAGAAACTGCTCTTATTTTGCTATATTGCTCATGTGAGATAGCCTGACCTCAGAAGTGGGCTAAAAGGTTGATGATGCCCAAACTCGATACACTAAACAGTTGTTACTTTATTATTACCAAATTACAAAATCTTTTAAAATAATGTACGAACTTCAAGAAGGTCCAATGTACGAGACGCAAGGGACCATATTGAATTATTAACCCTCAAACGTTCTAAATTCAAAAGCTTCCATACTGCTTTCTGGATGATAATGACCCCTTGCCTGTGACCAGTAACTTAAGCAAACTTGTATACGACCTTGCAAATTTAACCGTACCGCTTTCATATTTTTACTAGTGTTTTAACTACGTGCAATAAAGTTGAAAGTGCAATGGCTAGCTTTTAAGTAGCTGCATGTGTAAGGTTGACGTTTTGTGTTGGACGTTAGAGGCACAATGCACTAATTATATCAGTATCTTAGAAAGCCTCTAACCAGCCCCTTAACAGTTTTCCACCGTATCGAAGGGGCATTAGTGCATTTCCGGGTAATGCTTCTAAAGACGGTTGGCGCACGATGACCAAAGAGGTTGGCCGGTGGCACAGAACTTTGTTAAACGCCACGTTAAGCTTTGAAACAGTTTAACTGAAGCAGCCAAACGTTTAGAGTTGGCATGTAAATCGGAGATTGTTTTGATTGTAATCATAACCTTTATTGCTCCATGTTGTATTAATAAAGGTCTTAAACTTGCTTTAGTTCGAAACAAGAGCCCTGCAAAGATATTGCAACAATCTTGTAGTGATGTAGCTGTTTCTAAGACTAACTTAAGTAGGTACTACTACGAAATGCCCTAAATTTATTGATTCAATTTAAATTTAAAACGCTGAGGCTAAAAACTTACAATATATATGTAGTTAGTAAGTTTTTAGCCTTCGATCAGTATTGATCGAAGTTTTTAGCGAAAGAATTTGTTTTGGGAAACAGCGACAAAGAATGCCAACAGTGGGTGTTTATAAATAGGCTTATAGTAACAATTAGTTCTTGTCGAGTGTCTTGAGGCTTTGTCTCGATACACGGTCTTCACCGTGCATTTACGAAGCTATGGCTTAGATTTGAAATTTAAAAAATACTTAGAATAAAGTTTATTTTGTAAAAAAAATTACTATAAACAAATATTTAATCGAATAGGATTTGTCAACATTGCATAAAATGTCATCTTTTTTCTTTTTTTTTTCTTTCGTTAACCAGCAGTTAAGTGTTAAGCGTCGGTGTCACTCGTGAGTACTAATTTAGAACTATGAGACGGCAAAGTGGCCGTCCGTCCCCACAAAGACGAGCCAACTTGCCATCAACCTCTTACCATGTATATTCGGTCACCACTCCTACGTAATTCAATTTGCATATACTTACTCGCATAATATGAAAGTTGAACTTGAGCTAAAACTGAAGTAACAAAAAAATTTTAGTATGTACGAGTACAAGCAATTTCCACTACTTATTTTTTTTATTTATTTGATTTATCAATATATAACATTACATTAAATTTTCGTTACCAACGGAATGCATAGGTAAACACCTCATTTAAGATATGGCAGAATAAGCTTTCTTGACTTATTTAATCATCATCATCATCATCATCATCATCATCATCAGCTGATTATATGTCCCCTCTGCTACGGCACGAGCCTTCCCTATGGATGGATAGGGAGAATGGGCCATAAACCACCACGCGGGCGTAGTGCGGATTGGTGGTTGTTAACGACTGCTAAAGGGAGGAGCTCGATGGCGCAGTGGTTAACGCGTCCGGTCTACGAGTGCTGAGGTTAAGCTACTTTCGCAAAGGCCGGTCATCGGATGGGTAACCAAAAATTTATCATCTCGAGCTCCTCCGTGCTTGTGGGACTCCTCCGGGTGGTGCAATTCTTTACCCCCGGCACTACACGGGGGAGATAATTATACTTGTATTCAAAGATTTAATTTACAGTACATGCGCCATACAATCAGTGCATAAAAAATCCATACCAGTTTTCACTTAGCATAACTGTATAGCCATTTTATAAAAATACTAAATCATCTATTCTCCCACCACCAACACTTTCATTCGAAATCTCTGTCGAACAATAGCTATAGTGTCAAATTAGGACAAAGTACTAATATCCCTTAATTGCCTAATATCGTCTTGCAAAAGGGATCCGTCTCCACTAAACCGTTAAAAGGATCCCGCTGCTAAGTGCTGGATCGGGGGTTCGATCCCCGTCTTGTAATTCGATTGGTCCAATTAAGAGTTTATTTGTAGTCATGTCTTAGAGGTAAGATGAACTCAAGGTACATTTGGGAGTCCACCCTTTAAGGTTTAAAGGACGAGGGGTCTGGATTAAATTGCCCTTGGTGAATCAATAACTCATAATTGATGGCGGAGTTGTAGTTAAGTATATTAGTTTGGTAAGAAGTATTATTGATAGTCGCCATATCTATGAATACCAGCCGTTGCTAATAGACGTACCTTTTATGTGCTAAGATAAGAAGATCTTCGCACATAAACAAAACTCATTGCAAAATTTATGAAACTGGTGTGAAATTCATATCGAAATGATCGATGGTTAAGACTCTGTACCGTCCACCGTCTTTGTTCTATTTATATTATTTACTAGCGGCCCGCTCGCTCGCGACTTCGTCCGCTCGAGTGCCGGATCAAAACCTTCCTCTTGGATCACTCTATCTATTAAAAAAAACCCGCATCAAAATCAGTTGCGTAGTTTTAAAGATCTAAGCATATATACATAAGTACATAGGGACAGACAGACAGCGGGAAGCGACTTTGTTTTATACTATGTAGTGATATGTAGAGTTCTGTAAAATCGTTTTGATAAGCGCTAAAAGTATTTTTCTTTAGTATTAAATAATTTTATTTATACCTTAAATGTATATTATTGTAGTATAGCATTTAAAACCACTAGAGTTTGTGTCAATGCTGTTGTTATCTACATCGACAATACATTCCTTAGTGGATTACAGTAAACAGTATATTTTCTTTCCTTATACCGTGTCGCACATAAAGTAGACGGGCTGGGCGGTGCGCCAGGCGTGGCAGATCCCGGCTCTGTGGCGCATTATCCGGATCGTGGGCGTATCGGGCGGATCAGCCGGATCTGCAACAGGTGGGGATGAGCCGCGCGTAGATCCGCCCACTCGCGCCACGTGCTACGACTTTTTATTTCCTTTTGCCGCTGAAAGTTGCCAGTTATGTTATTCTAAGCAGTATTAAAGAGGTTGAGAGTTTGTACTTCCTTTTTTTTTCGGGCACCAAGTGTTTTGAATTTGTCTTTTTTTGTAAAGCTTGCCAGTGATGTTATTATAATCGGTATAAAAAAGGTTGAAAGTTTAGACTTGCTTTTTTCTTGCACTATGTGATTCGATTTTTAACTTTTATTTTTTACTGTAAATGGCCAGTGATACTTTTCACAACGGCAACGGTACAAACGAGGTTGTTCGGAATTCACGAGTATCTTTTTATACAGTGGTGGACTTGTAATTAGAAAAACTTCATATGAATTATAAAAGTTTGAAGTCCACATACAATATTCGTGAAAAAATTATAGATTCAATATTTAATAATCATGCAACAATATAGCCACTCAATTACAATACTCATAAAATACATTAAAAAAACAAAACTATCTAAACTTACATCTTAAAAGAGTTTAAAGTATACATAGCTTGTTTTCTGTTACTGGCCGCTTGGACGCCTAATTAGAAACAATTTAGAGAAGCATGCACGGCACATTTCATTTTTGAAATTGAAAAAATAAAACTTATTTCATAGCTATTTCTATCGTTTTGGCGGCAATTGAACATCAAATTGGAATTTCGTTTACGATTTTTTGTTCAAAATGGGCAAAAATAAAAGTTGTGACGCGTCAACTAGGTAAATTTTAATAATTGTTAATTTGCACATCGACCAAAAATGGTACAGACGTATAGGAGAATAGCTGATCATTTAAAATGTTCCGTAAAGAAAGTTTTTAATGCTATTGACCATTATAAAAGACACGGAACTATTGACAATGTTCTTAGAAAGGCTCGACCAAGGAAAACTTCGACCAGAGAAGTTATGCTAATCATACGTATTGCTAAACAAGACCCATTTAAAGGTAGCAGATTAAAAATGAAGTTTTTTCACCTGATGACCCTAGAAACGTCTCGTAAAGACTGGTACTCCGTAGATTAGTGGAAGCAAAATTGTTTGGGAGGGTTTCTCGAAAGGTACCGCTTCTTACCAAACAACATCGAGAAAAGCGATTATTTTGGATTTGGACTTGGATGAAATTAAAATAAATATGGTAAATTCAGACGGCAAGCGCTACATTAGAAGTCCAATAAACCATGCTTTTAATTATAAATACACTAGAAGCATAGTCAAGCACGGGGGCGGCAATATCGGTATGGGGATATTTTTCTGGATGTGGAGTTGGACCCGTTCGAAAGATTGAAGGTACAATGGATCAACTGCAGTACAAAACATCTTAAAAGAGACAATGATTCCCTACTCTGATGACAATGTGCCTGTAACCTGGATCTTTCAGCATGATAATGACCCTAAACACACCGCCAACAGTGTAAAATATTTTCTTAGGGAACAGCGTATTTTCATCTTAGACTGGCCTGCAAATAGTCCTGATTTAAGTCCCATACAAAATCTGTGGCATATAGTAAAAAAGAAAGTCTCAAACAAACGTAACTCCAGTCATAACGAACTCTACGAAGCTTTTGTCGAAGCATGAAATTCAATCCCACTAGAAAAATGTATGAATTTGCTTGAATCAATGCCACGTCCGTCGTTGTAGAGCTGAGATTGATAATAAAGGATATGCAACAATATATTAATTATAAGTTTTAGTAGCCTATCTATCTATTACCTAAATTATATAATGGTCAATAATTAAACCTATAAATTATTTTTCATTTTTTTTTTGTATTGTTTCTAATTATTTGTTCATTATTGCTGGTACTTTAAAACTCATTTAGTTGTTTGTATGAAATTTAATATTGAATCGGTACTTGTTTAATGTTTAAATAATTTTTAACGCAAATTTTGTTGCGAACAAATTACAAAAACACAAATGTTGAAAAAATTTCCACGAGCAGGATTTGAACCTGCACCCTTCTGACATTCCGGGTCAGGTGCTCTTCCAATTGAGCTATCGTGGTTCTAACCAGTCCGCCGAAATTATTCAACACTATTTACTTTTTACTCTGAAAGCTAAAGGCGCCCATTCAATGTCAACAACTACCGTCATTAACATCCGATCATAATATTTTTACAAATACTAAAGATGAGTTAAGAAATAGGCAAGCTATTATAAAATGTTTAAATAATTTTTAACGCAAATTTTGTTGTGAACAAATTACAAAAACACAAATGTTGAAAAAATTTCCACGAGCAGGATTTGAACCTGCACCCTTCTGACATTCCGGGTCAGGTGTTCTTCCAATTGAGCTATCGTGGTTCTAACCAGCCCGCCAAAATTATTCAACACTATTTACTTTTTACTTTGAAAGCTAAAGGCGCCCATTTATGACGTTATTCATGACGTGTGGGATGTTAATGACGGTAGTTGTTGACATTGAATGGGCGCCTTTAGCTTTCAAAGTAAAATTTTGATTAATTACTTTCGAACTGCGCTCTCGCAACAATATTGATAAATAAGTCGGAGCTCTCTTAAAACTTGAACACCTCACCAGATGTTTAAAACCACCTTATAAATAAAGAGAACGCAATTAGGATTATGTGTCGCATAAATATACCCGCTAATGTTACAATATCGCCAAATTAGAAGCCTGCACATTATTTGTGTACAATTTATTGGTCATTTTCAGTGCTAAAATGCGTGAAATTGACAAAATTATTAGCGAAAACTTCGGTTCGGTGTCATTATATTATGATCAATCAGCTGAATGGGCGGGCGGTTTGAATTCCCTAGGGCGGAACGGTGGAGAAAGACATGCCGTGCATTTATGCGGATCAATTGAGATGGGACACATTTGAAAGTTTATCACCGTTTTGGGGTTTGAAACTTTTTAGTGGGATTTCGTTTTGTTAGTGTCGTTTATTGAATGTCTATACATTCTCATTGATGGGTCATGATAGTGACGTCGTCAATCTAGCTTGGCAACTTCTTGTTATTATAACTATCTAAAGTGAAAAAGTCATGCCGTGCGTTTATTCGGATCAATTGAGAACCTTTGAAATTCTATCTATCACCGTTTTGGGGATTGAAACTTTTTAGAGAGATTTCGTTTTCAATAGACACTCATTAGTGGATCATAATATTGACGTCAAAGTTCTATCTTGTCAACTACTTGTAAAGCTATTATGACATGGTAGGTACTAAAGTGGTAAGTGATTTCCGATGTTGACTGTACTCTTATGTGACAAAGTGTTAGAGTGTTCAGCGGGTTTTGGCACTGACTGTACAATGATGTTAAGTAGAATTAACGCTATTTGTATATTTTCTACTCACAAATAACTATTATTATATGAATATAATTGTCAATTTCTATACTTAGTAGGTAACTTTAAAATGTGTCTCTTAAAAATATTTTTACTTTACCAAGTTAAATGAGACATTTTAATACATGTGCCTACTGCTAAAAGAATCCCCTCGCCCTTACGCATTGTTAGTTTATCTCCCCTTCAAGATTATAACAACCCCTGTTCAAACAAAGATTTTTTGAATGGAATCTTATTGTTTTATATTTGTATTGATTCCTTTTGAAAAAAAACTTCTGTCACTATATCAACTTACTCACAAATCTTCAATTGTCTAATATATTTTATTTAACTATTTCTGTGGTCTATTGGTAAGACTAAACTGATACCAAGAAGCCCCGAGTTCGATTTTCAGCAGGGCAAATATAAGTAGCTGGTTTGACTTGGTGGTGCCTATACATGTTTTATGGTCGACTACTACTTTTATCTCGTGTGCGTCCGGTCACCATAACAATATAGCTAATAATACCCATTGGAGATTAAACAGACGGATAGACATAGGTATATATTTTTGGTTTTCTTAAAAAAAAAAAAGATAATTTTTATTCCCTATTAACACAGTAATGTAAGAAGGCTCAGACCACGGCTCGGGTAGACCGGGCCGTGGAGGAGGAGAGAAGCGCCCAGGTACATGTCTGTACCTGGTATAGAGCGCGTGTGAACCGGTTTTTCGTACCCTTGTACTACGAGTACGGTGTCTTGGACCTAAGCTAGTGTGCATGTTTAGTGTATTCTGTAAATGTGTAGTGACATTTAGAGGATCGGGCGGGGGGGCGTTCGCAACTGTTATGAGGTCGCCGGGGTCATCTAAGACGTGTTTAGGACGCCTAGATGAGTACCGTTTTGTTGGTGGAAGGCCACCAACGTTACAGTTGGCGGCCGCCACAACAAGCGGGTTGGGGTGGTTAGGTATGTGCTTAAGCCAGTTCTTTAATCTATCGCAGCTGTGTCGATTGAACCATGATTTAACCACGATTTCTCGCATTCAAATACTTTCGGCTATCGAGCGACGCGACAGACGTTCCAATTATGATTAATTGATTTTTTATTTAATAGTTGACTGATGTGCAGTAATTGGTTCCAAAGCGTTTCTAAACATCTCCATGCTCCTTCCTATTTGTTGAAATCTCACATATAACCCCGTTATTTGTCGCTCCTCGTCTTTAAGTCCCAAATTAATAGTCGGAACTTGGTCGGATCGCGCGTCGCCCGCCTCACTCGCAACTTATACGCCAATTAATTTATTACGCCAACTTTACTTTCCATTCTTTACCTTATGGTGTTGCCAGCCACTGAAAATTAATTGTTAATAACGTAATTTTTAGTAACTTTTAAGGTTAGACAATGAATTGATTTATATTCATAGAATTAAATAGCTTATAGCTGAGTATTGTCTTTCTGTTAATCTGTTAATCTGCAAATCCAAATGTCCTGCCCACTTCTATTTGAAATTCATTTAAGATTTAACATAACAACAATTCTTATTAGACAACGTTACTAACTTACAAACAGTATTGAAGTAATAACAGTTGCAACATCAGGCGCATGTAGGTACCAGCCATACAGCGACCACGGAAATAATCATCACTGCTTTTTACCATTCTCCTAGTTTTTTTTATTTGGTAGTTAAATTGTGATACACTGGCAACTCATACGAAAGCCCGCGCCTCCACGCCGCGCCGCGATAACCGCGCTCTGCCTCCGAGATTTATTTGGAGAACTTGTTAAAACTTCATAATTTGCCCGTATTATCGACACAGTATGTGCACGGCTCTTAACTGATTGTGTTTTGTATTATATTTCGAGTCAAAACGTAAGTTTTATAAAAAAAATGTTAAAATATTTCGCTGGCGTTTTCAATGTGAAACTAAAGTTTAATTATGAAAGCTATGGTATATCTTTTATAAATATATTTTATGTAAAAAATGATAAAGTAGTTTAAACTACTTTTTGATCGAACAAAAGTACTGGAAATATTTTGTATTTAATAAATATCGAAAAGACAACAACACAACGCAAAAAAATATTCAAAGCTCTAAGTAAAAATATATAGTATGTAGGTACATCAACTGGCTCAGCATCTTATGTTATTTACAAGATATTAAGACACTTAAGGCAATCCAAGAGGCTGGCAAGTCTAATTAGCCCCTCCTTATTTATGATTCATAAGCCGAAGTACAATAAATTGTCGGAATCTTTCCGTCCCACATGTGCCAGTAAGCCAGGGCATTACCGAATGGTGAATGTACGCGCTGGCCTAATAAGAGCCGGGATGTAAGGAATCGCACTGATTACTATATTATTTATTACGCTACGTGCCGCCCGTGTAAACGCTTCCTAATAAAACCACGCGAGCGTCTTAGAACCTTGTCGGCGTACAAACCCATCGCCTCAACCTCTTACAGTGCAGGGGGTATTGACTCGCCTGTAGTGTGACAGGGTTGTAAAATCTTTGAAGATTCAGCGCCATCTATCAACCGGGGTAACGATTAAGTGAGTTGCGGAGCGAGCGGCACCTATGAGGTTTTTAATTATTGCCAGTATTAGGAGAGATGAATGGTTTTGAGCGAAGATTACTTCCTTGCGGGGGGATTACTGTTTACTAGCTATTGCAAATATTTTAGTGCCTAATGTAAGTGTGGTGGCAAGGTAATTTAACATTGACTCTGTTTAATTGTTACTTTTTTTAATACATTAGAAATTTTCAAAAAACTTTTTTAATTCAGTGATCCACCATAAATCAGTCACAACAGTGTGTCGGTAGGGTTAAATCGTTTTTAGAATACTACTCAATGTTTCAGGACGATCAAATGAAGCACAATAAACACACCCGCTGGGAAGCGAACGCTGGAAATCTAAAACAGAGACTTGTCTTCTTACACACCATAGAGGTGCCTTTCACAAAACAAAAAGTTTCAAATTTAAAGTTAGAAACGAGAACACGCGTCACACGAATCACAGTTAATCAACAAACAATTCATAATTATTCATTAAAAATTATTCGGAGCTTTGCGAAGGGAGGACCAGGTGTGTGGTGTGGTGTTTAAGCGAAATTTCCTATACTTTATCCCCTTCGGCAATAATCAGGAAGATACGGGAATATATGGAGGGCATTATTCATAGCGCGCTTTGTCAACATGCGGTTGATAAATTTACATTAGCTGGGTTAAAACACGTTATCATTTTTCTTGAAGATTGTAATGGAAATTGGGAGAGATAAACTAGGTACGCTTTGTATGGTGATGTCTCATAATCATAATGCTGTCGGTATTTTTTTTGTATATTAATTTTATTTTTATGAAAGCACTCGCCAAAAATATTGCTAAATGGCAATGAAAGGGACTAAAAATATTAAAAAAAGGTCTCAGGTATAAGCTGCTCATGTTTTTGTCATTGGGAAGAGACCTATTTAAATTGTATGAATTACATAAGTACTACAAAGTAAACTTGAGGTATATTATGATATGTTTAATAGTATTTATCAACTATGCAATATTTGTCTTGGAACAAAATGTATAATTATAATAATACACTATCTTGTTATAATTTTTTTTAATGTTTATCCACTATCTAGTTAAAACTATAAAAGGTTTAAATATTAAATTGCATGAGTAATCAATCGTATTTCAAAAACTCGTTGGTCTCACCTGAGTCACTTAAGAGGGGGTATAAAGGTAAATCACCAATCGTAGATTTGATTTTAACACTAGAAGATAAACCACGATTTACCCGAAAAAAATATCATAGATACTACAGCATACTTAAAAGGGACTGGCTTAAGCGAAAACATAATATATTAAAATTTTATCGATAAAATAAAATCACAAACTTACGTCTACTTTTCAACTAGAATCAATTTATTTTCAATTTGACGCATATTACTGAGCCAATATTTTAACACATAATATCAAATTATATTACCGAGCGACTGTATTAGCGATTTGAAAAAAAAATGTACATTTTACGAGTAAATAAACTAAAACTAATTCGGCGCTTACGACATTCTTATTCCGTGCAGAACGCTCCAGTCTATCGCACCTGACCCGAGGTAACAGGCATGTTTTGTTTCATCGATTAGTCGCGATCACTCTGTTGAGACGAGAGGACTGTGTTTCTGTGCTCAGGGCGCCGAGAAAATATTTCGTTAAAATAAGATATTATTATCATAATATTGTTATTATTTCTTTTCATTGGTGATGAGTAGTCTCACCTCGAAATATCGACCCTTACGCATTAACTTTAGAGCTCACTATACAATGTATTAGAAGCGCTGAAGCAATGACGGCGACGCGGGTACCGGGTATAGTATATGCAAAACAGAACGATGCTTTTGACCACTCGTATTGGTGGCAGTATGTATAGTAATTTTTTTTCACAGTACATACATAATTAAGTTGAATTAGCTATTCTGGAAGTATTGTATCATACTTCGTATATTACCGTACAAACTTGTGATTTACAATTATTTTGTATTTCAGAACTGCTGCAGCTCGTAAATGTCGTAATATCTCACAAGCCGATGAATGCTATCCGGTCAAACTCGTACGCAAAAATCTCTCATCAACTCTGTTAGTTCGTTACAGTTGTTTAATTTAAAGCTATTCGTATATTTATTTTTATAAAAACCATAGAATGTAAACATAATATAGATTTTTTTATATGTTAACACATGAAAAGTCTGTCGTTGCTGACTGTACAATCCAGCTCGAAGATCTCGTAGATCTCGAAGAGCTCGCAGATGAAATGCCTCGCGATACCTGAAAAATGAATGTAAAAGCTTATTTCTATAAAAATGAACTTGAATTTGGTCCAGAATTATCTATTCAAATATTTTACTAAATGTGGGTAGCACAGAAATTGGTCTAAAGTTAGTGGGGTCAGATGTGCTACCTGATTTGTATAATGGAATTACTTTACTGTGCTTCATTAGGTCAGGAAAAACACCACAGTCAATACATTCGTTAAATATGCAAGCTAAAACTGAAGCTATTGTCTCAATAACGGATTTAGTGACGTCAACGGAATTACCCCACAAATCAGCAGTCTTTTTTCTATTAAGAGTGTTAAAAGTTTTAATTATATCTCTAAAATCAATTTTTTGAAAACTAAAATGGTTTTCACTAGGTTTGACATTTTCCTTTAGAACCGCTTCAGCTACAGTGGGGGACGAGTCCAAAGTCTTTGTAGTTGAAACTGGAATATCAGTAAAAAACTTCTCAAATAATAATAATAATATAATAATAATAATAATCTTTATTGTTCAAAACATCAATCAACCGCAGCAACATCAGCATCAGAAGTTAAGATTTGATTTTCGAAGCTCAATTTGTACTCATTGTTACGACTTTTGACATTTCCAGTTTCACTATTTATAATATTCCATGTCATTTTTATTTTGTTATCACTTAGCTTAATCTTTGAACTCAGGAATTTTGCCTTTGCTAATCGACATACTGTTTTAAATAACTTAGAATATTTTTTGACATACAATTTGAAATCTTCACTGGTGTTATAGTTGCGTTCATCATATAGCTCATAAAGTCGCTTTCTACTTTTGTGGATACCAATTGTAACCCATTCACTAAAAGTAACAGTACCACTAACCGAGACCATCTTTGGAATAAAAGTTTTATTAAATTCTAAACAATATTTATAAAAGAAATCATTATAAAATTTATGTGGGTTATCATTATATTCTACATAACATATATTATCATAGAGATTGTTTTGAAGCGTTCCAGACGACCTGCAGTTTTTGGTACAACAGTGATAATCTGTTTCTTCACTTGCTGACACTGATGTGGAAGGCTGACCATTTGGCCACAATGATCGGGGGGTCGACCGCCTAACACTCTCGCTTTCGATCGCTTTGAAGGCGAGGCGAGGAGGAGGCGTCATCTTGTCATTTCGAAAGCAATATGAAAGCAATATCGAAAGCTATAGGCTATAGCTTTCGATATTATTCGATATTATATTTCGATATTATATTTCGATATTATATTAGAAAGCGAGGCGAGGGCTTCGCCTACAAAGCGATCGAAAGCGAGAGTGTTACGCGGTTGGGGGGCAGAGTCTAGTTTATTAATAATGAGTTTAGACAGAGGTACTAGATCAGTGTATATATTATCGATACAAGTGGCCGAAGTGGCAGTTATTCTAGTCGGCTCCAAAAATAAATTATTCAAATTATATCATCATCATCATCATCATCTCAGCCAAAAGACGTCCACTGCTGGACAAAGGCCTCCCCCAAGGATCTCCACAACGACCGGTTTTGTGCTGCTCGCATCCAGCGGCTTCCCGCGACCTTCACCAGATCGTATATTCAAATTATATGATTGAAATAAATTTTTAATTTTGATAGAACCTGTAGACTTTTCTAACAAATTAATATTAAAATCACCGCAAACAACTATCTTTTTACCTACATTGCGGATTTTATATAATGCTTCATCCATTACTTTTTCAAAATAATCATACAATGCTGACGGAGGCCTGTATACACTTAATACAACAAGTCGCTCCAGCTCCACACAAGCTATTTCTATTGTTTGCTCAACCGAGAGGCTCATTATGTCTTTTCTTTCCTTTAATTTTAACTTCTTATCGACTATAATTAAGGAGCCACCATGAATTGAATTTACTCGACTGAACGAACTACCTACCAAATGATTATTAAAATTGAACATGAACTGATGATCTTTAAGCCAGTGTTCAGTAATACACAGAATATCAACTTTATTATCGTTCATAAACAATGCAATCTCTGGATCTTTGCCCATCATTCCTTGAATGTTCTGGTGAACCATACTGATTGACTGAACATTTTTAATAATTGTAGGTTGAGACGGGCTTTTCTTAGAATTAATTACACATTTATTTAAAATATTACCAAACATTTTGCAAGAGAATTCCTCTTTTGTCTTATGATTTAATTTAAAATCGTCATTAAAGAAAAGCTTTGTAAAAAAGCTTATTATAAAGTGTCTGATTACATTCAAGACAAAACAGCATGGGTTAAAAATGCTTCAATCACCCCAACAGGTATTTCTAATTTAAAATATTGTTAAGTAATTTTAAACTTGTATAACTTGATAACGGCATATAATTTTGTAAATGTCGTTACTTATATTAAAACTGTGGAGTTTCTTGCGCCCATTCTTCTCCACAACTAAAAAATAGACGTCCTGAATGGGTAGTAGGTAAAAAAAATGTTTGGACGATTCAAAAGTACTTTTCTAAAGTTTATTTGAATACAAAATATTTGACACTTTGACTTTGACTTTGATTACAGAAAGTCTGTTTATCTTAAGTGTAAACAATATTTTAGTTTTTTTTACCATTAAAAAAACAATAAAATTTTTCATTAAATTTCAATAGTAAGTTCTATAAAGATTGTTACATTTTAAGACAAGTTAGAATGAACAGACCTTAAATACATAATTTAATGCAAAAATGTTTTAACTTACCTTCTTTCTGTCTGTTCTTTGCAGTACAGGTACAAGCCAGGGAACGAATTCTGAAAAAAAAATGTAAACCTATGAATCTATGTAAATAAAGCGATATTTTTGTAATAAAATTAGGCTTCTTTTTTTTACATTGTCGACACTCTTTGAAGAAGAGATATAACAGTAAGAGCACTTACACACGAGCAGCACTTTGGTATCAATAGAGGTAACTGTAGCGTCGGATGGTAGGCCTTTGACCTTTAACGTGTCGACAGCAACCGCTGACTGTTGCAGTTACTTCTGTCGATAGCAAAGTGCGACTGAAAGGGATAATATAATCTAAATGATACAAAAAATAATCTACATAATACAAAAATGCTTAAAGATTTCATGGCACCTACGCCTTTATAAAATAAAACAATATTAAATATTTAAAGTAGTAATATATAATAAAAATATATGATATCATTACTTACCTTTGCGTATTATTTACCACCAGCAAAGAGTATTTTAGTGTTTCGAAGTACAGCTAGGTGATCCGACTCGCACTTAGCCGGTTTTTATCTGATTATTTTAGGTATACTGTGCGCGATCGCACTAAACACGAGTACACACGAGGGAGCGACCTGCCAATCTGTTGCGTTGGCCGCCACGCCGTACGCACGGACGAAAGCGGGGCGTGAAAGGGGCGCGGGTGGAATCTGTTTTTTTTCTAGGTTTATACGCCCTCTTAACAAGTCTGGTAGGTATTTAAAGTTAAAAAAAAACAAAAAATATATATTTCTAATTACTTATTGCCTATAAATAAATTAATGACATGACATTTTCCATTTACAGCGCACGGAAAAAGAAAAAGTTTCGCAACACCAGAAGTTGGCAAGTCATTCGAGTCGAGTGCGAAGCGCTGCAGTGAATCATCCTTACCTAACTGTAATCTACGACGCACGGAATTATTATTTATATGGTAATTACAAAAACACTCTCACGCACGCTATCTCACCCACACCTAATGTTATTTATGGGGGATAAAGGGAGATGGGTAATTTTTGCATATCGCCCCCTAATATCGCTAAATTGAATGATAAGGTATACGTAGCTGAGATTCGGATAATGTCTGCGGGATGATAGTGTATTGGGGCTTCGCTTGAATCGACAAGGTTTTTTTAGTGTCTAAATGTGTAATAAACATTTAGTAGGTTTCCCATTTTTCGGTAAAGGGTTACCTTTAACCAACGTTACCTTTACCTTTACCTTTATATACCCAAACCAAAAGTAAAATTAGTGATATTTTGGTTCGTGTTCTAAAATTTCATCACAGTAGTCCTGAAAATAATATTTAAAAAAAAAGTACGTATCATAAAGAATAACCAACACCCATATAAAAAAAGTTTATATGCGTTATATTATATGCATATTGAAATCGCTTCTCTAAATAAATATATTATTAGCCTTGCCATTCAAAATCCTTCTTTATCGGAAATCCTGAAGATGGCGAATGATAATGAAAAAAGAAAATAATTTCGACATAACTATCGAATTTATCCAAGTAAATATTATTACAAATGTTGTCCTAAAAATGTACGAACAAAGTCGGAAACGTATGCAGGCCAGCTTCATACAGTTCTCAGATGAGTAAGAAACAAATCTATAAAACTGGGTACGCCAAAATTTACCGATTTTTTAAAAGCCAAATATTGAATGTCTGTAAATTTTCTTCAAAAATTTTTACTGCTGTCCAAGTATCATAAGAGGCAGCTTTTAGTACTATCCTAGTGGTACCTATATTCAACACTATTGTGTTCTAGTTCCTAGCGTTCGACACCAGATTTCGTCGCCATTTATTTATTGACACTTTACTGTATGCCAGCTAAGAAGGAGGTGGTCGGTATTATATGAGTATATAATTGTTGCTAAATGTTTAATGACTCAAGGACACAAATTACGATCACTGGTTTCTGTCAGACACTGGTGCCTATAAATATGAGAAAAGAAATAGATGCATAAGTGTCCAAACACTAGCTCAAGTGCTATAATAGCCATTTGACACTAACCACCGCTCAACTATATCCACATCTTAAAGAAAATTATATTCATGGGAACGATAAATTCCAACACCGCACCTCTTTTAACCAGCTGTATTATTTTAATATACGTAAACGCAGCCAGTGCTCCGTCCCTCTCTTTCCATAGTGCCACCAATGTTTCCCTCTCATTCTGTTTTCGGAGGATATCTTAATAAGATTCATGAAAGGACGCCATATTTTATATCCGACTCTGTCCTCTATCTCCTTATATTATCCAGCAAGAAGAGCGCTTTTGAAATATGTGCTTGCTTGAGAATTTCCGATGTTTCAATTACGCCATTGTAGGAAACTTAGAAGTATCCGAAAGTTGAGATAAGTTTGCGCATGTGTTAGCTTACTCCGCTCAGATGACACATCAATTAGAAGTTTTATGTAGATACGTGCTTTTGAAGTGTGGGCGTGCTTATCGGGAAATTTTAATACTGCCAGATTGTCGTTTGTGAGCTTGAGCTTCTTGTGTATGGTATAATAGTAAACAATCTTTTTGTTGTTGAAACTAGACATTCGACTAAACATGTACCTAATCTAGGTTACCTGTTCTGAATAAATATTTTGGATACCCTCTTATTTATGAAATCATAGAACTTAGACAAACGTCGGTCCTTAGGAGGGTATCCAACATTATTTAAGTCAAGCACCTCCTTGTTTCAAGACAGCAGTATTTTTTTGTTGAAAACTTACAAAACAGATTTTTCAGTACAGACACCTGTCAAAAGTTAAAAGTCGGATACAGACATCATGTCTGTCTAATTGGCCTAATTGATCTGAGACTTTTTTAAATCACGAATTAGTTTGCAATAATAATAATAATAATATATGGATATGGCCTTGTTGAATCGGAGGTGCCGTACTATAAGTACGCACCTGCGCTAGTACTCGAAAATGGTCATGCAACGCTTTACTGGGATCGCTCTATCATTACGGACAGGACTATTGTCGCCAATAAGCCTGATATCGTGGTGGTCGACCGATCCCAGCGTCGAGCAATACTGGTAGATATCACCATACCTCATGATGAGAATCTTGTGAAAGCCGAGAAGGACAAGCTCAGTAAGTACCTTGACTTGGCTCACGAGGTTACCGCCATGTGGGATGTGGATTCAACCATTATTGTACCGATAGTAGTTTCGGCAAACGGTCTGATAGCGAAGAGCCTCGATCAACACCTAGAGAGGCTCTCGATGAAAGGTTGGGTTAAGGGTCAGATGCAAAAGGCAGTACTACTAGACACGGGCACGTATTGTCAGAAGGTTCCTCACTCTGCAGCCCTGACCACCGATAGCTTGGGCCCTGCCCCGCTGCTGGTGGTACTCTAGGATTAGGTTTTTATAATGTTTTATTGTTTTTATATTAAAATATTGTAAAAATCTAGTTTTAAGAAAGAAAATAAATAAAGGAGAAAATAATAATAATAATAAATCGTTTATTTCAGATTATTCATCCATATTTGTTAGTAAGACTTAAAAATATTGTTAGTATTTATATAGGTATGAATCTCTATTGTGCCAAGAGTGACCATCACTCTTGTGATTGTCACTCTTTGCACAAGGGACCACCAGAGCGGTGAAGTGAAGCGATCCGCTAATGTCTTTAGGATGCTGTTGGAACTGTTCCTCACTCTGCTGATCAGGGAGGCGGTTTTTTTGCGAATGACGGCTTCAAAGCCATCAGTTTGATACTCCGCAAACATCCCGGACGCACTGCAAAAACGCGGTAGACCCAACATCATCCTAAAGACAATACTCGTAGAATTACGTTACATTTATAAATATATTTATGACATATACTATGTAGAAAATATACAATTATTGTTTTGTTTTTTCATTATAAGAACAATAAATCCATTAGGTACAGCATTATGAGACATGAAACGATGTACCGCTGCCGAGATTCTGTCTAAAACTCGTTCATTTCTAAAACACGTTGTACCTACCTACGGCTAAGCAATTCCGTAGGTAAGCTTAAAAGTTCCTGCGAGGCGCCATGTCTGAACCGAATATTAAATAAAGTTACTGCTATAAATATTCCTTCAGATTTCGTTACTCTTTCCGACACAGCCGTCTGGAACTTAAAAGATAATGTTAATCTTTGTTTTTATTAAAACAATATATAAAATAAAGTTATGATTTTTTCCTGTCTTTTGTTGTCTCTTTCTGTAAAGTCGGCGTTTGTAAAGGGCATATATTAAAAATAAATAAGACAAGCTTGAAAATACTTGTACAGTCAGCAGTAAAACTCGCTGAATACTTAAACACTTTGCAAACCAATTGATACTAAAGTGGTTAACTACTTTCAAAACTGACTGTACCAACAGCAAAATTTCTTCTAATGTTACAGTTGTACTGCATTCAAAATAATTCGAAACTCTCATACAAAATTGTAAACAAAAACAGCAAAACAAAGACATAATCATAATAAATTTTGGGTTTACAGAGCAAAATTTATTCCTTATTCTTGTACCCACACTACTAACTAGTGCAATAAAAGAAATTATTCTAAGAAATCTCACCGGATTCAATTTACTTGAATTGTATGTCAGTGTTTTTTTATGACACCATAAATCAACCCTTAAATATACATTGCTTAACAAACAAACGAATTACCTAACCTAATAATAATCACAAGATAAAAAGTGTATAGCTGGTCGGAAATATTTAAACCTAATATTTTAACTGGCACTTTTCTAAACATCGATCTCATATACAAGTTGTATAGCTATCTACATATAAACTTATGCAAAAGCAAAGACAAACCGCATAACCGCACCTTCCTATCTCCAATTATGCAAATACCCCCACCGCGCTTCCTGCTTACTGCAGATACCATTAATCATTATCTAAATTAATTTCGAACGTTTTACAAAATCTCCTCTTAGTTTCTTAAAGTCACAATAAAGACGATCCCGGTGGCACGCCATAACTCATACCGACCTAAGATTACTGATCTTTAATCCCCCCTCCTGCTAAAGTTAAGATTTATAGCACAGGAATTATATTGCGCCCCGCGAAATAAGCTTGGTTGACTCTATGAAAAAAGTTTGCATGCGTGGAAAGAGGTAGAGAGCATAGATAAAGATTTTCATTCATCATTCTTGTTTTTGGTTTCAAATTTCGCGGTGGAGGTTTTAAGCTTACGCTAAGTAGTTGAAAGGATTAGACAATATTTTACTACTGCAGTTTGTTTAAAAGGAATTCATCATGGTATGTGTATGATCACGATTTACATTTTTTAATTCGCTCGACTACACTTATTCAATTATTTGAGATAACGAGATATTGGTTTCTTTGAAATATTCAAGAACTTATGAAATCACTGTTTGGGGTCACTTTTTAAGGGTTTCGCAGTGAACAAGAAACCCTTATAGTTTCGCCATGTCCGTCTGTCTGTCTGTCTGTCTGTGTGTCCCCAGCCTAGCTCATAGACTCTTAGTACTAGAAAGCTGTAATTTGGCATGAATATACATATTAATCACGCCAACAAAGTGGTGAAGTAAAATTTTGAAAAATATTTTTTTTAGGTTACCTCCCATACACGTGAAGTGGGAAAGTAATTTTTTTTTCTTGTCTACCCCATAGTGAGGTGTGTCGTTGAATAGCAATTTCAAAAATATTGCGGGTTTGTTAAAAAAGTTTTTTGATTAAGGCATCTGTTTGTGAACTATTAAGCTTGAAAGTGCAAAATTTTGTTAGAGTCAAGTGTCCCCCCCCCCCCCCCTCCTGCCAGCCAAATGGTTGAATTCCTCATTGGGAACTACTTAAATAACGTTGTCAGGTATGTGAAACCGGTAGTATCTACATTTAAGTATATGAGCCATTTAAAAAATACGCATTATTGAGATGGGCTACCAAACCCATACACTGCGCGTGGCTTGACACGCACTTGGCCGGTTTTTTAGTAAACTTCAATGGCGTCTGGGAAAATGTCTTCATTTGTTTGACCTAAGCGTGTACAAATTATTTTATGATGATTCAACATTCAACATTTCACGTAATTTTATTCGAATAAGCATTTGAACACATGAAATCAGGGTTGTCTGAATATGAACAGGTTGACTACAGCGACGACAGCCTGATAAGTGAGGCGCCTGACCCATTTTGCCAAAAATTTTTTGTGGAAATACTTTCAACACTTTTTCAGTATTTAATACTATACCAACGCAAAGAAAAGCTATCAATAAATTTGTTTTGATGAACAATATATTAACTGTTATCAACACCACAGGTAAATACGATGAGTAACGACCCAAGAAATTAGTCAAGGCTTCCCTTTATCACCACCAATCACCCGCTTACACAAACGGGGCTTATTCATAAATCTAGGGTCGCATTATTCGTGGAAGGTGAAACAACAAACATTACTAACATAAATCTGGAACGTATCTCGGTAGCGAGTTACGGGCTGATGAACACGGGCAGGACAACCGACGAACGTTTCAACAATGAAAGTTCACCTCTGAGAACGTGGACACGCCATTTCATTGTGTAAGACATTTAGGATGAAGTTGGTCTCTTTTTTTTATACATGCCAAATGACTCCACTCCACCTGATGCTAAGTGGTAATAGAGTCCAGACGCGGAGACAACTGGTGCAGCGTGAAAACAACGGAGCGTAGTCAGTTTAGGTCCACAAAGAGCTTCTTGATGCTTCGTATAAAGGACCCCATGTCACGGGAAGAGGGGAAAACAAAGAAAAGAAAAAAAAACAAAGAGACGTCAAAATTTCTAAATTTCTTTGTACGCGATGGAATTTTCGGGACAGTACAGTGGTGACTCCAGAGAGCAATACACATTCGTCATCAATTTGTAATAAAAAACATATATGAAAAAGATTTGGGCTATTATTTATTAGATGATGAATTCAGATTGTAATGGCATTGCGTTCTAAAAGGCGTATGAGCACGACTGCTGGGTTTCTTACCCGGGAGATGTCCGATGTTCCGTCGACTCCGAATGGGGCACGATAGTAATTTGCCTATTATACTGTCCCAGTGCTGGGCAAAAGCTCTATCATTGAAAACAAGTCATCGCTACAATTGATAGGCATTGGCTTAATCACCACGATTGCTAAATGCGGTAGTGATCTCAAACCCAAGCTATGCATCAAAAAATGAAACACACTTTATCCGACCTGCGCATTACAACAAGGACCTAAAAATGAATGCTTTGCTAGGACATCGAGTCGTTAATTGCTGGCTGCGATTGGTCTCTTTTCATCTTCATTTTGTTGGTTGTTGTTCGCCTTACTTCACGGCAGTGTGTAGCCACTGTTATCTGGCACCGTCGCGCAGTAAGACAATAGTAACGCAATAATAAAAATGTTGAAGAGCCATTGTAATGATGTTGCGGGAACGCATTGCCCCGATAAGGGATAAACTGCACCCAGAAGAATACCGGGATGAGGATACTTTATCTTGTGTTGTAGCCAAGGAGAACCGCTTCCACGCGATTGTTGTTTTAACCTGCTTTTATATCACTTATTTGGATGGTCATTTCTAGAAACTTTTTAGAACCAGGAATAAATCCTGAATATTTTAAATGTGACCCAAAAACCGAAGTCAACCTGGCTTGGCTCATCACTTTTTATATAGTTTTGTGGGATTATTTTCATGTTCACATCTTTTTCATTTTAATGTTACCAGAGTACATTAACCGCCTTTCAGTCCGCCAATGACCAGCATGGTGGTATAGCCCGGTCTTCACGTCACAATAAACTATCCCAATTTCCACAATATGTATTATAATTTAAGTGGGAGTTCGTGAGCCAAGCAGGACAACGTAACGTCCAAAGTTCAATATACGTTATTTTAACTAATCTCGTTATATTATTTTTTTACGCCATGTTTCAGCGACAATAAAATAAAGTGGATATCCACACTTGCTATAAAACAAAGTGGAAATTACAAAATTAAATGAAAGTGTTTTATAGAAAACTAAGCAATTGTATGGAGCAGCTGACTTTTACGCGCTTTAGAAGTTCCCTTCCTTTTCGGAATGATAACCCTATTACAAACAACGCTCCGGGAGAGTGTTCTAAAACAATAATAAAACGCAGTAACACCATTCAATGTTGGTTTTATATTATTCAATTGAGCGAGTCGCTTTGACTTAAAGCTGGAGCCTTCACCGGTTTCCGCAACATCCACGCGTTCGCACGTCAAGCGAAGACGGGCCGCAACAAACTTCCAAATAAGTTGGCGAATTTACGACGCGCCATCAAGATTTTCTTTCAAATTTCCCCGAAGTAAACACGTACATTTCCACCGTTTATTATCCGCGCCGTCGACCTCCTTACTTATCTTCGCCGAGTATATTGTTAAAAAAAAACATGATGACTTAGGAACTGAAAGTCCCATTAAGTAGGCGTCTCTATTCATGTGGTAACTTTGCGGAAGGGGGGCGGGGGTGTAAGGGTGGCGGAATAAATACGAAATAAAGAAGTGAGTTGTTTAAAAATGGAACAAGCGGGTATTCGCGGAGAGATAAGGCAGCGTTTCCGCTGCGGTCGGCGGGCGGCGCGGGCGCGGGCGGCGGGCGGCGGCGGCGGGGCGGACCGTCACTACGGAATTATTTCAACGTTTCGACGCCGAAACCCGGTGTCGCGTCGCTGTCGCATTCAACACTCTATCTTTAAAAATGTATAGTGTTGTACCGTGCGGATTGATCGATGTTTTTTTGTATGAAAACATTTTTTGATATTTTACTTTTTTTTTATAGAATATTTCATATAAGGTAGTATAAAAGTTATTATAGTGTGCATATTTTTTAAGATAATAAATGCTACCTTTGCATAAGCAAACAAAGAATAATTAAATAATTTAACAAGGAATGTTGAGGAATAGTAATAGAATAGAATATTTAAAGGCTCGCTCAACTAATAGTCAATTGCATGAATAAAAATATTCTTGTATTCTTGTATTGTAGTTTATCTTATGACTTTTGAAAATCTTTAATGGGAAAAAAACATAAATTACTACATTTCTCTCTTCTTCTATTGTTGGTTGAGATTTATATTTAAACATTAATAAGAATGTGAACAGTCGAAATTCTCGACTATCAGGACGCCCCATTTTACTTAAATTAATGAAAATTGTATTTGTGGAGTTGGAACAAAATTGGACACTAATTAGTATTATTACTAAATATATCGATATAGAAATCGACAAAGAAATCATTAACAACCCCTCCCTATAGACAGATCTGTAAAGAGCGACCGTGTCAGTTGCCCGCCGCTGTTTCTTAATTTCCTCTTCAAGAGATAAGATTGGCTTTTAGCTTTTTATTGAATTTTCTCTAGACGGAGCACTTTACAACTTGCCGGCGATGCTTTACGTATTTGTTGTGAGATAATTATCTTGTGTCACGTCTGATGTTGTGATTTTAAGTTGACATTACATTTATACAAAACCATGCTTTAATATAATTTTACTCGTACCTATAATTTTTAATATGAAATTAGAAATACTGAGAGTATTTAATGGCTTTCAAAAATCTAGAACCCTCATCATTTACGATTTTTGGCGTAATAGTTGTAAAGAAAGTACTGTTATAAAGAGATTAAAGTGCTATGTCCAGGATACTATCACTGACGTTAAACGATAAAGTGTTTTAATAACCAGTTTAGTAGAAATTACATAAATAATCTTTTTATTTTATTAAAGTTAGCCTACAAACAAGAATACCTACAACTCGCCTTATAGTAAGCAGTCAACGCAGCCTTATAACACTTGTAACACCATCGCAATAACTCACGCGTTGCCAACTTGATGCTTTAGTTATGAGCCATATATGCTTAGTTGTTGTGTTGATATCATACCCTTCAAACCGGATCACACAAAGGACACTACTGAAGTAGCCATACAAACGAGTTCTGAACACGACCTGCCACTGACTAAAAAGGCCATCCCACCTTTTTGGAAGAAACAAATGAAATGCACGAGTGTTACGTAGGTATGTGACACTCAAAACAAATGAATCACGCCGTTCCAAACGTATTTCCAGCAAACAATCCCATTTGATGCATCGAAAGATTACCGAGCTGAGCAGAAATGACAGAAATCATCGTTTTATATACGTTTCCAGTTAATGTCGCGATAAAAAGATCTCAGAATAGGTACATTTGCATTTGCTGTGTTATCTGACGCGTAAACCTCGTGTTAGTTGCCCCTCGCCCCCTCATAATGTTTCTCTATATTAAAGGAATTGCTTCGGTTTCCGCAGTCTACGCAACATCGGCTGTATAGCTGATGTAATGGAAATTTTGAGATTCCTCAAACTTATCTGACACATTACGAGTTGAGGCTGGTAAAAATGCCACTACAATATAAATAAGTAGTGCATATTATGTGACTAAAATAACTACTAGTATAAACTAAAAATAAAATATAATAAAATAATCACAGACAAATGCTAATCATCAAACACGGTTAATCAAATCCAAATCACGAGAACTTACTGACGTTCAAAACAAAAGCGCATCAAGAAACAATAAAAAACCAGAACCAAATTAACAACACATTGTTCCACAAATTAACTGACAGTCTGAAGTGAGGCGCTAATCGATTTAATAGGACTCTTGTCACCTCACTGTCAAGCGCGGTCGGGGGGACGCGTTATTTTTTAAGAAAATAATTTCCTGATCTCGCCGTCACCATCAAGGGGATGTTTTTATAGACATTGCGGAGTACTCTAAACGGTTGATTAGCTACGTTCCGTTTCACGCTTAGCTGTCCCTGTGGGATGTAATTAAACAATTTTGATGAGTCCTCGTTAAAAATTAAGATGTTTTGTCTGGAGCAGCCGTAACGGCGAAGGAGTGGCAATTAAAATTAAGCTCGTTTCAAAAAGCGGTTTTTGTATTGTTTAAGCGAATTCTATCTTCCGATCTGAATTAATTAAAATACAATATAATTATTTTTTATCGCTGAATTAAAATTTTGTTGTGTGCTTGATAACTTTTTAAGAAAACTATTCTACCTGTCTCTTCGCCCGCTTGAATATCGGTCTACTACAAAAATCTTTATCACATGCCGTCAAGAATACTTATTGTGGTGGTTGGGATAAAATTTTGAGCAACCGCTCAGTCTATATTACAAAGTGATACAGCTTTCTATTAAAGACAAAGTCAAAGACAAAACCGTCCCACGTCTGGGCAAAGGCGTCCATCATTAAAAATAAAGTCATCCCTACAATTTATTAGTAATAGTAAAAGAACTTTTATGATAATTCTCAATCATTATTAACGATACCTCTCAATATTGAATTGAATTTTGTTGGTCAAGATTTCTTGGATTAATTGAGTCGCTTTGACAATAGTAAAGGTATTTTGATGGGATTCAATCGAATGGCTAAAGACGCCACATTCATTAGATATGTAGGTGTACTTTACAAACAAAATAGTGGGCCGTAAAATATCAAACTGTAGATGAAATGTCAGGAGAACATATCAAACATTTTATTGAATCAACTGTCTGTCTAACGACCATTCGATCATATAGCCGTCGATTTATTGAGCTTACTATTATTTGATAGCAACAAAATAAATATAAAAATAGCAAAAAAAAATTACCTTCCCCTTATTGAGATTACTTTTGCCTATTTATAATATGTTTTTTACTTCATTATTATCTATATAAAAAAAAAGGAACATAATAAAGAGGCGTGTGGTTTTTTTAAAATAAAATAAAACATTATTATAATCATCGTGTAGTTTTTGATATTTTAATATTTGTCAATGACGTTCGGGGGTCCGTGTAATAAAAATAAACCGACAAGAATCGTTTGATTTTCTTTGATCTCCTTTCCCTTTCAAGCTTTCAACTTCACGCTATCATAAACTTTCTCATCACATCCTGCACATCTCTCCTCATTACATGTTACTACCAGTTGGGATGAATCCAACTATGTAGTGACATAATTGATATGTTAAATAAACACGAGTAGATCCGTTCAAAGTGTTTCATTTCAGTATGTCGCCTATTCTAATATTCGCAATGAACGTGTATTTTTTTAGGCAATTTATATTGAAGTCGACTTTGAGTACATGTGGGGTACAATAAACATTTAAGCTAGCTGCAGACGGCGGGTGAGCGTGGGATCTTTTCACCTGAAGTAGTGGTAAATACCGCACCGTTGGTAACTACATGAGCTGCTGCAACACAAAAATAATAATGTAATTTTTTCGACTTATCATTGTTTTTTTTAAATTTGAGATTAATATATATTGTAATAGTTGAATAAAGTCATGTTGTAGGTTTTCTTATCTTTTCTGCTCTATCACAACCATTTAGTTACCTACGGTTTTTGTCTAATATATTTATTTATTATTTCTTTTACACTTGTGGTTATTGACATTGACAAGTTATTTCAATATGCAACGCGACGAAACTTTTTTGCCTTATTCATTGATTTAGGTAGGCACACCGAAAGCAAAACCTGATTCAGCTATTAACAAAACAACATGTCAGAAGAGACACTGAATTACGAAACTGCTATTATTCATTATGATTTTGTTAAAATTTAAATTCTAAAAATCGAATCAAAAACATAGATTTTCGTTGTCACTTGTTTTATTATGAAATGAATAAAACGCAGAAAGTTAATGGAATAATAGGTCAAACTGTAAAGATGATATCAAGACGCTTGAAAATTCACCGCCAATTTACTCACTGTTATTCTTCATGGTTAGAATGCAAACCAACACTTTAAAAATAGGGAAACTTTGGAGGAGGTACAACAACTCTATACAGTTCCATGTAGCGAGATGCATAGTGCGATTTAACGAATGTCAGAGTGGGCGACGTAACTCATGCGTTAATTTCGCGCGACAAATTAATTCGTGCACAGATTTAGATGTGAGCGAAATTTACCTGTTTTGTTTACTGAGATGTTCGTTGTTCATAGAAATATTTCAATTGCAGAATTAATATGTAGGTATGTTTATTTAATAATAATAAATAATAAAATCATTTATTTCAGACCATTGGATCCGTTGGTTGGTAACAATTGAAACTTAAAAACTTAAAAACTATTTTAGTAACAACTATACAATAAAATTAAAATTAAAATTAAAATAAATCATTAACTAAAATAATTTATTGGTCGGTTCACTGATGTACTCGTTGAAAACATGTAGTTCAGTGAACAGTCCGAAAAGTGCCGAGTCCATCCGGTCACCAATCATCTTTCGGTCTGTTGGCGCTCCCCTGACCTCGCAGCAACATCGAGGTAGTCCTTTTCGCATAATTGTAGAAAAGTCGTCTACATTTAAGTAATTCTAATTTAGATTTAGACTTTATCTATACTAATATTATAAAGCTGAAGAGTTTGTTTGTTTGTTTGTTTGTTTGAACGCGCTAATCTCAGGAACTACTGGTTCGAATTGAAAAATTCTTTTTGTGTTAAATAGTCCATTTATTGAGGAAGGCTATAGGCTATATTACATTACGCTATGACTAATAGGAGTGGAACAGTCGCTAATTAACGCGGGTGAAACCGCAGGGCACAGCTAGTCAATGATTTATTAGGACTTGCTTTGTAATTTTGTAGATTTTTAAGGCTAATATGAACTTACTTGTCGACATCGAATTTGATTTCATTGGCTATTTGAATTGACTTACCCGGTACAAATTATTATATACTCGGTTTGGTTCTAGGGTTTGTTCTAATTTCGCCTGGCTAGCTGCCACCACCACATCAATATTATTTTGTTTAAAAACTAACTAAACTTAAGCTTAACACTGGTTATCCTTGTTTTTTATTTCGCATTGTTGTCTTATTCAACATAATATTTTGTATTAGTTTTCTAAAATTTTGATTTATACATAATATGTAGGTATAATTACAAGTTTTGATTTCTTAACAAAGAAAATATTAAGTAAATATTACCTAGTAGCATTTGTGTTCCAACAGTTACAGATAAGATATCCAGTTAGTAGTAGTTAGTAGTAGCTTGTGTGTGGCGGGGAAAAGTATTCTATGTTCAACCTTATCGTCACTTAAGATAGGCCTAACTTAAACGAAGGCCAAGTGTTTACCCGATGTTGTGGTAAATAAGACAAATAGTGTAACATAATAATATGCAATATATAATAATAGGGTAACATAACATAGCGTGCTTCTCCGTTTCTGTAAAAGGTAAACAGTGTGAAATCCACATTTTTTCACAATATTTCGAATTAAACGTGAAACAATATGCGTAAAACCCCGTAGCTACCTATGAATATCGTGAAATACTCGACAATTGTCCTGTCGAGTCGATTACACCTGAGAGGATGATTTCGAGTCGCAATGCCCCACCCCAATCAGTGGCCGATGGAATGAATAAAAAATAAGCTTCGGCTCAACATCACAAAAAGCTGGGGGAGTAAAAAAATAATATTATCCTGTGAAAATGAATTAAGAAACTCGCAGATACTGGGCCCGCGATAGAGGAGGCTCGGGCGTCGTGCATGGAGTCGCACTTTTCTTTTTTGCTTACATTTCATACTAGCACTTTACCCACGTCTTCATCCGCGTTGAGGCATATATTTTTTTTATCATATTAAAATATAGCCTGTATCATTATAAAAACACAAATGTTGAAAAAATTTCCACGAGCAGGATTTGAACCTGCACCCTGCGATTGAGCTCAATTGGAAGAGCACCTGACCCGGAATGTCAGAAGGGTGCAGGTTCAAATCCTGCTCGTGGAAATTTTTTCAACATTTGTGTTTTTATAATTTGTTCGCAACAAAATTTGCGTTAAAAATTATTTGAACATTTATAAATAGCTTGCTTACTTCTTAACTGATCTTTAGTATTTGTAAAAATATTATGATCGGATGTTAGTGACGGTAGTTGTTGACATTGAATGGGCGCCTTTGGCTTTCAAAGTAAAAAGTGTTGAATA
>OY720023.1:11885337-12277837 GCA_963082485.1 Eudonia mercurella | reverse complement strand
TCGAGATAAAAATTATCCTATGTGTTAATCCAGGTTATAAAATATTTGTTTGCCGAATTTCATTCAAATCCATTTAGTAGTTTTTACGTGAAAGAGTAACAAAGATCCATCCATCCATACTTACAAACTTTCTCGTTTATAAATTAAGTAGGATGTATAGATGTATACTCGTAGATACATTCCACCTTTTCTCTTTCGCCTCCTTCCATTACATGGGCTATTTCTACTTTTTAATCAAGTGTAACATTAATTACAGTTCTTTTAAGTTGTCTTCTACATTTTATTACATTATGATTTTGGAGACAATACGGTAGGATTTGGAGAACGATCAGACAAACTGACATAAAGAAGACATGCGAACGAAGTCGCGGGCAATCGCTAGCTAAATAATATTCTTAAGAGTAAGTATTCAAAGAATACCTTCCGAATTTCTTCTCGTTGATAAATTTGAACAAATCATCATCATCATCATCATCATCATCATCATCAGCTCATTTTATGTCCCCACTGCTGGGGTACATTTTTGGTCACCCATCCGATGACCGGCCTTTGCTAAAGTTGCTTAACCTCAGCACTCGCAGACCGGCCCCCGATCCGATCCGAACCCTTCGGAGGTTCTAGTAGGGCACGGGGACGCGCACTAGTGCGCGATGCCGTTCCCTCTAGAGAACCTCCGAAGGTGATTCGTTTCACACGGCTTGAGGGACCCTTTACGTTCCTCGCCGCCCACAAAAAAGCCTGGTGAAGCTGAAAATGCCGTCTGAGGCAATCAGCAAACTCTCTCAAAAAAAAACTCGCAACCGGGCGCGTTAACCTCTGCGCCATCTAGCTCCTTAATTGCTCCTTGAGCGATTTGAACAAATAGAAAACTCAATAAAAAGTAGTCAGTACATTTAAATTCCATAGAATTGAACTTGTAATCAGTTTCTAAAACGTAATGCATCGCGGTACCTTAAATGTAGATAACTATTATTAAAATGGCGTCTTGTTAGCTACTTGCGGGGTATCTAATAAATTGTTTTATTACCGCAACGTCGTAATCCACGCTTAACTAACATAAATGCCCAGCTTCGCTCGCGGTCGGCACTTTGTTTAGATTAAAACGTAATGCCTGAGCTGATATTACCACGACAACCAACAGCAATATTTCATGTTTTATATTTTTTTCTTAAAGTTAAGAAAATGTTTAATTTTACATTAACTTACTTATTAAATGTTGTTACTAGCGGTAATTTATTTTGAAATATACTACCAAATGTATTTTCTGTAACGGTCTATAACGTTATAGACTAACGCCTACTTAAATATAAAGAGCAATAAATTGCCACATAATCATTCACCTAAAAAATTAGCAGGCGTTACTTCAAAAACTGATAATATGGTGTGTATATGCCAAGAGATCAAAGAATGCTTCTTCCAAGTTTAAACCTCCTTAATTGGAATAATCCGTCTCACATCAAGCATCGAATCTTGTTGGTAGCAGTCGTGGGATGTGCGCTCAAGACGTTTGTACTCTCAGCGTGTATGCTTAGAGCTACTTAAGAATAATCAACATAGATTTTCTTGAAATTGTGAGCTTTGAAAATTCGGTCTGATATTTTTTTAATAAAAAGCAAAGATCAAATAATTTGCTGCTTTTCCAAATGAATAATATTTTTACGGTAACGATAGGATAAATGGTGGGGTGGTAATATTTTGTGTTTGTTTATTTGTCATGGATTATTAAGCAATTATTGGAAATTGAGAATGTTTAAGACGGGTACTTACCTTATTTTGCTTGCAGCATTGTTAAGAATGGAGCCTGCCATAAAATAATCCGCAATGTTGTGTATCAGCTGAAGTTTCGTGGTGTAGGTACTTTCTATTTGGGGTGTTCAATTGCGTTGCGGCTGACTATTGCATTAACAATTGTGTGTACTTATTTACTCATTACAGTAAATTTTAAGCCGAGTGCCTTTTAGAACACATAGTCATTAATTATATGTATACCTATTACTGTTTAAGTTTGTAACTGTGCTATGTATTCTTAATATAAAGAGTTCATTAATTACTATCATTTCAAGATAGATTGTCATCTTATATACATATAGGTACCTATTATATTTTTTATATTTTTTTTAAATTGTCATTTTATATTATTATTATACATTCACTTCTTCCACGTGCACCAATAAAACACCAATGTACCTACCATAGTTTACTACCTCTTTAGATTATATATTAGTGCTCTCTATATTTACTAGTGCTATATCTATGAATAGTTCACGTGAGGTGCTTCAGTGTTTAAATAGTTTTTTTTTGTAAATTTTGTAAAACTCGAAATTCTCTATGTTTTGGAGGGAACTTTAACGCTGTTGGTCACAGTTGCTATCTTAAAAGATAGCAGTCGTATGATTTTCGTGAAACCCCAAGTCAACATCAATTTCATCGAAGCATACTCAAGAGTGTCAAAAATATGTTTTCATTTTAGTAAAAAGTTTATTTTTGTTTGATTGAAAAAAATATTTGCAAGTCTGAAAACGTATTATAACACCTTTACAGTAAGGTTATTTTTATCTTAAATGCCCAATATCTAGGTAGGTACCTATAGTTTTACTAGGGCCTCAAGTCTGCTGATTTATAACGCTTTCTTAATAGTTCGTCGGAAGCCTTATTTAAGCATTAGGACTTTGGAAAATTTGTAAAAATCAGGCAGCAGAATCGAGACCCCTGTTATGTTGAGTCGATCAATTGAACGGAATCAACCGGCATCGGCCGAATTCCAAGTTTGCAATCGCCTTTCAGTTGCCTACACCGAAGACGGCCGAAACACAGACTTGGCACATCGAAGTGTCGACAAAGACGTCTGCCGATAGTCCCCGATTACCAGCGCTGGTGACAAGTGATTTGGGTCCTCGCCGGCCGCATCCGCCGATGCTATCGACGGTTGACGTCCGAACTATCGGTTATCTAACACTCGGCTTAAAGTTGCTATCGCCAACTCTATTGATACATGTACACAATTTCATATGGACGTTTGACAGCTCTGTAGGTAGGTTTAATATATTTAGACGATTTCAATTTGGGAGTTTTAGAACTAAAATTAATAGGTGTGTATGTAGGTACGTTATCATGAAAGTACCATGTTTACTCGTTTTGTTCTACATTAATATTTTTGTCAAAGTGGAATTGTCGGTAAGTACTTATCTACTTTTCTTTCATTTATCCTTCTAAGGCATGTTGTTACTTGCAAAATTCGTAAAGGCGATGTGCAGACTTAAGTTAGGAACAAATAAAAAACAGAGTAATCCTTTCATATATCCATATTTAATTTTCATAGATATGATTGAATCGAATAAACATTTAGCCAATATCATCACCTAAGCGGTAAATAGGTACTAACTGTACGTGTGAGCGCAGTGTTACAGTTCCACCTCAAATCTTATTAACATTAATAAAAAATATTTACAATATTTGGAAATTTCATCACAGCTTCACAAAACAAGCATAACATGGAACAACAAAACAATCCAGTTATTACAACTATCCGTCTCTATAAACTATAAAAAAAACAGTTCGCCCCCTGTCACTTCCAACCGGAAGCAGCCATTGATAAATGCGTGAATACTGCAACATAACACTAGTAAGTGATATGTCTTACCACTTTAAACATCATCCGTCGAAAACAGCACTTTTTTATTTATAAAAAAGAATCGAACTGAACATTTGCACATAAATAAAACTTTTTTTTGTAAAGAATAAATAAAATTTTAGTAGTTTTTAAAGTAATATTCGAGAAAACAGTGAATATTGCTCTGATAATTCGACAGTTGGCTTGATTATTAAAATAGATTTAATATTTAGTAGCCAGTTCTTAGCACAAGATATCAGTATATTAATCAACGTAAATAGCAATATTATCCAATAACCCATTAAAAAAACTGTAAAGACCTAACGAGAGTGTAACGATAGAAAATGATTTTAGTGATGCAAGAAATTGACAAAAAAAACAGTAAATAAATAAATAAAAGTACACCATAAATGGAAAAACAAAAAATGTATTACTAACAGAACTAGACCAAGAGACCTATTCATCGTCTCTTATCCCGATCCAAAGTAAGTCCAACATATGACTTCAGAGATGGTGGTAGACCCACAAGGGTTGAAGATGGGATAATAGGGACATGCTTGGCGCCTGCTTATGTAAAAACTGGTAACTAAATGAACATACAGGTACTCACAGAGTACATGCAAATCAGGTAGTCTCATGCACTTTTATATAAAATACGTTGTTGACCAAAATTTTTAATTAATGATGTGTTTCAAATAGCTTACTAACTATTTTGTCACAGAATTCGCAGTAAGACACATTGCTTACAATTAATATTGTGAACGGTTCATTAAAACTTACTTGTTCAATTAAACACTAACCAATCTTTGGATTGAGGAAGTATTAATTACTTAAAATAACATAAGAGAAACTATGGAATGTGCGCAATAATCTATCATACAAGTCGTTTGGAACAATGTTACAACGATACGACGATTCAACTAATTGATTAGTAATTTTAATGTCTTACTAATTATGTGCAATATAATATCATTACTATCACTATTTGACTTCATTAATTACACAAACAATGTACAGGTAATAAAACATTGAATGCTATTCTAAAGACTAATCTCAGCTACTAGCTACAGCTAAAGATAATTTAAGTGGTACTTAAACTGAGTATCCATTCAAAATTACGTGAAGTAGTATAACAGATATTATTTTACATACAACGCTAAAGATTTAATAAATAAAATTGAGTTCATTAATCTAATATACATACAGAATACACATGAGATTCACACTCAATTTTGATTTATATGGTTTTATACACTTATTTATGTACATAAACTTCCATTTTAGATGGGCAACTTTTATAAATGTTAGCTAGAACAAACATTCTGCTAGCACACGTAGCGTTAAGAGTCCATTGATTAAATAAAAAAAAACACGATACCGTCGTGATATTAATACTAACATGGCACTATACACCATAAACGATTCGAATTCAGTCTTTATTTATAATATTCTGACGTCACAAACGAAACCTTCAGAGTCTTTTCACAAGTTATTGCAATTCTCACTTTACACCAGTTTACGTTCAGCCATGGCGTGCGGATGCCCGGGATGAGAGTAGTGCGACGGAGACGATGGCTCGTACAAAGACATCTTTAACCGTTTGCATTTTGCCCTTCGGTTCTTGAACCAAAACTGTACGTTCTTCGATTCAAGACGGGGAAACTTTTGCCTATAAGGCATTCTGTTCAGTTCCTCCGTATATTTGAGAATTAGATTGTGCGACGGATGCGTGTTCATTGAGAACCACTGTTCTAGAACTGGGACCTCTGAAACGGGATCTATGAAGGTGCGATTACGTTTGCGACGTTCATCAGAGGCACCGGCGAGTGCTAAATTCAATCCACTGGCACCTTCTCCTGGTACCGCCCCAACGCCAGGAAACCCACTCATGTACTGGCTCATGTACATGATGCCATGCCCAAACATTGGGTGATTTGGCACCATTGGGAATGGTAAACGGTCGAGATGGGGAGACGACGGCCTGTAATGACGCTCTTGAACTACTTCGTCATCAGACACATCGTGGTCATCGACGTTCCCATTCTCTTCTTCGTTGTTATTGTTGTTGTTGTTGTTGTGAGAGCTGTCGCTGTTCTTTGCTGGTGAGCGCTGTGGTGAGTTTCCCTGATCTGGTTTGCTTAAGTCTCTTGGCTCTTGTTTGATGTCATGTACCTGTACCAATAATAAAGTAATTAGTATAACTTTACATACTACTAGAAAAGTTGTACAACTTTTTATATAAATGTTAGTAAATGATTACCTTAATTATATCTGGTGGTTTTGGTGATTCATGTGGTCTATCTTCGATGTCATTTTTGTTCTTCTTCGTGGTTATCAAAGACAGCGGAGCATCCGGACTTTCGGGCCTATCATCAGGGTTCAAATCACCACCGTCTTCCTCTAGATCTGATCCCCCATTTGATAAATTGTCTTCGGATATGACCGACATCGGGTACCGTCCTGGACTACCAGACATTTGCATGGGACTCTTCATTGAATTCTGGTCTTGTGAGATATAGCTGTCATTGCCAGCCATTAGGGAACCATTTGTCGGACTGTGACTTCGGCTATTGAATCCGTTGACGCCAAGGTGGCAACCCAGCCCACCGATGTTGCGCAGTTCTGCACGTTTCTGAGCTGCACGGGCGTTTTTAAACCAATAAACGACGTTGTTAACATCGAGAGGTTTGCGGCCTCGTCGCGATTCAAGGCTATTCAACTCCCGCACATATTGCTGAATTTGTTGTCGGCTAGGGTGCTGATTTTCAGAGAACCATCGCTGTAGCTTTGGTAGTTCTAACTCTGGGTCAAAGCTTGTCCGCATTCTGGTTTTTTGAGTTGGATATTGACTTTGGACTGTTTGCAGGGCCGGGTGTAAATGATCCGGGATAGCGTTCAGAGTTGGTGACCGATTCTTTGGCCCAGGAGACGGGTACCGACGCGGACTGAAGGGTGGCGGTCGCGGCGAAACCTGCGCACTCCACCAGGATTCAAACTTTCGCCGCATTTCCTCGGAAGGTTCGTGAAAGTTGTGTGGTCCGGGTGTTCTATCCTGTCCTCTGCATATTTGAGCCAACGTCACCTGCAACAAAGAAATCACATCATAATATCGAAGTCATATAACCGCATGAACGAGAAAGAAGAACGCAAACACCTTTTAGATGGTTTTAAGGAGGTCAGTCTAACCAGTAACAAATACATGGGGTAATTGTTTGAGTAAACACCGAGCATTGTTTTACAGAACATCGCTATGAGATTATGAAAACGTATGGTCGGCTGTTAATGCATGTGTCATGCGCGAGCGGGCGCGGTTCTGACGCGGAGGTGTTTGCTCGGTGGTTAGAGCGCATCACTCCTGCGCCGCCGAAACTTCAATCATGGCCTGCTCTAAAACAATAAGCGGGAAGGGCGTCTCAGCAATTAACACCCACCCACGCTCGCAACGAGCCGCAGCATACCGATATGGACTAAGTGGTTCTACTAAAACGCTACCGTGTTAACGCTTCAGGCGCCGCCGCAGCGCCGATCTATTTAGCCGACGAGTAAACTCCACTCGAAAATTATTCCATTACATGTTTGAATTTCATAACTATTTGTTCAGACGATAACACAACTTGTTTGGGTTGGTATTAATAGCGCAACAAGTAGTCATTCAAAGAAGTTGTCGGATTAGAGCTTCGCGTCGGAGTTTACCCAGCCTGACATTATGCAAGTAAGATCTGCCCATATCGCTAGATTACACAGAACAATGCCAGCGATTACGACGTCAAGCGAGTTGTCAGGGCGCAGTTTGCGGTTCAACTGTTGCTAAATTGGGTATGAGTGTTACACATCGAGATTGTGCCTATAAATCATGTCAGCCGTGAGGAATTAACGCCGAGCCCGAGTGATACGCTAATCTGCGTCTTTGTTTTATATTTTTAAATAGTGAGGCCATATTTGCTTTCAGATATTGTCTGTTTCAGATGCGGGAAAGATTTACGAGATCTGGCGCCTGCGCGTGATAACTTGTGTCACGTGTAATCCGTGTTTGTAGCGTGAAGGTGTGTGCATTGCGAACACTTCATACAGTTGAAAGGACAACTTAGACCGTTACGGGCTTAGTGTTATCTGACTATAATGGTTTTCCTTGTAAAATATACGCGTAACAAGACAGCAGCTAAACTGCTACCCTACTATATTTAGCCATGGACCAATAAAGCTTACAAAGAATTTCGATCAAAGATGTGCTCAGAGAGATTTATGGCTTCAAATTAATCCTTCCGAGACCTGTCTCTTAAAAACCCCTCGATAAAGTATTCCGAGCGTTCAAAAGTTTGCGCGAAGTTGAAATCGAAGTGGCGCAAATTGGCGTGCGATAAATTACCATAATATCGTAGAGTCGAGTTCATCTGCTGTTTAGCTACTAACTTCGCCGTTTGATTATCTTGCCCGGTCGCGAGTTCCTTTGGCTCATTTGCAACTTCGAATACCGTAAGTCGAATTTGCATTCGCGCTTTCAACTTTATTGTTACGTTGCGATAGAGTTGAGAACATCTGTTAGTGGTGCTCTGTACATTATTGGGCCACTTAAATGTCAATGGAGAGTCTAAATTGATATCGCGTACCCGACAGGCGGTTAAGCCTAGGAGGGCGCATCGAGCGCTAACCTCGCGTTTAATAAGATTATAAAGCATTATTTTATGGTATTAATAAGATCAAAAGCGTTCCTACATCTAAAACTCCTTTTAACCCTCTTTCGAGGCTCAAGTTGGTAAGACGAGGGACCCCGCCCGCCCGTTCGCTCGCAGTGTGGATATTCAGAAAATATAATAAGGCCTCGCGAGCGCGGATGAGTCTGCGATTCAATTAAATTTATTATGTATGGAGATCCCGCGTGTGAGGCAGGTGCTCAGCGTCGACAAATTGCTGTATCTCTCTCGGATATGGAGATTTAAACGTCTTTATAAGGCTGTATTTATTGAAAGGTCCCTTAAGCACAGCATAAACTGTGTGGGTAATAAAAGGGATGCGAAACTTGTTTTAAAATATATTAATAAAATGTAAATTGTACTTTTTTCAATGGCTAACAATACTGAGTAAGAATTATCACACTTTAATAACTTTAAATACAATCCCGGACTCCTAAATCGAGCCATCTAGCATAATGAGTTTGTATCGTCCATAACTTAAAAAAATGTATGAATTAAAAAAAAGGTTTTATGCAGTTTTGTAGCTGGCATACTCAACATTAGGCTCATGTGCTGTTGTTCCGAATTTTTTGGTCATTCATACATTTTTTAAAGTTATGGACGATACAAACTCATTTTGCTTTAGGTGGCTCGGTTTAGGAGTCCGGGAGTATATTTAATTGTATGTAAATAATGCTATATATTCATATACAAAATGGCACAACGATTGAAAAGCGAGCAGCAACAAACACGAACCTACGACTTCAGGCAATCGCTACACATATTAATTCGTACAATCGTATTATATATTAAAAATAGAAACAAACACAATGAAACAAAGAAATAAGTTGAGGAGGCTTATTCGGTCCTCCTTAATAACATCTATAACAAGCATCATATCATGTACATTCAAAAACAATCTTACAAGCAGTATTAAGAAGTGAAAATTTCTATTAACATTGCCTTCCTTTTGTAAAGACGCGAAACAGCCGCGAACATCAAAACAAATGCTTCCTTAATTCTTCCCCTCGCGATGATCCTTATTAGCAGGGACTTAGTAGTAACCTCGCAAATTATAACGACCTCCCAAATTGTATGAGAACGCTTGTCTACTTAACGAGTTTTATAATCTGCCTCCTTACAACCCAATGATTGGGAGTGACATTTGTTGTTTGCACTCGTAAATTTTGTTTCCCTTGATTCACTGGTGCGTTACTGAGTCTTATTTCTCTCATTGACATACTTTCTTATAGTTTCATCTATACTTTTATTAATGACCTTTACTTAGGACATTGGATCCATAGGTCCGTCCGATTGCGATTAAAATCCTATCCTATCCCATAGTGCATTTATCAACTAATTATTCAACATGCATAATATTGAGACAAAAACGACTCCCCATCTCTATTGAACACAAAAAATCTCCAAAAACCGTATCAACACCAAAACGTTGCAATAACGACACAATAAATTTCAATTGAGAGCTCTACCAGACGGGGCGGTTCAAATATTGGAAACAATGAGTTCCGCGATTATATTATGGGGGGTAAAGGTTTAGTCCGCAGACTATTGTGACGCGTCGGGTTACACAGCTTTTAAGGAGGTTACATTGCCGCGCAGAACATTGGCAGCGTCGGTTTAGCGCGCTGTACCGTAAGCGTTTTGTGAAACATGAATTTGGATGATATTAACGCGGCCGCAGTTCGCGTAATTCGATTTGACAGGTGTTTTTGAATGAGCCCGATAGGTCCGTCCGCTGACGAATAATGACATAAAAGCTTTTGTCAATGTTAATAACATTATTCTGGATTTATGTAAATAACGCCAAAGTAGATGTTTGGCGAAATTGTTTTTCGATTTGTGTTATGATTGTTTTTGAATTGTACGTGTAGTGCTATTGTTATGACTCCAGTACTTAAAACTTAGATAATTAAATATTAAGTAACTCTAGTAGGTACTAACACTGCACATTTTAAAGTCACACAATAGGATAGGATAACTTTTTTCTTTGTAATATCGATACCAGATTCCAAGTCACAGACCCAGAGATCCCATGTTTAATAACTAACGGGTCCGTTAGTCGTAGAACCTAGAGCCTCCACCCGGAGCGTCTTTCTCGGCTCAATAGTCACCTACCATCAGGTAAGATAAAAGCCAAGAATGCCCCATTATAAAAATAAAATATATTGGGCGCGACATTCTTCAAAGTTTTTCAAAAGACAGTTCAAAGTTCAGAGTCAGAAAAAAGGCATTTAAAGTGGTGGAAAACTATGTCTACAACAACAGTCGTGGGAAATGGCCAGTTAAATAAGTAGCGACTACCTACCTCATCTAAAGGGCATCCAGTGGACATAAGCAGCGGCCGATTCTGTACCAGCAGCAGCCTTAACAGTTTGTCCTTGATGTCTTGCATCGGCGTGGGCCTCGGCCTCAGCAGCTGGATGCGCAGCGTGGCCACGGTGGTCAGCTCGCCCAGCACCTCGCCCACCGTCGCCAGGGGTCCGTCCGAGATCCTCTCGAATGGTAGCGGCTTCCAATTGTTGATAACCACTGAACCTGGCAGAGGGTATACTAGTTTAATTAATTTAATTACGTTTCGGCGTAAAAGATGGACCTGTTTGCAAAGTTTGATATACGTATTTATACGTAGCACAAAAAATCTATAATACTAATACTATTTGACGACCTCCGTAGCCTAACCAACGCGGGCGGCACTAACTCTGAGGTCCCGGGTTCGATTCCCGGTCGGGTCAATGTCGAAAACGATCTTTTCAATATTGTGTCGGGTCTGGGTGGTTGTGGTACTGCTGTTGTTTCATAAAACGTTACTTACCTTGGGATCAGAACAATGTATGTGATGTACATCAAAAATTAGACACGAACGCTCGTCTTCCATATATACAATTTGTGGGAGTGATTTCGTAGAAAAGGGACGGAAGTACCATAACAGAGTGATCCGTAACAGCCACCAGTGATCGACACTTTAAGCTCAATACCCGTTGTAGGTAGTAATATTTGTGGGAGTGATTTCGTAGAAATGTGATCGTAACAGTGTGATACTGCCGCACAATTTATGAACGCATTAAGTACAACATACTGTGTTTGTGATTATGATATTTAAGGTGCTGACATTACGATCTATTTTCTCGAAACTGTTCACATGTTCTTTACTGAGTTCATAAATTGCGCGGCAGATAGGATGTGTCAGTGTGGCATGTCTTCTAATGAGCATTTACTGCATTTTCTATAAGATTTGAAAAAAAATATACGGAGTCGGAAGCGCGCATTTAAAATCGATAATAAAAACAAGACATGACTTCTTGGCGGGAAAGTGAAGAGTCATGTCTGCGGTTTTGTTTTATTTTCTAAGTAAGAAAAATTACTTTGACACTGGCTAAATGTGCTAATCGCACGAATACATCAACTAGTAGAAAAAAAAAGAAAAAACTAGAAATTATTATTTTAAGTGACATATTGTGTCATCATTTTCATATGTCAAATGTCTTCTAATGAATATTTACTGTATTCTCTTTAGGATTTGTAAAAAAATATATGTCATTGTTAATTTCTATATTCTAAAATGTTCAAATAATTTTTAACGCAAATTTTGTTGCGAACAAATTACAAAAACACAAATGTTGAAAAAATTTCCACGAGCAGGATTTGAACCTGCACCCTTCTGACATACCGGGTCAGGTGCTCTTCCAATTGAGCTATCGTGGTACCATGTTTAGGGTAAAGTGCGACGGGGTTAACTTTTCCAAAAAGGAAAACCCCTTATTAAATTTACTTAATTGGATTACCCAAGCATATATTGTAATAATAGGCAAATATACAATAAAAAAACAGAATTGGATACAAATAAATCGTAGAAGAAAATTAGTCTTGTCTTCCTTAAGTTTCTTCTTATTTTTTTATTTTTTTACAAGTTTATGTACACAAATATGAGGGTAACAAAATAAGTTCTACTGGTGAGTGTAGTACAAGGGCGCTGCTTATTTCAGTTCTGAAATATCTTCGAATAAAAGGAAACGTTATAAATAGTGGTAGTTAATGTGTACCTCCTGCAAAAACTAAAATAAACTTACTTAAATATTTATTATACACATACATACTAATAATTGCATACACAAAGGAAATTTCATATAAAAAACAAAAATAAAACGTGAAAAAAGAAAAAAAGAAAAAAAAGAAAAGAAATCATAGGACGACAGAATCAACTGGACAAGTAGTGTTCCTTCAAACGCTTTTTAAAAAGGCTGATGTTAGGAGAGTCTTGAACATTAGGCGGCAGCGCTTTCCACAACCTGACAGCAGGCACGGAGAAGGAGTAGGAGAAAAAAAACGGTTTTATGGGGTGGAGTTTTCAGTTGGTGTAGGAGGTGAGACCTGCGAGAGCACCAGGAGGATTAGAAAAGGAAAAACGTTCTTGCAGGTATGATGGATAGGAGGGATTATAAAGGACATTAAAGAGGAGACATAAAAGCTTAGTATTCCTGCGTAGGCAAATTGGAAGCCACTTTAGTTTTTCGCGGAATCTTGAAACATGGTCAAACTTTCGTAGACCGAAAATAAATCGAATGCATAAGTTTTGTAGGCGTTCAAGTTTATCAAGAAGCTCCTCAGTAGCGTCCAAGTAACAGGCATCAGCATAGTCATATAGAGGTTGTATGAGAGTTTGGGCGAGGGTGACTTTAGTCTTATAAGGCAAGAAACTTTGAAGACACTTGAGCGAATGGAAAGAGAAGAACACTTTACGACTAACCTCAACGATGTGGCTTTTCCAGGACAGGTTAAGAGTGACACCCAGGTTCTTGACCGTGTCGGAGTAAGGTATCGGCACACCGTTGAAAACAACGGGGCCAACCAGCGTTGTGTTGACACGGCTCTGCATTCCCCTACTGCCAATAATTATAGCTTGGGACTTGTTAGGGTTTACTAGTAAGTATCAATAAGCTAGCTTCACATACCTTTTGCCGATGCAGCCAGCTCTTGCGGGTAACCTAGCCTCATCATGGCTGCAGGCACGAGATCCTGGAAGGAGGTGGCGGCTGGTATGATGACGTAACTGTCGGTTTCCACCAGAGCTCGGCGTCTCCAAGCGCCCTCTTCGAGTGACGATACTGCTTCTACTACGCAGTGAACTGGCAGGGTTTTACCTGTAACAAACAGAGAGGTTTAGTTTAGATTGGATGTTAAACATATTAATTATGACCCCTTCGCTGTTCAAATATTGTCAATAATGGTTTGATCAAATTGTTGAAGTTAAAAAAGTTACTATACTATATAGACTATTTTTTAAAATCAATAATGTAACTTTTTTTTGGGTTGTATTTAATCGATCACCGAACTAACCTAACCGAACCCACAAAAATACTAAGTTAGCACCTAAAAATACAAAGTTAGCACCTAAACTACTATTTAGATGCTAACTTAGCATTTTAGGTGCTAGCTTACTATTTTTTTGTGGATCAATTTATTATTTCTCTTTTTTTTAATGAAAGCAACTAAATCTTCACAAATAGGCCTATCTACGAGTATATTCTGTGTATAAATTATGTTGTAGGTGATCAAACAGTGCCAGGTAAACTTTTGTAGACGTTACTCAATCTGTACGCAAGCCTTTAGAAGAAAATTTTAAAACTAAAAATGTTTCACGCTTTTCTTAAAATGAGAATTATTCACGTCTGCATCTTAACGTAACTTAACGTCGCCAACCATAACTTAAGAACTCAAATAGAACGGAAAAACTTGGACGTAAAAATCAGCCACTCAAAAGGTAGACGACCAAAACGCCTGTCGTTAAGAAAGCGCCTTAATTATTTAGCAACTTTTCAAGCGAGAGAGCAATGCTTTTGACTTGCTAACGGCCGGCAAAAAACCGACTGAAACGTTAAAATAATAATTAATCCTTCGTGTGCATGCCTTGGGCGCGTCCGCCCAGAGATCGCTTTGTCGAACGATGCTTTTAGCGCACTTCTTTGTAGAATCTTTAGCGCAATATTAAATAGTTTTTGCTGGCTCGTCGCACTTTTTTAACTTAAGTGCCGCGTCTAGATGCTTTATTAGGCTTTCAGTGCTTTTTACAATCGTGAAATTCTTTTAGGTTATCATTTTTTATTTAAAGAAAATGCTTTGGTTCTTTGTGTTGCAAATGATGCTCTTTTGATAGAATATTTTTAAAACACGCTGTTTTCACATGGTAAACACATTTCACATTTCCACTATTAATATATAAAAAATACTACTTAAGGCCCTGCTTAGGTATAAATGGCGTAAGACAATTAAATCAAAGATATAAACAAAGTTAATTCAATAGTTTGTAGTTTTATTAAAAAAGCATCGTCTTTTACAATTAATTCCCTTACTAGCAAACAACAGAAGAGTAAATATCGAAATTATATTTCGATATTCGCACACCGATTCACGGTATCAATTTTAACAATAGGCAGCCATCTTTGAGTCGGGCAGTTGTTGAATTTGCATAATACTATCCAGAAATTCGGTTAACAAAGCAAAGTCTGTTAGTTCCGGGAAATTATAAATTGAACCATACCATAGTAATCTCTTCGCACACCTCTGGTATGCGAGACGCTTTTCCTTATTTCGGCACCGACACGCCACACAGTTGCGTTGTGGGGCAGATTAGTTTATTTTACGACAGATAAAAACTATATTACAAAACGAAAATTCAAAATTATTTGTTTCGGTTTTAGGCTGCAAAAATTAGGTCACTACGCCATCGGTCTACAGGGCGTGAGATCATATACTATGAAGAACCAGAAAGAAACTCAGCTAGTACATTTTTTTTCCTTTCTTTTACAGCGTCGACAAATGGGAAAATGCGCTATCATAGAAGGACACTTTACCAATCTATATACATACATATAATGACTTGGCCTGACTGATTCATGATCGCCGAGCCGAAACCGCTGAAGTTCAATAGATGAAGAGTGACGTAACCAGCCACTAAGAAAGGATTTTACGGAAATTATATCCTATGGGAGTCAAATAGGGGGTGGAAGTTTGTATGAAAGTCCGTCAGTTTTGAAGTAAAAAATATGAAAATTGGTATTTGGCTTTCTGAAGAGAAATAAAGAATGACGTATCTCAGGAATTTTGTTTATTTTCCTTTAAATAAACAAAAAAGGGGAGAAGGTTTTTTTAGGGAAATCGTTATTTTAAAAGTAATAATTATAAAATGAATAATTGAATCGATCTATAGGTATTTCATTAAAAATAAAGAATGACGTGTTTTTGCATTTTTCGAAAAACTTCGCCTAGAGGGGTGAAATAAGGGTGAAAGTTTGTATGGAAATCTGTCATTCCTTAAATTTTGCTATTTGAAGTGTTTCAGGATTTTTGGAAAATTATCCCTTAAGTTGGGGATGCTAATTTGTACAGGTTTTAAAACGGACCAAAATTACTTATACAGAGACCTTTATTACGTTATTGTTGTTTTGTGTTAGACACTTTTACTAATTCTAACTCGCATGGGTGGGCTTTTTAATGATAAAAAAATTAAAATGTTAATTTTTAAATGACGTGACATGTTTAATTGCCTAACCCTTATTACTTATAATAAGTTTAACTTTTATTACGAATAAACACAAGTCGTGTAGCCCACGTGAGCAAAGCCGCGAAAACAAAAGCTAGTAATAAATAAACACTCAATTTAGAGGACAACAACATGTAAAAAAAACTTTCTTCTCTTAGTAAGTTCTTCAGGTTATAATGCTGGGTGACGTGATAGTGAGTTGACGGGTTAAATACATAGGTTACTAAGGTAAAAAAATAGTAGATAAAGTTTTTTAGTCCATCCCACTAAATATAAACAAACAACCTCTACATCTCCACCATTATCTCTAATCTGCATCCTTATGGTATTATTATTAGCATAAACAAAACGCAACACAGTCGCGCTCTCATCTCCTGACTCGCATTAAAACACCTGAAATTTCCACACTGTAATCGTTTAAGTAACTTTCAATAGTTTCTGTTGGCAAGTTCTTTAGCGGGTGGGGGTGGGTTAGCACCACCTATGGTTTAATATGGGGCTTGGATTAGTAAGGTTTAGTTGAGGTTTAGTCGACCCGCCCGCCCGGACCGTCCTTTGGTCAGTTAATTCCCCGTTATGAAACTGGAGACTTTAATAAGCAGCCGGTATGGAAGGTGATTCAATTTATTTAATTTATTGCGCTCACGAGAAACGTTTAATGTAACTGGAGTAATATTCAATTGAGTTGTTCGTAAATTGTAAATGAGAAAGTTAATACTTTAGACTAATCATAAGTCGAAAATATATTAGTTAGTTTCGTAATATATGCCATATAGTCTCATCATCAGCTCATTTTATGTCCCCACTGCTGGGGCACGAGCCTTCCCTATGGATGGATAGGGAGAACGGGCCATAAACCACCACGCGGGCCCTGTGCGGATTGGCGGTTGTTAACGACTGCTAATGCAGCCGGGACCAACGGCTTAACGTGCCTTCCGAAGCACGGAGCCATATAGTCTGATATTAAGTTAATCTTGTACTCGTAAATGGCCGTAGGATGGCAGTAAGATGGCCGTTGAAACATTCAATTCCGAATTTTAAAAGGATTTGACATGACATGTTCGTTATAAGCAAGCTATGTCCTGACATTAGCAAAGCCGGTGCTGTGGTCTTTTCATTCACATACATAGATGTTCCGGGTTCAATTTCAAGCGAAGTGTTTGTAAACTTCGCTTGAAATTGAACCCGGGACATCATTTATTTTTTTCAATTAGGAAAAATGTTGAAATATTCTATTATGGTTTTTTTGCATACTCGTATGTTTCGAAAAAAACGAAATAGGGTGAAAACCAATCTGTAAATTTGTGGTTTATGGGTCCCAACATTTATTGTCTACATTCATCAAATAAAAATAAACAACGCTTTTATAATAACTCAATGACGTTTTTCCGTCTATCAGGGCTCTACATTTTAATCTCATTTTATTATATGACTTTTAAGATTTTAAATAGTTGCGCGATGACAAATTCTATCCTTGAATTAAGATTATTTTATCAAGATTTATTATACTATTATATTATTAACATATATTTATTCTATCTTAAGCGCTCAGATAATTTGGATGCGTCTTAAAACATAGCAATATTCTGTGGAGCACTTTAGCCAAACTTGTGTTGTTAGTTCGCAAATCTGTTTAGTGCACCTGCGATGGTTGTACGACATTGCGGATTGTATGAAAATTACCTTGAGTACGTTACTTGTGGAGTAAATGCGGTTCAAAACATAAGCGTCTTTCTAACTCACAACGGGAAAGCGTAGTTCAGTCGTAATATAAAAAATAATTAATATATCAATGCTTTTTGTTTTTTTTGGTATTATACTACTACGAAACTACACACCCGATTCTAAAATACACTTAATAGAAAGCTAAACTTTAGCTTTCTATTAAGTGACGAGTAGTCGTAAGTACCTACATGGTAATGTACGAGTATATATTATATTATTATCAATTCAGTTCAATCTTATAACACTCACACATACAAAAACACATACTTTTGTTTAGTTATTAGTCCTAATATGTTTTCTTTTACTTTTTGTTTTTTAATACGTACGCCACCTATTGCTATGGAAGAGCGGGGCTTCCTGCAACAGGTGTTATTATATGCTTACTAGGATGGTCATAACCTTAGATTATCGTTTGTAATGAGTTGTATGAAATAAACATTTTTTATTTAATTTTTAATTATTAATATTGCGTACATTAGCCGTTGGTATTTCAATAAAATTAATTAGTAAAGATTACATTTGAGATGGTATGGCCATGTAATGAAGCGAGGCGACGACCATGTTGTGAAGCAAGCTTTATTTATCCCTCCCGAACAACAGGAGAAGCCAAGGATGACCTCAAGACACCTGGTGGTCAGAAGTATCAAAAGACCTAGACCGGGCCTAGCTGAATCCAGCGACAACCCAGGACAGAAAGTCCAGGTTCTTCAGAACGAGGAGAGCCGACAAATAATGGGATAAGGCAAAGACAAAGAAGAAGATACATATATAGATTAAATTTAAACACATAAGTGTAATAGACAGTTTGAGCTTACTAATAAGTGCTAAATGATATGTAAAAGGTTTATTATAAATTCTGTATAAATAATTAACAATTAATCAACACTGCAACTTACCACCTCTACACAAACTGAAACTCTAATCTCGAGAGCACTGTAAATCGAGACTAAGTTCCGTTCATTAGAGCACAACATAAAACAGCAATTAGGTTGAGCAGTGGCAGAAGACGCTGTCTTTCAGGGCTTAGCCGATCCGGGAATTGTGTGGAGCAAGGAGTTTAAACTAATACTTTTTTTAACGATATTATGAACTATGATGATATGATAGTATAAATTATCACTTTCCTAAGTTTTTGGGAACACTACACATTGAGAAAGAGTTTAAAGTAATCCTTTACATTACAAACGATCTCATAAACTACACAAATTAACGCGAACATTTAAAAAGAATAATTTTATTCTTAAGTTGCGAATAATGTGAAATAGACGCGAGTAGATCTGTATAAAATGTTTAATTTCTAAATTATGAGCTTTAACCATTTTCTATTAGTAATATTAGTCCATGGTAAAAGGTTGACTTTTTGAAAAATAACATAGTTACATGTTTTATGATAAAAACAATTTTCTTATTCTTTCCTTACCGCACGCTAATAGGGTCAGGCGATTATGATGAATAATAACCGTAAGTTAGTAAATGAAAACTATAACGTAATTAAGGTCAGTTTCATAAGCATATTACAATGCAGCAGCACTAACATGTATGGTGATTCTTTTACTGTCCAAGCAGCAAAACTTTGAAATAAATTACCAATACCTCTACGAGAATGTCGCACTGTGGGTACTTTTAAAAAACAACTAAAAAGTTATCTACTATCAATTACTTGAGTGGCACTGAATCATGTTATGTTTTATATATAGAATATAAATTATATTTAGTAGTATATTCATATTTTTGTGTATATAAGTATGTAGTTTAATGTGTGGTTGTCTTTATGTTATATAAATATCATATTTTCTTAATAGTTCTGTGCGCAGTTTGTCTATCTAACTAGCTACTTCCATACTATCCTGTCACCATATGGTCTACTGGAAGAAATCTCTTTTTAGAAATAAGCTTACCTGTACTATTGCGATCCAAAATGTTAACCATTGTAAATGTTTATTTGTGTACGAACTAATAATAATAATTTTAAAAAAAAGTTACATCATACATATTATATCTAACTCGCAAGGAGTTTGAACAACGCCCCCTGACATAGAACGGCCTGATCCTAGCCCGTTCAGCTAAGCCCACTCGAAAGAGTTGGAAGTCGGCACAAAGGCAGCCGATGTCAAGGAGTGCAAGCGCTGAATTAAAACTTTAGACTAACAGGAATTAAGCCCGTCCGGGAGGGTCTTAGCGAACTACTAGATTTTGATAAAATCACAACGATAACTTCTTTGTTGTGCTGTATAGGTATTCATGTTTTCCCTGAGCGTAAACTGGCATTTTTAGTCTTTTTAATAGATATAATTATTCTTATTAAATTCTGACGTTTCTATGTAATATAAATGCGAAGAGATCCGTGTAAGCTAAGTGGTCTTCGCAATGCCGGATCAACGGATGGGTGACCAAAATAAAATAAACAAGCTCTTCTGTGCTGAAAACACGTTATGCCTTTGGTCTCGTTTGTTGTCGTAAGACAGTAGTCGTTTTAAAACCCACCAACCCGTTTTGGAAATCCTTGTACAGTTATTGGCAAAAAAATTTAACACTTTAGTAATTTGTCAAACCAACTCAATAATCTAATAGACTCTTATCAACTTCTAAGTACCGTTACGATATGGTACTAAAGTGGTCAGTGACTTCTGTTGCTGACTGTCCTATTATTTTTGTAGGAGAGACTTACTAGAACTAGGACTTACAAGGTAGGACGCACTGTGACTTATATAGGCTGATGACGATGAAAACAACTCAGCAACTTAAATACAAAAAAATCAGCTACAAGCGAGATTAAAGTGACTTTAAAAGGAGTTGTACTTTCGAACTGATCAACGGTAGGTAGTGGAGTCGACATGGCCCGTCCGCCGAGATTTCGGGCTTAAACAGATATGTTCGGAATCAAATTCGCCGCCTTTCGTCGGGGCTTACATGTGCCCCTCCCTAACACGACAATGAGAGACAGCACAATGGAAGTGGCATGAGAAAAATAAAACTTTTCACATTAAATGTATTTAAATTGTCTTTTACAAATCTTTATATTAAAGTTGTGCATGCCATCAAATGACCGATGTATTGAAGAAAAGTTAGTTTTTCAGATATTAAAAAAACTGATATAGATAGATAGCTCTTTAAAATATCTCCTATCTCATGTAGAACTTAAACCGTTAGCAATACGGGTAATTGCTTTTCCAATTGAGCCTATATTATTTTTTCTTTATAATTACCGGTAAGCACAGTGCCTTGATCTCACCTGATGTTAAGTGATGATAAGGCCAATGATGGAAGCGCACTTCACCCAGGATCACAACAATGCTACAAACATTGATGTTATCGCGACATATTTAGATAAGATGGTGGTAGCTAGCCAGGCGGACATACAAGCCCTACCACCAACCAAACCGAGTACACAAACATGTACCCCCCGCTGGGAATCGAACCCGGGACCTCTGGGTCTAAGCCGGTGGTCTTAGCCACTAGACCACAGAGGCGGTTAAAACATTATTGTATTTCTTATTTATTATTACTTTATAGTAAGTATTTCTAACTGGTGCTTAAAATGAATTGCTAGACTCAAGGTGTTTCAAAGACATTATCTTATCACCTTAAAATTAATGAAAACATTCTGAGTAATAAATAGCTCGAGAAACGAGCCCTTGAAAAATTCTAACACGAAGCTAAAATTGCAATAAAATAAGAATACGGGATCACATCGAGTTCTACAATTAATATAACAAATGAGGATTAATTTACCTAAATCAAACATTTTCGTCCGAAATTGTACGTCTCTTCCTGCACCCCTATATCTGTCAACCAGCATTAACAATGAACTGTGAGAGACGTATGTACTTAACACCGAGTTAGCATAAGTAGGTATTTCGCTAAAAGTCTCATCGGCGCACGCAAGAACAGCTTAATTGGGTTATTCCACGCTTATTCGACTACGACATTAAGCTCTCGTGAACGTTATGAATTGGGACGGTATTGTAACAGTGTTTTAACGTTTACGTGAACTGCACGTTGAATTTAAAGACTTTACGTGGTCAGTGGTCACAGGGAGTCGTGACGACCACGGAGTTTTCTAAGACTCAAATTAAATGTAAAATAAAGATCCGTTTATACAGTTCTTTACATAAAAGTGTCGTTATTAATATTGCAAATTGAAACCATTGGTTGACCTACGTACCTACCTACCTAGTAGGTAGTTATACAGGGTGTTCGGCGCATGGTTGGACAAACGAAAACAGCGAAGTGGTGGGTTCATATACTATGTACTCACGCCCAAAAAGTTTGATATTTGTCCACAATTTTTTTTAAATGAATTTTATTGAAAAGTTCAAAAAACACCAGAATTCACCACTAAAAAATAAACCCATAGATATCCACAAAACGACAAGAAAACAGAATAAAATAGCTTTGGACATTCAGAAATGGTATTGAAAAAATGTTCACGAGTGTGATCGGATATTTTATATTGTTCTCAATTTTAAGTAACATTTATTCTACACATATATTTTCCTTTAATTTATTAAACAATGAATTTTAAACTAGATTACACATTTTCCCGGTGACACCATATTTATAGTTTGTTTGCGAGTACGGAGCTCCCTTTTGTTATACTACATATTATATTATGTTTACTTACATAATTTATATATGACGTATATTTTCTAATAAACCAATGAATGGATGGATGGAAACCTATTGGATTTGCGTGTCCCACCGGCCGTTCGTGTGCGATGATCTGTTTAGATCGGATAAGTCGTGGCGTGTCGGATGCTGAAACCTGATAAATACGTGTCGAGCTGTACATACACGTCTAGTTCTGTTTGTCCATGGACGTGTGGTTACAACTTATTATTATGGTGCACGCAACATTTTAGATTAATAATGGTTGCTGGAAATCATGCGCATTGGAAATACCATTACAAACGTGTTTGTCATTGAAAAGTTATATCATTATCACTTCGATCAATTAAAGTACCAGATTTTAGATTAGCGCTTAAAAACTGTAAGGTATTTAAAATTATTACTTTTTACCTTTTCTCCGATGACAGTAAATATTAAGAACAAATATATTGCAATGTAAATTAAACTTTAACTATAAGAATTAAGGTTCATAATAAGCTGAACAACACACAACTTTTTTCGCAAGATAGCAACTCTAGCAGATTAATAAAATTGTATCACCCATCCGAATCTGGAAACAAAAAGTTGCTTATCTTGATCGCGACACTTAAACCATTGCGCCAACAAACGCCTATGGTGATCGCTTGCTAGACGGACTTAAAACAAGCCCGGACCAATAAGAAGTAGGTACAATTACTAGTACATGTGCCATCGCTGTGATTCGAACCCGTGATCTCCAAGTCTGAGACGTGATTTAGTCACTTCACCACAGAGGCGGTTAAATCTTTTATTAAAGAGTGATGGCTTGTTTTTATATTTGCTATATACCTATAAAACCTAAATCGTCAAAAACAAAACGTTTCAAAATAGTTTTAGTCGAACAAAACAAACTTTACTTTTCATATCAATAAAATCTTAAAATCATCAATTGAATGTGCAATCAATGATATCATTGACCTCATTATAAAAGAGGTTAAATGATATTTCTTGTTTCATAAGCTTCTTAATGGAGATGAGCTCCAAAAAGAAGCTACTTTTCTTGATGTACGAGGAGTTCGAGTGTGCTCATTAAAAGCACATCTATTCTATCTTCATAATAAACATACCGTATAGGTGTTTTAATCAACAAATTTCGTTTATATATATTTTATTAAGTTTCTTTTTATTATGTCTAAAAATAAGTGGTTCCAGGAAAAGGCTTACTTGTACATAACGTACATGATGTAATATAGTAACAAGATACAATTTTACTAGAAAAATCAACAAGCCTCAGGAAACTCGAGTGCGAATCGAACCCACGACCTTTATTATAGATAACCGGACCAATTCTCTGACCGCTGAGCTACGGAGGCCCCAGAAGACTCGTTGATTTTTTTAAGAAGTTTGTGAATGACGCTGCAGGTCAGTGGTATTACGTCACTGTGAAGTTACTACCCTAACAGTCGAAAGAACACAAATAAATCTATACTAATATTATAAAGAGGAAACCCTTGTATGTATGTATGTATGTATGTATGTATGTATGAATGTATGTATGTATGTATGTATGTATGTATGTATGTATGTATGTATGTATGTATGTATGTATGTATGTATGTATGTATGTATGTATGTATGTATGTATGTATGTATGTATGTATGTATGTATGTATGTATGTATGTATGTATGTATGTATGTATGTATGTATGTATGTATGTATGTATGTATGTATGTATGTTTGTATGTATGTATGTATGTATGTATGTATGTATGTATGTATGTATGTATGTATGTATGTATGTATGTATTTTTGCAACGAATAAACTCAAAAACTACTGGACCGATTAAAAAAATTCTTTCACCTGAATTTAGAATGCTACATTAGCGCTGAGTAACATAGGCTATATTTAAAAAATGCGGTACGAAGTGCGCCGGGTCAGCTAGTATAATATAAAAACATATGTATACATGATATTTGAGATATAAGCTACATATATAGGTGTAATTAATTTAAGCTTTAAGCTATGTAAAAAGTTTCATTCGGCTGCAAAAAATATGTATGTTCAGTCAATGTTTAAAAAGAACCTGCTAGCCACCGTAAGCAGTCGTACTATAATACAATTTAATTTTAAATGTCTCCCAGTAAGAATATTTAAGCCTGACTACGAGACTACGCCGTAGCCGGTGGTAACACCTCTAAGGTAATCCCTTTTCGTAGCCGAAGTTGTGCTGTCCACTAGACTAGTATACTAATAGTATACTAGTACCTAATACCAGTCAGACTGTTATTGGCTTCTTACTTATACATAGTTGTGTGCTTGAATATGAAAGTTCGCAACTTGTATCATAAAAAAAATATTTTTTCTATTTTCCGACCCACCTTTTAGACGGTTTTTAGCTGACTGGCAATGGACGCATATTGTAAAAAACGAATTCAATTTAATAATATTATGAATAGATTTACTCGTGTTTATTTTACTTAATCTATTTTGTGCCCACATTCTCTTTTCAGGATATATAGTCGCAAGGAGATTGTTTCATTTCAAAGTGCAGTTTTCGCGTAAACTGTAGAAAACGTTGACATTGGATTTAGTAATATCTACTCAACCTAAAAAAAATCACGTATACCTAGGTTATTACCTCGATGATGAATAATAATTGGCAATATGGCCCGGAATGCCTTAAAGTTGCAAGTTTGAATCTTGCTCATGATATTTAATAAAAAGTTTAATTAAAAAAACAGATTTTTTGATTGCATATTAAGAGCTCAAGCGTCGAATACCCAGACACAATAGAATTTTAATTGTTATCGGCCACCTGCTGGTCGCTCGACGCTCAAGGGGTTAACAATTAACATATTAATCAAGCCTGGCTTCTAAGAAAAAAAATTCAAACTATTAATATGTTTATTATTATTTATTATGTTATTAAAACATACCTACATTTATATTCATCAGTACATCTGGTGACTAACATATGTAGCCGAGCAAACTGATTGTTGAAGGGATGAAGCGTGTCTTAATTAAACCACAAACGCCCCTGACAGGCGTAACGCCTTCACAATTATTGGGTAACGTTATCTTGAGATGTATTGTTCAATTGCGAATTAAGTTCAACTGTGAATACGATTAACAGTCAGCAAACAGATAATGAATAAGTGTCTCCTATGTAACTATGGAGATGTCGCCAATAGCACAGAATAAGGTATTGTATATAAATGTTCAAATAATTTCAAAACACAAATGTTGAAAAAATTTTCACGAGCAGGATTTGAACCTGCACCCTTCTGACATTCCGGGTCAGGTGCTCTTCCAATTTGAGCTATCGTGGTTCTAACCAGTCCGCCGAAATTATTCAACACTTCTTACTTTGAAAGCCAAAGGCGCCCATTCAATGTCAACAACTACCGTCACTAACATCCGATCATAATCGATCATAATCGATCGAATTGTATATGTAATACAATTCCTTAAACTGTGCCAAATGATTCAAAGTATATAACCAAGATATTCATCTTGCTTTACATCTTTACTGCTTATTTCAAAAATGAACCTTAGGGTTGTCTATGAAGTAGTAATAATAGTAGTAATATTTGAAACTGTGTTAAAATAAATTTGGTGCAAACGCTTCAAGTAAGGTCATGTCGCATAATACTTACTATTTTTTCTCCATTAAATTGTAGTCCACTTTTCCTAAAAAGGAAATGAGAAACAGTGTGGTTAACGGGAAGTTGACCCGGAGTAGAATCTAGGTATTAAAGCAATGTATAATAAAGGCAGAGGCTTAAGACAGGTGAGCTTGCTCTAAGACCTAGGTGTCCGGTTACCTTCCTAGACCGTCAGTCGATACCACGCGTGGCTTAAACTAGTGTAGAAGCTGGATTTGAGGTGAAGGAACTAAATATTCTACTAAGTTTCATTTGCAGTCAATTTAGCGTTTAGTAATCTATACTAATATTATAAAGAGGAAAGCTTTGTATTTTTGTATGTATGTATGTTTGCAATGAATAAACTTAAAAACTACTGGACCGATTTAAAAAATTCTTTCACCTTTAGAATGCTACATTAGCGCTGAGTAACATAGACTATATTAAAAAAAGTAAAAAGAAAAGAAAGAAATGCGGTACGAAGTCCGCCGGGTCAGCTAGTTTCTAATATGTTAATAATAAAACTTTTAATTGTAATCTAGAGCCTTAAAATAAGAGCAAAAATAAAGTTTTCACTTAACCTGTTATACGAATTGATCAGCATCTGTCACTAGGCCGAACGTTGATGTCAGTCAATTCCGTCAAACCACATTCTAATCAATTTACAAAATCGTTAAAACAAAACACGAACAGCGAACAGTCGAATTCAAAAGTTAACCCGAAAACAACACCAAACAAACGAGCATCGGCAGTCAAGTTCCCAATTGGGAGCGAACGTCTCCAGTCTGCACGAGCGGAGAGAAACGATTTGTACCACACTTATTAAACACGTAATTAATTCATACCACTCAAAGGGGATGTCGGGCACATCATTATCTTAGTCGTCGGTGCGGCCTGAATGCGCGGCGTGTGTCGCCCGCCCTTTTGTCCGCTCCCCGTCAATCGCTAACACATTTACCTACTTTGCGGAGTGAAAACTTGCAAAACGACACCATTGTCAGGATCTCTATAGTGACGTTGTACACCGGCGTGCTTATCGACTCGGCGCGTCAAAGAAGTTCAAAAGCTCGGTTTAGACATCCCTATCTCACTCGTTTGTCAGCCTGGAGCTGTGATTGTTTGTAATAAATAGCCGTTTTGAGGGCGGGCGCCTTCGCTTGTTTTAATTGACATAAAGTATTGCGGTCGCTATGACGAAATGTGGGGAGTTTTCGGATGTGTGAACAAGGGTTACTTTGAATATGTTGTAAGAGAGCTACGCGTTTGGTAAGAGAATTCTTATCTATAATAAGTGATTTAAGTTTTAGAAGGGTGTCTATAAAATTTTGTTTTTCATAAATTATAATTGCTTTTGACGATGTGTAAGAAGTTTTCGGATGCTTGAAGGGTAACTTTGAGTATGTTATAAGCGAGCTACGCATTTCTACGAGAATTATTGTCTAAGTATATGTTTAGTTATTTAAACTTTATACCTAAGCGTGACTATATTTTTTTAAGTTACGACAACAAAGTAGAACAAGCATGTATTTAAGCTGTATTTTGCTGACAATAACTCATTTCGAAATATCACTTGGAACAAAACATAAGTAACATGCATATTTTGAACATGGATCTTATCTCAAAAAGTCTAAACGCCACTGCACAAAGAAGTTTTTATAACCACCAGTACTTTAACTCTCTATCCAACGTTTCCTTAAGGGGGTGCAGCGCGGAATTTGAAAATTTACGTGTTTTTAAGTCACTGGTGCTAGGCGCTGAATAGGTCTTATACATTAAAAGGACTAGTTTAGGTTAGCTTGATTCTTTCACAAGGTCATGGTTGTGGTGGAATTTGAAACAAATACCCAGAAACTGCATAAACAATACGTAAAATAATGATATCTAAAAACTTATTTCTTCAGAAACTTTGTAAATATAGCCCAAATGAAACAATGATCCGACATCAAAATGTTTGTATTGATATTCCGCAGGTCACTGTTGTCTTATTTTTCCATTAAAAAACATAAATATGAAAATATTAAGACTTTTCTTATTTTTTACCCAAACGCCTATGATTTTACGAAAGTAAACATTGCTCTAATTAAATCACCAGCCTACTCTGTACAGATATTAGTGTGCGTGCGTATTCGTAGTCGTGCGCCGTTGTCACACCACTGCCACGCGCCACTCGCTCGCTATCATAAAGAAACTTGAAACTCGCAGTTTTGCGTCCGCGCTGCACCCCCTTTAGAAATTCTCACTGAAAATGCCAGTTCGCTTACAAAAATCATGGCATACGTGTGCGTACGCGTTCAAGGCTTAAGCATTAGCGGGGGTTATTAATCTCATTTGTGTAATAAAATCTGTGCGTTAGTGGATGGGTAAGGCGTGATCCGTCCCTGAAATGCTCGCTGCGATAATCTTGTTAGGTTAAGAAGGTTTCTACATATTACGTGCTACGCCTTAAAGCTTTGCCAGACCAAAGGCGCAGCACAAGCGGTGCGGGAACAATAACGGCGTTTTCAGTCATGCGTTTTTGTTACTCCAGCGGTTGAACCATAATAGGCGTTTGTCTCACGCCAATAAGAGACGCGCACTTCACTCGGAACCCTCAGCTTCTTTAGGAACTGGTTCTCCTGCCTCATACGGCTCATCAGGCTTGCTGTATGCACGTTTGCTCGCTCAGGAACATAAAAGTAGGGAGACGTGTCTCTCGTGTAAAAACGCGCGCAAACCGCGCCGCTTCTGTTCCGCCTGTGGCGTGAAGAAGGCTTTAAGGATTAGGCAACGTGTACGCATAACTCGATACGTATTGTAGGGAAGACTGTTTATGCCTGCTTATGCTTATACGGTTGCCGTAATCTGAAGTTTCCTGAACCATTTAAGTGTATGTAAAATTGTGTCTGTGTTGATTTAATCCTAACCAAATCGCGTTATTTGCGCGGCGAGAGCCTTATCAGAACCTTACCTCATAAACGAGCACATCATAATATCAATACAAGTACCTATTCTTATATCTAACAACGTGTTTTGAATGACCTTTTATCATTGTGTCAGTTTTTTTTTTGGAGAGAGATTGCTGATTGCCTCAGACGGCATTTTCAGCTTCACCGGGCTTTTTTGGTGGCGGCGTGGAACGTAAAGGGTCCCTCAGGCCGTGAGAAACAAATCACCTTCGGAGGTTTTCTAGAGGGAACGGCATCGCGCACTAGTGCGCGTCCCCGTGCCCTACAAGATTCTCCGAAGGGTTCGGATCGGATCGGGGAGCGGAACCACCCGAGGGCGCCTCTAAAGGCTCGTACCTCGGCTCGGGTAGACCGGGCCGTGGAGGAGAGAAGCGCCCAGGTACATGTCTGTACCTGGTATAGAGCGCGTGTGAACCGGTTCTTCGTATCCTTGTTCTACGAGTACGGTGTCTTGGACCTAAGCTAGTGTGCATGTTTAGTGTATTCTGTAAATGTGTAGTGACATTTAGAGGATCGGGCGGGGGGGATGGTGTTAACGATACTGCCATATTATAATAGGTCTAGAAATAGCCGCCAATTACGACGTCAATATTATATGACTTCAATTGACTGTTTTTTATCACTCTTGTGTTACAGAAATGAATGTTTGGGGCCAATCGAATTAATTAACACCCCTAATTCTTGCCTTTGTTATTTTTTACTTGTTCTTATATGCAATCTATCATGACTTGTTTGTTGTAATGACGTTTTGTTGTACAGTACCTGTGTATTAATTATTAACTAATATAACTTTTATATGGAATTTTGGCTGTTGAATGCAGATAGTTTAAACAACGAGACTAGATGATTTTAATTTGATAGTTTAATTTATAAATGACCACAACTTCATTTAAATTTATCAAAATTTTCAAATTTATCTTTTGAAATGTGAACTTGAAAGTTTAAACATTAAAGATTTCAAAAAAAAATATCGTTGTAAAAAAGGTTATATTGCAATTCAACTTCGTATTTTAATTAACAATAGCTAAGATGTAATAATATTCGACTATACCTACGCAACTAAACAATTTATAGATTCATTATTCGGTAGCCTAGGCCAGGCTTAAGCGATTACGCACGGCAAAGATGCACCGTAGATTTAGAGGAAAGCTCGCCCATGACAAGGTGGTCATCGCAAGCCCCTAGATCTGCCGGCCAACGAAGACAAAGGAGCCTTAAATTATTCAGGCACAGCAAAAGCGACCTTAATACCTAGCCAGAAGACGCGATTTGTTAATATTTAAGATCGGGATATTATGTATTAAGACGAACTGTAGTTTGCATGGGAGAAATCGGCGTCTGAGAGCTAAATCTACCCAAAGTTAGGGTTGTGTATGCTATTTTTGGGCTAGACAATATTTTAGACAATTGTAGTAAACTCTGTTATTTTATCAAGTCTGTTAAAATCATATGAATATTATAATCAGTTATAATAATGAAGACGTTTAAAAAAATATTTAATTGGAAACAAAAAAATATTTATTACGCACGCTTCCCTACATGTAGTACATTGTCTACTAACGATATCCACGCCAACAGGATAAAAAAAAAGAAAATTTGTAAGTAGCAATTTGTAATCAGCTGCCCGCCTTGCATATGTTGTAGCCCACCCTGCATATGTTGCATTGCCTTGCATATGTTCAAATGTTGTAGCTAACCCATATTTTGTAGCCTCCTGAAAATGTTTTGCCAACCAACCCTGCATGTTTTGAGCAGTAATTACTGCAGAAAAAAAAGAGTTAGTTGATCAGGTTAATGAGAAATGGTATAAGGTTTATGAGACACTAGCAGGTTAATAAACAAGATAAAATAAACAAGACTGTTAATCAAAGAAAAATAACATTTATAATCATTAGTGCAAAAAACCTAACTCGAAAATCGTTCAAATCAATTTAGAAGCGCCATATCTATGTAGCTCGTAGCGCACCAACCCTGCCGAGGCAGGTTCGCCCATAAATAATTAATCTGCAGCGATGTGCGGCCAGTGGTTAACTAAATCCTCGGCCGATTAAGGCTGGCCGTCGGGGATGTCTCGAAGATGACGAGACAGTCTTAGTTGCGAGTTTGGGTAACTGTTGCTGGAGCTCGTTAAACAATGGGTATTACTTGTAGCTATGGCTATTTTGCCGCGTGGCTAGTTTAACTTGATATTGACCAGTTCCGTTTAGTTATTATTTAAGATATTTTATAATAACAAATTTTATTGCAATTTTTTTAAATTTTAAAAATAGTTGAATGACATGATTTAACATTTATACGGACTATATTGTATACACCTAACAAATATATAGATAAACAGAGCTCTGTTTAACTATTTATATGTAAAATGATTTTGATTGAATAGTTTTTGCGTTAAAATTTTTTTATGTACTTATATAGTAAATTATGTACGTACTGTTTGACTAGGTCCTATCATCTGCATCCTGCCGCTCATCTTGTATGCTCTGGTCATAGAACGGCAGCTTTTAAAAGCTTCCGTTATTTGTCTACAAAGTGTTGGAACAATATTCCTCCCCCCCTTTAGGAATTCTGCATCTGTTGACTCTTTTAAAAATAAATACAAAAAATACCTTCAACACCAACAATGTATACTTTAAGTAAAAGCTAAATTTAAATATAAAATAATGTATAATCGAACATATTATGTGGTACATGTACTACCTTTAACCTATACATTCTACAAAACTGTCTGATCCACGAAATAGTATTTAACTATTTATCTATATAACCTATTTATTTACTAAGATTAGTTTTAAGAAGAATAATGTTGTAGTATTTAAGCTCTTTTGGGAACCACGGAAGACCAGCGTTGTGGTGCCAATCCGGTACCTCGATATTACTCGTATGCTGAGTGGGAGTCATTTCAGGGTTTTTCTACGTTGTGAATCAACTTATTGTTTTCTTTGTGTAGCAATGAATAAATGCTTTTATCATTATTATTCATTGTAATCACGAAACGGGAGCTATTCTTAATCCTATAAACGCGAAATCTGGTAGGTACATAAGTAAATTACTTACAGAGCGTAATTTTAAGTAAAATAACTTACATATTTTTCTATTCTATTCTGCTCTATAAAAGAAATGTTTGGAATTTGTTGTGTTTATAAGTTTATTTAAAGGAACATGTATAGGAATGTATATGTATGTACAGATCCGAACATATCAATAAAAATAAATACTAAAGTTGAGCTTAGTTCAACACGTGTGAAACTAATATTTTAGTTATTATGAACTATATTAGATCCGTAAAGTTTACCTAAAGCATAGCTCTAGGAAGCCCCATGCAAGCGACAACCGTCTTTCGTGGGATTAGGCCAGCTAGCCACAAGAAACAAACATAGGTACCTACAAACCCTATGAGAGTGAGTGAGCACACAAGTCACACATAATGCGACAAAGTCTACCTCGATTCCGCTATTTATAAATGTCTACAATTGTGTGTCGATGGCCTGATTTTAACAATTTTCCCGTAAATTTTCTTACAGTTCTAATGCCAAAACTAGACTATCGACTCACTATTGAGACATTATTTAATTAGCAGACTTAAGGCTGAGTTGTTCGCTTGTAAATCTCAACGACCATAGGAAGATTCATATTATGTGTAAAAATATGTTTAAATTATATCATATTTATTTCGTACAAATAACAGAATAACATAATACAGACACAAACAAGAACCTTTAGATTCGACTCTTACACTCTCTTTATCTCTCTTCTTTTCTATTTAACAATAAGACCAACCAACCTGCTATACGTGTAATAACAATATCATATATGTAAAACAATAGTTAAATAAATTACACATGAAAATTATATTTTCGATCCTCAATGACACAACACTGCCTGTAAGCAAACGTGATTCTAATTAATAAAATACATTTGGAAGTTGTTCCCAAAATACTGCGAGCGAGCTCTAATCGGGCCCAGTTGAAAACTCAATTGAGTGGGAAGCCTACCCTGGGATATTGGATTAGAAACAATTTTGTGTCCAACTTTCCTTTCACATTACAATGAAAACTGGTCTTGCAGTTAAACCTATTCCCATCCAATATGCGACGTCCGCCACGCAACTTTGCAGCTGTTAGCTTTACATTAAAATTGTCCAAAAAACAATATTCACGAAAATCTTTCCCAAAAACATAGTTACGGTCAGTAGGATCGTTATCCTTGATCCCATTCGATCTCCTAGGAGAATCTGGTAGGGCATGGAGATACGCTTCCGAAATCCCATCCCCTCTAGAAACCCTCTGCGGATGTTTCGATCACACGGCTTGAGGAACCCTTTAAGGTTCTTGCCCCCCACAAATCGTACGCTTACGCTGTAAAGGCAATCGATTGCTAACAGCAATATGTTTCCAAAAAAAAGCATAATTTTCATTTGGGTTAGGTCTGGTTTTTTTTATATCAGCCTTTGTTAATGCCATTGCAATGCAAACACTACCTACAACGGAATTATACCCATAACACACCTCAGTCATTACTGAATAGTCCCAATATATAGTTATAAGCTAAAGGCTAGCTCATAAGCGCGACTAATTCATTACCGATCCCAATTTTTCAGTTCTAAAATACGCACAGGTAACAGCAAAAACACATAAAGTTAGCCATAACGATGCAAACACTATCTACAACGAACTAACACCACTAATACACCTCAATCATTACCGAATAGTCCCAATAATCAGGCTTAGTTAATAAACGCATTTGAAAAGTTAAAAGCTTAGGGCTCGCTTACACGAGCGACTAATTGTCAGCGGGTAGCGCGCGGACTTAGCGGCTTTATGGCTGGTGGTTCTAATGTTTAGTTGTGGTCGGGCCGAATTATATTCGAACCCACTTTATGGTTCGGATTTGGAATGCAAAACACTTTTTTTAACAATGACGTTAAATAAGGAAGGCTCTTTTTCTGTAGATACAGATAAAGACTGTTGGTGTTTCATTATAACTACAGTCATTTTTGAACGAATGAGCTGATGTCCTTTTCAGAGTTTTTGGGGGCGGCGAGAGACTTAAAGGGTTCCTCAAGCCGTGTGATCGAAACATCGCCTGGGGGTTTCTAGAGGGAGTTATATGATGCAAGTGTGTCCCCTTTCCCTGCTAGATTTTTCGAGGGATTTGGATAGGATCGGGAGCTACAGTCGTATTGTGGATTTTTTCATTTTATTTTTCTCAGAATATGACATTTTCAGATTTTCATTTTCAGATTTTTGATTGAATATTACTATACAGAATTAATAAATGTATCTTTTTAAGCCTAAGCCCAATCTTCCCATCTGAAGTTTATTGGCTGACTATGATGAAGTCTAAAATATATATATTACTTTTTACATACCTATAAGAACTTATGTAACACATTAAAATTTATAAACCAGTCATTTGCAAATAAAAGTTTTGAATTTGAATTTATGGAAAAGCTAATATTCAAGTTTTTTTTAACCCTTAGTTTGAAAAATATGAAAGTAAGGATATGATGGGTAGTACTAACAGTATTATATTTAAATCTCGCGGTATTACCGATAAGCTTACCAATTAGAAGAATTAAGTGATTACGAGTATTGGAACTAACAAGTTTAAGTACAAGTTGGAAAAGCCGAAGGAAATGAGATTAGAAGTAAATCTAGGCTACAGTGTGTGTCACGAATACAATTATTAGGTACGAGTATATGACTATGGCCGCCAAAAATTGTAAATTTGGGAAAAAATATGTGTCCATCTCATATTGAGTATTATAAATTTCATATTTTATATTGTTAATTATAACTTGGGATTTGATTCTGTTCCGCAGTTTCATATTTATTCATGCGATTGATTTAAATTCATTTCGGTTGCCTAATACGAGTGCAATTTGCTTTCGTAATAAGTTAAAATTTTATTTCCCATACAAATATCGTATGTCCCACTAACACATATACAATGACTGCTCCTTTCGGTAGCGTTAAACTTGTAACTTTGTTTTACATTCATTTTTATTTTTTTTATTTGTTAATATAAAACATATTAGAAAAAACTTAAAATTTTCAAAAACTCAGGTCAAATCTGATTCAGATCAAATAATTTAATTTCAGTATATTTCTATTATTTTTTAAAATTATTGTCTAATTCTAACAACTTTTCTAAAGACCAAATGTAAAATCAGCCCACTTATAAATGATAATAATAAAAAACAATTAAGAGTAATACCACCAACAGCTTTCATCATCAGCCTATAAAATTAAGTGCTTAACTCAGGCCATCCCACATAGACAATATCACAATATCACAAATGACAATCCCCCATTCCATAGGCCACTAACAAAAATCTCCCAAAGCGGCATAGTGTTTGTTAAAGACCAACGTCTCAACATGCCTTCAACAGACGGAGGTGCTCAAGATATTGGTACTGGGTCGTCCCGATGCCGGCCATTACGAAAGTTACTTAACTTACACAATCGCAGCTAGATTCGGCTAGCCGCTGTCTAACCAGCTTCTCTTATGGCATTATACGTAGTAACTATTAACTAATCTGTGGTTGTACCCTTTTTAAGCCTTACATAATATTGCGTCCTACACCTAATATATGCTTCCATAATCAAAATTGTACTTTAAACCTGAATAGCGCAAACATAAAACAGTCTTTCAAATGATTCACACAAAGCACGCAGACTCTATTTACTAATTAATTTTACCGCGCGAAGTGCTCCAAATGCACTAGAAACTATAATCCTCATTAAAATGGGAAATAGACGACTATTCACTGTGGCATCAAATATAATTTTGGCTTCTAAACGTTAGGCGTAATTACGTATTTCGCCAAATCCGATGCGCGCCACTCGACGTAAATGTAGATACTCTTTTCAAATTGTGCCTATTAGTTGGTGCATTTCAACGAGCGGATCTGCCGTGGCCATTTCAAAAATCTGTTTCGAATTAAAATTAAAGCATTATTTATGTCAATTAATTAGTAAAACAGACATGACCGTTGAGGTAAGGGCTGGAGATGAGGTGACGATCTCGACAAAAGCTTTGTTTTCCGAATTTGACTCGCTCAACAATAAGGCTGAAGCTACGGACCTAACCTGCTATTTTAAAACGTCTACAATCGTGTCTCAGCGGCCAGACTTTAATATTTCTCGCATAGTTCAAATGTCAAGTAAAGAAAACTAATATGAAAAATATACTTCTATAAAAAACCATCCATATCCTATGTGAAAAAAATTTATATTTAAAAAAAAATACGTGAAAAATATACTTTTACGGAATCATCTTCCAATGTCCATCAGCAATGCTAGACCAATTGCGTTATGAATGCGAATTCCGCAACCATAATACATTTTCTGGATGACAATCCGACGGAAATAAAATAATTCGAGGCCATCATTTTCATTTGCACCCGCGTAGAGCTCAATTTTTCGCATAACGCACCATCCAATGAAAACACAAATTAATCTCCTCATTTTTTGCATACAATTTTATATCATTGAGCCCAAATATGCGAATGCGATGCATTTCGCGACGCGTAATCTCGTGTCACAATGATAGTTAAGGATTACTTTTGTTTCGATTCAATTATTTCATCACAATAAAAGTATATTACGACACTGAATGATATAATGGCGGGAGATAATCCTCAAAGGCGGAATGGCTTTGTCTACGCGTGTTGAATAAAGGTATAAAACCCGAAATCAATATGAGTGGAGAGCGCGGACGTGGCCTGTGTCGACGCGATATCCAACACGGGTTGGGATTAACTGACGTCAAATCCGGGATTAAGGAGCCCGGGATAAAACGGAGGTTGGGATCGGGAGCTCGGGTCAGCGGGATTTCGCCGGGCAATAAAAGTGTCTGCAGCCGATTTGGGCTGAGCCCACAGGCAATTCGGAGCGGCTACCAATTGCTAGGTAATTTCGACATGCGAGCGATCTGTCCGCACAAAGCCGTTCTAATGCCCGCCAATGGGATTAGCCTAGTGTCGCGCCGCCGCCCTTACAATTTATTGGATGGAATCAGACGTCTGAATTAAGAGTTAATGTGAATTTCCTTGAGGATGAGGAAAGCCTTTCAGCGTTACTTTAGCTCTTTATATCCTTCTACTGCAAATGTCATATAGATGTAAACAGTGTTGTGAAAATAGCTAACCGAAACCATGCTTACAGTACAATTGCGCTAATGCAATGATGTCTTACTAACTCTTTTTTAAAGTTTCTGACTCTACATAAAGTTTTCTGTTACGACTAGAGTGCTGTATAACAACTGTTCACAAAGCTTAAAATTGCCCAATTTAAAAAGTATGAACACGCCAGTCCCCTCTAGTATTGTGTAGCGTGGCTTGTATAGCCATAAGTACGTATTTAGCGGCTAAACCGATATATATGCACTCGACTAATCAAAGTTTTTATAAAGCGAATCCCTTGCACTGTCGGCCATTACAGAGCCCCTAAGGTAATCCGGATCGAAGATTCATTAGGGTGAGATTATACTGTATTGAAATCTGGCATAAGCGAGAACGCGAGTGGAACAAACCGATTGGCACGAGTTTTTGGAAATATGCGACCCGATGTGCAGTGTCAGTGTTTTGATATGGGTGTACGCAGCTTTAGGTTGAACTGGTGAAACGTATTGTAGATGTTTAAGGTTAAACATATTCAATATGCAAACTTCTTTAAAAGGATCTATTTTCGTTTGCGTTTGTTTTAAATATAACTTTATTCTTATGTTACGTTACGCAGCAGCCATTTTTTTGCTGGGTCACAAGGAAGATTGGAAGAAGGATGTTGGTCGACTTCGTTCCCAAAAAAATTATATGTGATTTCAAAGAAAAAAAGCGTCATAATCGCGGTTTTTATGTGTAGAAGCACTTATAACGTCTTCAATTTTATAGTAAACAGTATAACGATACCTGATAGATACACTTCTGAACTTTCTGTAGTGATCTCAATAAAATATAATAAAGTAATAACATAAAAAAACAGATATTACTTTTTTCTAAGTTTAGGTGATTGTCCTAGTTTTCGATTTTGATTAGCTTACTTTTGTGTTGATAAGAAAGCAGTTTAATTAACATTAAATTATATTTGAGTAGGCTTGATTGGAATAAGTTTGTATTAAGTATAAAGATATGCACGTAATACAATATAATAGTTTACCACTACCTACTCAATTAGGCATGTTAAAAAAAAATTATGTTATATAAAACTGATCTCGTGTAGTGCCCATATAAATTTACATTTTATTGTTAACACGTATATTTTATATGAACAACGTAGATATATGTATACAATATTGTTACCTTTTTTCACTATTATTAAGGCACCAAAAGACCTGTAGTGAACCTTGTAGATTAAGTCATCATCATCATCAGCTCATTTATGTCCCCACTGCTGGGACACGAGCCTTCCCTATGGATGGATATAGGGAGAACGCGGGCTTAGTGCGGATTGGTGGTTGTTAACGACTGCTAATGCAGCCGGGACCAACGGCTTAACGTGCCTTCCAAAGCACGGAGGAGCTCGAGATGATACATTTTTGGTCACCCATCCGATGACCGACCTTTGCGAAAGTTGCAAAACCTCAGCACTCGCAGACCGGGCGCATTCCTACCTTCCTACACTCCACTCACACCAATTATCTAGCCCAAGAGAAGCTTCGTTATGAAACTCGTTAAATGGTTACTAGACAACGGATAAACATACTTAAAATACTTAAATACATACTTATTATACATAGAAAACAGACCCGAGATAATTTAGAAAAACAATAATTTCTAAATTGACCCGACCGGGGATCGAACCCGGGACCTCAGCGATGGCGACACCATGAAAACCGGTGTACAGACCACTCGACCAAGGAGGTCGTCGAATAACATAACACTTGATTTGTATAATTAATGCGTTTTTGAGTAGTACTAGTTTTTAGTTTGGATCGGTACTGAATTTTCCAGTGTTTGAACGTATTGTTAATTTTCCTTTTTCCCGTAACAGTTTTTATTATTTTGTTTTTTATTTGCCAGCAGATTGATGTTCCAATCTCCGTCAGACACCAGCCGCCGCTCATTCACATGATTCCCATTGACGTATGAGCCCTGTATGTTTTTATCTTGGGGGTTAATACAATATGTCAAAGGGAGGGCCCCGTGAACAGCATTAACCTTATTGGATAAGTCCCTGGTTGATGAGCTACATCAAACGGCAACAAACAAAGAGCAAATACATCCACGTGAATGTTTGCAATTCGTTATGACGATATATCAAGTAATATGTATGTTATAAGGTAAAGTTGCTTTGATACGAACGAACTAGACCAATTGATAAACATACATTTAAAATCATTATTATCACAGTGTTAACAGACTTGTTCTTGGTTATTTTGTGAGCTCGATTGCGCAGTGCAACTTTGCGACTTTGCGAAAAATGCAACTTTTGCAAAGGCCGTCTTCGGATGGGTGACCAAAAATGTATCATCTCGAGCTCCTCCGTGCTTCGGAAGGCACGTCAATCCGTTAGTCCCGGTTGCATTAGCAGTCGTTAACAACCACCAATCCGCACTGGGCCCGCGTAGTGGTTCATGGCCCGTTCTCCCTATCCATGCATAGGGAAGGCTCGTGCCCCAACAGTGGGGATATAAATGAGCTGATGATGATGATGATGATGATGATGATGATGATGATGATGATGATGATGATGAAAAACAATGTAACTAAACTTATTATGCAATTGTAAAAAACAGAACAACCCTGTGTAAATGTGTGTAAGTCTTTTTGCACTTCACCCGGTATTATTGGAGGGCCGGGTATTATCCGGGGTTTAAATATTTATATCTCGCGTTAACACAACAATAAAGCGTTGGGTGAACGTTGGCAATGTCTATGTAGTGAGGAGTAAATGCTGTTACAGGAATATTGAATTCGCCAATTTCTAGAGCAACTTGGAATAGTTACTATAGTACAAATATGGTGTAGAACTGTCTTTATTCCCTCAGTACAGGATACCAAGCCACTTTTGACAATTCATAATATTCTCGTTATTTTTCAAATTATAGTCGTGTGGCAATATCAATACGAAATTAAATAATTACTTAAGTTGAAAATATTACGAGCCACTACAATTAATAATGTAGTTGTAAAAAATATATACAATAGAAAGGCATAAATATAGAATTTGCTTTATGTTTTAAAATTCATTTAGTTGTTGCCGCTATATTTTTTCTGATGCCACGATTTGCACAACAATAAGTGAAGTAATCATAAACATGTTAATTAATTTAATTCTATTAAGCAAAAAACTTTGAATTGAATTTTGTAAACATCAATTGACTAAAAACCCCAGATTTCAATACTCATTATAAAAAAAAAACTTTAAAAAAGTTAAATTCGGTAAACTCGTGGCAATCCTCATACAAAAGCAGAATCACCGCCGTCAACGGCGTTCCACCCCTGTCCTAGGTCGCGGTTACGCACGACCCACGAGGTTCATTGACTACTTTACCAACCCCTGCTTTAAATCCACACACGATTTTAAACCTTCCCCACAAATCATTTGAACTCAATTCACTCCAGCATCTTCTAATCGCACGGCTTTCTATTGCAAGCTAGGAGATAAGCCGCACGGATTAGTTCGACGGAATGGAAAAAAGAATAAAAAAAAGGTAAACTTGCACTGATTGGGTTCACTGTTCAATGTAGGAGATAATCCTTCGCGTTTGTGCTGAACCACTGTTGGTTAATTAAATGTAAATTAATATTCTGTTAAAATGTTCGTTTTGAAGTCGTTCCATCTATTTCAAAATGAAACGTCATTCATTTGTTTATTTCAAATGTTCTTTCTACTCAAACCTTCTTTTTTTCTAGTTTTCAATAAAGAGATCTTACTAAGAGCTGCCAAGTTAGCGTTTACAATCTTAAAACGTTTGTGTTGCGTCAAGTTTTAAGAATAGCCTAAACTCTATTGGATTTCAAGCATTAAGGACATTACTTTTTTAACAGTCACTTGATTCTTACAAATTTATGTAGGTAGAACTGTAAGCAAAAAATATATGAAAGACACAACCGAGAAAATCACGAAAAAGGCGGATATTGGGTTAGCCGAATATCGGGCTCCCGTTTATCCCTTCTCTCAGTAATCCCGCATATAAACTACGCGGTGCTTTTATAGATTTTCTTTTTTTCAGACTGTTTTACACATATAACATTTGAGTTATAATTAGTAATATCTAAAAAATTAAAAAAGCTCTTGTTTCTTCTCATTCATTTAAACTGCCTATCTTATCTCTAACTGTCGGGACCCGACAATGCTAACACTTTTGTTGTATGCTACTATTATGATAAATGGTGGAAGCTAACCAGGCGGACTGAAAACAAGATTTACGTAGTTATAATTAAAACTGAAATGATTGTACTTGATTGTATCGAATCACACGCTCGTTTGTTTGTCATTTTTGAAATAACATTTAATATTTTTTATTTATTTCGCAGCAACCTCAACATTGATACTGGCAAAGAGTGTTACTACCAAATATAATCATCACTACATAGTATAAAACAAAGTCGCTTTCTCTGTCCCTATGTCCCTTTGTGTGCTTAGATCTTTAAAACTACGCAACGGATTTTGATGCGGTTTTTTTTAATAGATATAGTGATTCAAGAGGAAGGTTTATATGTAAGTATAATACATGCATATAGTAGAGCAACACTGATAATATCAGCATTGCAACCGTGCGAAGCCGGGGGCGGGTCGCTAGTAATATTATAAATTCACCTGAACTCAGAAAACAGTTTGAAGACGACCTCACATCCTTAAAAACTTCCATAGGTATAATATGTAAAGTACCTTCAAAAATCACAACCTAAGCCCCTTTAAACCTGAAGTACATCTTTATAGCCACACGACCACTTGGCGAGTCCGCCGAGATAATCCATCGGTTGTCCTACTCACACACACGCTCGGCCCGTGCAAATCCTCTCGCTGTCCCCCTCTAATCCCTTATTTGAATCTTATCAGATCTCAGGAGATACACCGGTGGCCGCGTACGTAGTTAGATAGAGGTTAGGGCTGCCAGTGGCTTACCGTTTTAAATAATACTACAAAAATATTATTATATTTTTCGGTACATTATTGTAATATTAGTTGTGTGTGTTGTGTTGGGTTCGTGTCATTAGCTGTCATTAGTCGCCCGTTATCATTATTGCTTTGCATTTTATACTAGTTGCATGTTGTCATGTTTGCAATTTATACTAGTAAAAATAATAAGACAAATTGTCAATTCAACTTTTTAATTATTTAAGTACGGTTAGTAACGAAAGTCGCTTAACACTTCAGTACTATGTTACAATAACTTAACTACAAGTTCACAAGTGCTTGTTAGATACCATAGTTTCTTTTACAATGTACTAACGCGTTCGACGACTTTAAAAAAAATATATTTTAAAGCTTATGATTGTTTGTTCGTCACCCAAGTATTTTGGTCCAACCCTCAGTGCAGGCAGACATTAAAGGTGCGTCCTAACTAAATCCGCGATTAATGGACTTTGGATGCGCGATTGAAGTTAAATTTATGTGTTTGTGTGACGTCACGGGATTATGGTGACGCAGCTCGGCGACGATCACGGCGGATGCTTTGATCCGTTCAAACTTCTAGATCTGGCTGACAGGTGACTAGGTGGCCACGCTTCCGTTCGACAGATAATACAGGAGATTAGAAACTCTTTAGTTCGAACTATTTTAGCAACATACTGTTCTAAATTTGATTTATGTAATGTTTTCTTTTTTTGCATCTAAACCCTCCTTAGTCTAAGCCACATGGTGGCTAAAATGGCATGGGGTCTAAACCACAGTCTTAGTACTTTTTAGTGCATATGTGTGTAAGTGTTAACACTTTTTAATTACTATATTTTTAATTATTCCAAAATAAGTATATTTGTAATCATGGTGTTTCTAAAATAGATAACAAATGTGTTTTTTTATGAAAATATAAAAGAGAGCTTTACTGTGAAGTTTATATACTTTATGCAAATCTCTATGCTTTGTGGTCAATCTTAAAATAATATTTCGATAAGGCGACACGCGTTCTCTTATCTAGCGGATATCTCGTATAAAAACGCCAATGGCAAAATCACAATCTGGGTATACAAAATCATATTATTGGTATTTACCAATATTCAGAACACATTAAACTAAAATAAATTATTATTACTTTTATCTAAAGCAAAAAAGTAAAGCTAAAATTAATAGGTATTGGCTTAAGGCGAAGGGTATGGCACACTAGCGCCGCTAATGGATTTAATTTGATAACTTTTAAAATGGATTTTTTTTTTCAAACATTGTGGACCTTCCGACACTAGGCAAACATCTATTATTTAATAATTGTGCACTACTTTTAGGTTTGTTTTTGTATTCATTGGCTAACATCAAAAGTGGCCATTGTTTGTAAATAAATGCGATAGCCCGTTTTGTGAATAAACCACGCAACAAAAAGTAGTGCACAATTATTAAATAAATACTATGGATGCTTTCCTGTTATCGGACGGTACGCAATGTTTTAAAAAAGATCCGGTCAGTTAGTAATTGTCAAATTATCAATTGGTGGCGCTAGTGTGCCTTACCCTTCGCCTTAACCACTATACTTACTTGCCAAATGCAGGTTAGTGATGTATTGCATTGCTAAAACAAACTTTACTCGACCTGGGAATTGAAACCTGGGCCTCCAAATATAGAGCCGAACATTTCGCCACTCGACCAGGTAACATGCAATTTACAGGCACATCTGGTATATCACACCCTAAAACCTCGTCATAAATTCATAACCCTAAGTTCGATGGCAGTTTAAATTACTTAAGCAGCCGTGTTTTATGAAGGAAACGCGCGAATTAAAGTCTTACTTCTTGCGAGTGTAATAAGATAATAACCTAACTAACCCTTTGTAGGGATTAAGATTTCGTTAAGGGAGGTCCGTAAACCCCGCAGACGGCCCTGGTGGCTCGGTGCCCTTTGCTTTGGTACATCTAAGGTTTTTACTGCTACACTTAAAGCGATTCTGAGAGGTCATAACGTGATAAAATTACGTTTAAATTTCGTTTTTGGACAAATAATTATTTGACTTTTAATGCTTAGATTAGTAAAGTAGAGGTTTAAAAAAATAATTTTGTAGGTGACGTCTTTAAAAAAACTTAGATACTAATAATTTATATATTGTATAAATAAGTTGACATATTACATATAAAAGCGCAAAATATATTATTTATTTACGTACAATTTTGAAGTCATACATTAGCACATCATTTACACTCTCTAATTTTATGAAACTTAATATTTCTTAGATATCACTGTATCTTTAAAATCCAATAGATAAAAAAAATATCCTACCATTATACAGTTACTATGTAAAGTATCAGAGCAGCTTAAAATATTGCAATTTCACCGTATACGTCTAACACATTCTTCATGAAACTGGTTCCTTGACCGATTCCGAGACGAGAGTGCACGCACGACAATCCGCCACCGCCTATAAGCCTAATCTTGACAAATGGTCCGGATGATCCGGCGGCGATCCGGCCCCGTGCACCGGCCTCGCTTATTTGTCCGCCACCAATTTTTTATCGATTGATCAGACTCAGCTGATTGCCTCTCTGTGTTGTTGCCGACAGATTATTATTAGTCGTACACGCACACGCCCTAGCAAACTTCTTTGAAGAAACAAAACAACGTCGCGCGATTTGCATTACGCACGCAGCTGTGCGAACCATTGGAAACTTTAAGCACATGTAAAGTAGGGTTCGTTTCGCTAATCAACAGTTGTTGAGTAAGTGTGAGTTTTCGTTAAGCCGGAGTACTTCAACCAAAAAGGAGATTATCTTCGAGTGATTGATGGAGTCCCCCCATGCTTTTACAATTTTGTGGAGTCACGTGACGTATCCTCAGCGATTGATTTAATTTATGATCCATTACACAGCCTGTATTATTTATTTAATTAGGGTGACCGAAGAATCTGTGCATGTATGAGAAGTGTGTTACTAAGATAGTAAGATTGATGATAATTTTCTTAAACAGAATTAGGTTCCGCCCGATATTAGGGATGACTTTTTCAATTACTTTCGAATAAAAAATGACGCATGGTCGCTTCCTAAGCCATTATTATAAATTCGATTGTGACATTTTCACGTACCTAAACAGACAGTTTCAAACGGCTGCAAATCTTATTCCAAAAGAAGATACCTAAGTAGAGTTACTTTTAAAAATACCTAATGCGAGTATTCTAATAAAGCGTCGTCGGGGAGCCTAAAGCGGAGCACACACGCACACCCGGGCGAAGCTCCGAGCCGGATGAGCGCGGATTAGGCGGCGGCTGCCCACCGTCCGGATACATCTCCCCGGGGATTACGGGAATCCGGATTTTGTTGAATAACCCGACGGGACTCGTGTTATAACCGTTATCCTGCCGAGCTTTAGTTACGGTAACGCTATACGAATTATGAAGGACTTAGATCTTTGAGAGTATTAAGACTGCATGTAGATACGGCGTAATAATGTGTGAGCATGTTGTGCATTAAAATTAGGGCAATTGAGAGTGACTTCATATTAAAATTGCGCTTAGCCGATGTTAAGTCTTAACTTGTGATACCTATTGTACGAGATTGTGATATGCGAGAGGTAAGCCCACTGTGACTTAATCCGTTTAAGTATAAGTCAATACCTACTACTACTATTTGTTTATACTCGTATGTCTAAAATACATATTAAAAATATTTAAACTTTAAACGTTAAATAAAAACTTTTTTTAAACATCTAAACTAATTAATGATTCGTTATCGTTTAATCTGTAATGTTGAATCACAATGTAACTTCTTGTCTAGAGCTTATTGCTTTAGCCAAATATTGAAACAAGTTTTTAATGTAAACAAATTGCTAGTGTTATAGACATTAACCAGTAGCGATATTCGATTCGAACGCGACGACCACCCGCAACCTTTCTGGAAATTGATCTTTAGGCCACAAACTGTGTGGTAGCGGCAGCAGTAGCGGTGGCGGGGAGCGGTGCGGCGACTTTGACCCGAGCGCGAGCGTGGGTATGTATTCTGCTATTTGAAAACGCGATAGTTGAAAATTGTTTATCGACGGCCCTACTATGGATGGACTATAGGAAAATGTCAGAATCATACCGCTGAAACAAGATTACGGTCATTTTAAAATTGCAACAGTTGCTACCAACCTTCCTTAACTCCCAAAGACACTGGGACGAGCCGCTCTGTAAGATGACTTTCTCCGCGCTCATAGAGAGTGCTGTTAATGATAGGGAACGAGCTCGTCTTCTTGCCGTTTCGGAGAGGGAGGCCGGTTTTTGGCTACACGCCATACCTTCACCCAACACAGGCACCCTTTTAACCGGCCCTACACTCACTTTGTCAGTTTGCTTACGCCTGGGCATTAAAACAAATGAACCTCATCGTTGCCTTTGCGGGACTGAAGTGGATATTTTTGGGCACCATGGTCTTTCTTGCCAGCGAAGCGCTGGTCGTCTGTCGCGACACGCGAATCTAAACGACGTCATTCGCCGTGCGCTTTCTACCGTCAATGTGCCAGCTGTATTGGAACCCAATGGGCTGGCTCGTGACGATGGAAAGAGGCCCGATGGAATGACGCTCGTTGCCTGGTCGCAAGGTCGATCCCTGGTGTGGGATGCGACGTGCGTGGACACCCTAGCTCCATCCCACATTAGGGCAACTTCGGTTAGTGCTGGCGCGGCAGCTTCAGCGGCTGAGGACCTCAAAAGGCGTAAATATAGTTCTCTAAGCCTTGGGCACATATTTGCGCCGTTTGGGGTTGAAACTTTGGGACCATGGGGACCGGCAGCTCGAAAGCTATTTAAAGAAATTTCCGCTCGCCTTATAGAGACCACTGGTGACCCTCGAGCTGGCGCGTATTTTGGCCAACGTTTAAGTTTGGTCATTCAAAGAGGCAACGCCGCCAGCGTCCTGGGCACTCTCCCGCTTGGCAGCGATTTGGAGTCCCTTTTTTATTTGTAAAAATTATGTGTATATTTTTATTTCTATTTCCTTTTTTTTAAATTATGTTGTAAATAAATATAATTGTAACGTAGTACTTATTGATTCTTAGAATAGGTATGTGTCTGCCAATCCTATCCTAAACGGAATCTTTGGCAGTTTTATCCAGCAGTGGATTAGTTATTATCTCACGGCGGCGCGGCTTTGCAAGACGCTCGTGCTTGTGAGTCGTGGCCGAGGCCTTAGGCGCCGCTCCCAGCGCCTCTGCCATCGAGAACAGCTCAATCACAAAATAAGGAGACTGCAGAAGGTTAGCTTTATTCATATCGCTTTACGATATCCTTAGACAAACACGGAATCTCGCAACAGCCACGCTCGGACTGTTCTGGACCTATGTATGCGTTGCTCGAGCACGGTATGTGGCTTAATTGAATTCTATGCATTTGAACGCCCGCCGCGCCGCTTCCGCTGTCATCCAATTCACAGCCTTAGAGACTACGTCGTTATAGACACGTTTTCTCTCGCTTCGGACATACAAACTATCATCCCAATTCCACTGATGTTAATCGAATTGTAACTGCTTTAAGCTGGGTTAACAAGGTTAATACGACGAGGATTTTATTCAAGATATTTCCATTATGTTTATTTTATGTAAAGAAAAATTATTTAAGTAATTGGAAAATTATAAATCTCTATGGGTGGTAGCGATGCTGCCTTTTGTTTTATGATTTATAGTACCGTTTGACAAGCTCTTAACGAAAATAACAAATAATGGGATAACATTAAGAAATATTATACTGATCCTCAGATATAGAAGCTAAAGCCGTTTTTTAAATAGTATTTTTTGCATAATTTTTTTTAAATTTATATCAAATGATAAAGTACTCGTAACTGACACACGTGGGAGTCAAAGCTATACTTTCTTATGCTTTGTTGTGTTGTTTTATCTTTGCATTAATAATTACCCGACATAATTAAGTGTCTAACCCGAATTCTAGTTGGCGAAAACAGCGTGCTGTCCGGTGCGCCATCGCCTTATCAAATCTGATAAAATAACTTTCTTTTAATCCTATTCGTCTTACTGTTAAGCAAAGGTGTCCCCTTCAACACTGCTCTCCATTCTTGAAGCTTTCCCACTTCTATCTCTAAAGGCATGAAGATACCGCTAACACTAGCATACTAGAAACCGAAGAAGGTGATCTACTAGTAGTATAATTTTCAAAACTCTTTAAAAAAACAATTTAGTTTACTTTCAGCCCAGGGTCGCACCTCAGAAAAAGCCTATGACCAGCAGTGGGCTGCCGTAAGCGAAGACGATAAGTTTACTGTAACATGTATGTGATGCAATGTTATTCTGAGTGTGCAAGCTTTCAAAATTCAAGATCTGCATATACCGAGAGAAAGGCGTTAGGCGTTACAATGCACACATCGACACATCCGCACATCCTCGAATGCGTAGGTACCGGATCAGGCGTAAGCCGGATTACTCGACCGCCGCGCCGGATCTGGATCTACGGAGGTCGACGGAATATTACGAACTTGTTAGGTCAAACGACTATAGCTTCTATGGACGTGCTAGAGTTGGAACTTGGAATAGCGTTCTGTTAAACAAAACTAATTATTACTTAGAAATAGTTGCATATTTTGTATGTGTGCGTTTCAAATCTTATTCAGCAATTAATGTTAAAAAGTTGAAAATTATAAAGCTTTCTTTCCCGAATCTGTAATTATGACTGATGCTTACGTCTGTGCCTATACTATAGCCAAGTTCGATAAAGAATGTTTACCAAATTGACAACCTTTTCCAGTTGGTCAACAAGAAAGATTTTACGTAAAAGACTTATATAAACTAGTGGTCGCCCAGTGGTCGAAATTCGACCGTAATTTTATTAAGGCTGCACGGATTATATCCTAAGCAATGAAAAATTTAAAAAGATAGAATGTGAGTTTGGATTGGCATTGACAGATGTCGGCCGCATTAAAGACAAACAATAGGTGTGTGTCAAATACATGGTAGACAACCTTCTCTATATAAACTATACGTGTGCGAAATTTCATACTCCTCCGTCCGCGCCATTTTCGTAAAAACGGGTACAAAGTTTTTGCTTCACTATATACACCGTTGGCCTGAATAACCCGAAAGATTTAAACCACGTATTCTTAACGACAGTACGAGTAAATAACGTTATATTAACATGGGTCGAAATGTGTGTTTTAATTGACCCACTTTTTCAATACAAATTAAATCATAGTAATAGCGTGTTTCTTTATGGTCAAGCCTTTACTTCAGAGAGTAAGCGAATCATATTAATCTCAAGTTGAGAAACAGGGAGCGAGCATGACACTTCACGAATCGCTCCGATATCACACGAGGCACCTAGGTAAGTGCGTCTGCGTGCGTGAAAGTAGTAGGTGTCTACGTCATACCTTAGGGTGTGTTATACTTGATATTTTTTTATTATTATTTGTTTTAAATAATGAATATCTCCTTTATTATGGGGTTTAGGACTATGTGTTACATAACTTTATATACTCTAATTAGGCTGTAGAATCGTTAAGTTAAATCTTTCGGGTTATTCAGGCCAACGGTGTATAGATTAAATATTGTATGAAAAATTTAAAAAACAAAAACCATAGTACAATCATAGCTTAGTTTTAACCTATGTGAGTGAATAAATTAGCTACCTTGAAATAATTAAAAAGCTGCACTTGAAGATTCAATAAATACCTTATTAATTTATTACATAAATTAATTAATCAACTGCTGTTACAATCCAATTTTCTTTAACGTCAATTCAATTTGTTCATGAATGTTTTGCATTGCAAATGCACTGTTTACGCTGCAGATTTCAGAGGTAGTTAAGATAGTCGACCCCATATGGATACTAGTGTCATCTTCATTTGGAATGCTAGTTTATAATAACAGAATTGTTTAGAATACCTCAATTTTAGTAATGACATTTGTTTAATAAGTGAAAAAAGTTAACGTTTTTTTTACGTTCTTCGTATTATAACGTTTTTACCGACGTTAAGCGACTGATTTAAATGAGATGTGTAGTGAGAATAATAAGTTTTACAATATATTTTATGTAAAATGCAGTATTCAAGTAATAATACGAAAAACACTGAAACATTTTTGCCCAGATTTGTGATGTAATTTGGTTTGTTTACATTTTATTCTTTATCGAGTTTGGCTTGAATAGAGGTATAGATAATAAATTGAATTTGAAAAAAGAATTCAAATATAGTAAAACAAAAGAGCAATACAAGTAACCGACAGCAACGTACATACACACACACCGCCAGCGCCGGCGCGGGGATCGCGCGCTCATCCGGATCATCCGGGTCGGATTAGCCTCGTGTCGCTCGGAGATAAAGCCGAGCTACCCCTACGCAGCGTCACGTGTGCGCCACTGTACTGGCTGAGTGCGAGTTTTATTCACCATTCAATCTCGTTTGGACTTCTTGGCGGGAAAGTGATGAGTCATGATAAAACAAAACCGCAGGGTTTTGTTTTATTTTCTGAAATTTGTGTTATGTCGAATATTAATAAGAAAAAATGGTGGATTATTAACCGTTAAGTGTTCGTGAGTGTGCATGAGTGTTGGCAAATGAAACAAAACAGTGCAACGTCACTTTTCAAATTAAATTTCAAATAGTAAAGCCCCATCTTTACTGAGATACTCGTTGGCTATGGTATCATTTCTCACTTCTCATTTCTATTATCATTCATCATCATACAGGAAGGAAATATTGTTTATTTATGTATTACTTGTAAGAAAGGTTACTTTGACACTGGCTCAAATTCAAATTCAAATTCAAAATCATTTTATTCAGTTTAGGCTACAAGTAGCTCTTATGAATGTCACTATGCCATCGGTTCGTAAGTCTACTCTGGGCGGGAGATCTTGTACTGAGAAGAACCGGCAAGAAACTCAGCAAGTGTCCAGATCTTTTCTCCCTTACAGCGTCAAAAATATTGGAAAATGCCCGATCATAGCAGGACACTTTCCATTACAAATAAACACAAAACATACTTATATAAGACAACAACATGTAAAAAAAAAATTGTAGGTTAACAAATTTATGTACATCAGGCAAAAGTTTCAATTTCCACAATGTCATACAGTACCACTACAGCATTCTAGTAAAAGTCAAAAATTGTTTTAGAAGAACAAAGTCAAACTATAGTGAATAATACTAAAAATAAGATAAGTATGCAAGAGCAGACTAAATGTGGTAATCGCACGATGCCATCAACTAAACGAAAAAAATAATCTCGTTTGCGAAAACCACACACGCGTACCTAGTGCAAATAGTTGATTGTTAACGACAGCTAATGCAGATGGGATCAACGGCTTTACGTGTCTTCCGATGTACGGCGATGATACATTTTTAGTACCTTTGCTAACCTTAGCAATAGCAGACCGGGCGCGTTAACCACTGCGCCATTGAACTCGCGAACGATAATTTGTATGGCGAAATTGCAACTTACCTCATGTGTCACCAGAGAGCGCTGCTTCAATGCCAAATAATACTAGGCACCCGACGTAAACATTGGCAGTTCGAACTTTGAAATCACACTTTTTTCCGATCGCATAACTGCTTTCATTGTTGAATCGAATACTTTGAGGAGTTCGATAACGCGGCAGTTTTCATGTTCGGGTTGCGACAGACTTTTGCCATGCTGGGTCACCAGTTAAATGACCAAATTAAAAAGTCCATAAAGTTTTAGTTGTTTAGCCCCTCTTGATGTTGTTGGATAGTAGTGGGCTAAACCCTGATGCATGATGATTACAAATGTTGTAAGACTTTGTCTAGTGGTGGCATACATATTTCAAAACAAAAGTAACATCATTAGGTTAAGTCTATTTGACAACTAAACTTAACTTTTGATAAATGTCAATGTCAATGTCATGTGTTTAAATAATCGTGAGGTTCAAAAAATGTACACTTACCTATCATTGATTTTAGCAATAAAGCTTTACTTTACTACATAGGTTGCCTTACAGAGTAAAAAATAACATGACTCAGTAAAAAACATTAATCGGCTTATCTATATAAAACCGGCTTATTCGTATTAAGTACCGTTGGCAAAACGAATTATATTAAAACTTCATGAATTTAAAATAAGCAATATATTTTTATTATACACATTAAGCAAGTACTTTTGTAATTTCATAACATTTTCCCATTATTCACTTAAATATGTAGCTATTGATAAAATTTTAAGTAGATTTTTGAAAAGTAAAAATGCATATGTTGACCAATTTTTAGAAAACAGTTTTTAGGTAAATGTCTTATATATTATACCTTGATTATAAGTAGCAAAGCTAGAGATAGGGCTTCATACACTGACAGTATAAAATTTCACTACTGACACAATTTGAAGTGAAGGGTGGTTCAACAAAAAAGTAAACCAAAGTTGACGCGAACACTACACAAAGAAAGACTGTCCTCTGGCCCAGAGAAGGGTTCAAAAACTCAGGCTTAAATATCAAACAAACTTTTGTAGACTCGTATAAAGTATTTCAATAACAAACAAAATGTTTCACCTTTTCCTGATGTTTCGTGCTGACGGTACCCAGGTACGAATTGACAAAAAGATATATCTCCGACGGCCGTAATCCGGCGGGCATTGTGCAATAGCTAATCGGCGCGGATCGACCGGTGCGCTCGAAATTAATAATGATTTATTACGCCCGATTAGACGCGTTAGGCATTAAAGCCGAAGACGTTGGGGCTTCTTATGTGTATTTAATCTGTGGTGAATGGGAGAGGTAGCGTCCGATTCGTTTGTTTTTAATAGCTAGTTGATAAAATACTTTTTGGAATTTAAAAAAGTTTCTTTGCCAATTTAGTTTTACCAATAGAGAATGTCAGAGTGTTTTAGAAATGTATAGCGGAGCTTAAAGCAAAATCTTTAAAATTGGGTATCCTAGGTATAGCTTTTGAAATACATCCGTCGTTTCGGCCGCGTTGCACCAACCGTGTGGTGTCATTCTATTTATAATGGTACGCGAAAATAATGTGAAGATAAAAGTAATCAGGCCAAATATATTTATTAGAATTAGAATCAAATACAACAAAAGACAGGAAATGACCACACTAATACAAATAATACGATATCAGCCTTTTAAGTTTTATCTGAGTATCAGCCCTAATTAGATTTATAAACTGAGCCATTAGCATTAAACTTATCCTAGCTATTTCAAGTAAAAGATTTTTGAATTAACAAAGAACCTAATACGCCCTTCAAAATTTACTGCGACTGCAATTTAATAATATAAAAAAAAACATTAATGATAGTGCCCTTTCAAAACAAGCAATTGAATGTGTGCGTGCAGCTTACTATGGGCTTAATTCCAGACGGGATGTCCCGGATTAGATTTAAGGGGTAAAAGAACTAGAGGGGTACAGCGCTATATAAACTGCCGTACAAAAGAGGAGGACAGACAACGTTAGAGATTTAGAGATTATGATTCATAAAGAGAAGAGAATGAATGAAAATTATTACGAGGGGCCATAGACGGTATTATGGGAGTCGATAGATCCGCGTTTCAGATTTCGATTCGGGGATAAACTGGTCGTGAAATTAGGTGTACGAGTATTGGACTGTTCATTAGCTGGGAATCGTCGTTGTGCATTTTGGGGCTTTTATGTTTATGTGTCTTTAAGGTTTTAATGAGGTGCATCGATTTGTACTAAACTTTGACTTAATTATTTTGTTTTTATTATTCCATCTATTCATTCATTCCCTATGTGGTGCCGGGGATAAAGAATTGTACCACCCCATCTCTTCCCGTGGGTGTCGTAAAAGCCGACTAAGGGACCATTCCAGAGGATGGGCAGCAGCATCTCTCTGTGGTTACCCTCAACCTACTGCGATCGCCAACCCGCCTGCCAAGCGTGGCGATTACGGCAAATACCCCTCATATCCTTGGGGGAGGCCTTTGTCCAGCAGTGGACGTCTTTTGGCTGAGATGATGATGATGATGATGATTCCATCTGGTAGTAAGTGACTACAACCAACCATAACAGGCACAATATGTACCCTAGCTGGGAATCGAACCCGGAACTACTCTGGGTTTGAGACCAGCGACTTTACCATTAGATTACAGTACACAGTCTTGCCTTTGCGCCAGCTGTTGCGTGAGAATCAATGAATTTGCATCCGAAAGCAATTTGAATAGTTATTATTGGCATAAAATTGTTGATCAGACATTGTTTCAAGATATTTTCAGGGAAGCAAAAGTAAACACGTTCACTAAAAGTTATATAAAAAAATGGCAACCAGAAAACGTTAGTGTTTACTTTGCAATATCACCGTTAATTGCTGGATTATCGCAGTTGTCATGCATGTAATTACGTTGAAAAAGGCTACGAATTATTAATCGATTTCTATTTATATCAAAAACAAAATGGAACTCATGGATATTCTGTGACAATGTAAGTAGTAATTAAATTTTATTTTAATTGAAAATTGATGTAAGACGTTGAAAAACGTTACGTTTAAAAATAACGTTGCGGTGTTAAATACTGCTAATAGTAGACCAGTACAGACTATCCAAAACTGTCATTTTTTTAAAATAAATGTTTAATAAGTCTATTGAGGAAAAAAACAGTTATTGGTAGTCTTATGTGCTGGCGTGTGTACTATTTCGCATATGGATCCATGTTTGTGACTTATTTCTTATACGGTCTTATCCTTAGTAATAAATTTAGATGGAGATATTGGTGCGACAATAATTAAAGCATCATCATCATCATCATCAACATCATCATCATCATCATCATCATCATCATCAGCTCATTTTACGTCCCCACTGCAGAGGCACGAGCCTTCCCTATGGATGGATAGGGAGAACGGGCCATAAACTAGCACGCGGGCCAAGTGCGGATTGGTGGTTGTTAACGACTGCTAATGCAGCCGGGACCAACGTCTTAACGTGCCTTCCGAAGCAAGGGGAAGCTCGAGATGATAAATTTAGGGTCACCCATCCAATGACCGGCCATTGCGAAAGTTGCTTAACCTCAGCACTTGCAGACCGGGCGCGTTAACCACTGCGCCATCGAGCTCCTAATTAAAGCATCAGATTAGCAGATAAGGAATGGCCGGACGGGGGCGCGGACGTGACTGCGAATAAATCGCTGACTGTACTTGTTGAGCGCCGTCTGACGCGGGCTTAAGTTACATTTAGTATTTTCTTAAAGGCGGACACGCACAGTCGTATTTTGTTATGTAACATGCCACGAACAATTTAGTTCGTATGTGCGTACCACTAACGAACAACGAACATTGTGTTCGTTAAAAAGTTCGTGGCAATATGTACCTTCTGTATGGACGGTGTTCATAGAACTTAGATAATTGTTACGTCCACTTTCAGTCACTGGCAGTCTGCGTATTATAAATGGCTGTTCTTTGCAAACTCGAGTTGAACAGAGTGTTTGTGTTAGCTGTGCCTATTTACGTTTATACGTAGGAACTTAATGTTCGTGTTCGATATGTCTGTTCGCGAGTTTTTTGTTCGACTGTGCGTGTCTGTTAAGTGTTTACGCTTCGAATAAATATTTAAAACAAAGATAATCTTATCATAGTAAGACCGAAATTTTCCTTACGGACGAGAGCGGATGTGACTGTGAATAAATCGCTGACTGTACTTGTTGAGCGCCGTCTGACGCTGGCTTAAGTTCCATTTAGTACTTTGTTAACGCTTAACTTAAAGGTGTGGAGTGTTTACACTTTGAATAAAAAATTAAAACAAAGATAATCTCACGTTTGGAAAACTGTTTTTTTTTAAAGTCAAAGATTTTCCTTGATGGAAAATCGGTTTGTCATATCATGTTATCTCTATCTATTTCAGTTACCAACTAGCAGTGCCGATTTTGGATTGTTCTAGTATGAGATTCAGTAAATTATCGCGCATAGAGCTTTCAGGACAGAAACATCAAACAAAATCTTCAGAGCCGACAATGTGCGAATGCGTTGGTTGTCAAAAAGGCTGCGGTGGCCGCTAACACGGTCATCAATATGCTTGTTTGCAAACTCAGTCAAATAATTCGAACGCTTTTTCGATTTGAACGCAAATATATCCCTCTGAGGATGTTTGATCACCACGGCTTGAAGAGCCACAGAAAAGTTCGCTTACGCTGTAAAGGACATTGGCAGTCAACAGAAAGCTGTTTCCAAAACCAAAAAAGTCACATAAATCAAAAGTGTATTGTTACGAACGCTTATGTCTATCCACGTGAAGCAAAAACTTTGTACCCCTTTTTACGAAAATTGCGCGGACGGAGGAGTATGGAATTTAGCACACTTATAGTTTATAAAGAGAAGGATTGCAGAATGTTAATTTTTTTTTCAATTATGCATAAAAAATACAATAAATCAATAAAACAAACATTACACACACTACCATGTATTTGACACACACGCATTTATACTCTTTTCAAAAATTTCAAAAATGGCAGAGGAGCGGCCGAAATCTGTCAATGCCAATCCAAACTCACATTCTTTCTTTTTTAATTTTTTATTGCATAGGATACAATCCGTGCAGCCTTAATAAAATTACGGTCGAATTTCAGCCACTAGGCGACCACTAGTTCATATAAAAATATATAGGCGCATCGTCGTCATATCGTTTGCTACTTTATTTTGACGCATACAGAGTGCCTCGTACGAGTCAATGTTTAAAATGTATATGATACCTATACCATAGAAGAGAATAAAGTACTCTATAGCAAATTACTACACTCCATTTGATGTAAAGTGGAAGTGGAGTCAAGACAACTGGTGCAGCGTGAAAACAAACAGTACAATATCAGACACCTTCACCCTGCCGGCCACAAAGTTCCTCTTCACGCCTCGTTTGAAGGACTCCATGTCATAGGAAGGAGGAAAACGTGTTTAATCGTTATGTCACTCACCCGTAATTCCTTTATTGAGCAGGTTGTTGAAAGCCTCCTTCTTGGGTGACAAGTGTGGGGTGTGGGGCGTATGCGGGTTCCTCTCGTGGTGGACGGGAGCTGATGGTGGCCGCGGCACCGCCCGCTCCTCGGGAGACCTCCGCGGGGGGGTCTTGCTGCGTCTCAGGTCAGCTGACAGATTCTGTTGACGAAAACAAATGAATTAGAAAACTCTTTTTTTCATGAGTTTCACTGTGTGCCAAGTTTTATTTGTCAATGGACAATGTCATCATCATCCCAAATTAAGACAAAAAGCATTTGTCCGCCTCTATGGTCTATTGGTAAGACACCGCCGCTCCGCTGGCGCCGCCCGCCCCGTGTCAGACGCAGAGCTCCCGGGTTCGATTCTCAACGGTGGTAAACTGCTTTTACTCAGGTTTGATGGTTGGTGGTAAGGCTTGTTGTATACACTAAGTAAGTAAATAAGTAATTATTTATTCAGTGCTTCCAACACATTAACATTACAATAGGTTTCTTATATCTTAGGTATAATGAGAAACAACTGAAAGGGCTGACCAACTCAGCTCCTGTTGTAGCTTGTAGCCATAACGCAGATTTTCAGCTGGACTCATAAAAAATAAAAATTTAAACATTAAAAGCAAAAAACAAAAGCAAAATATCTGTTGTTGTGACAAACCCTTGTGGCTGTTGTTGTGATAAAATAACATGTTTAAATAGTATTACTTATTTATTATTACTGAATTAATATATATGTACTCATAATTATTTTTGGAATATATGGCATTTATTATGTATGCCACGTATCATACAACCTATTTACAATTAAAGGTACTGAACAAAGGATTAGAATTTTATTGGTCTAGGACCGATTCAGATGTAAATGGCGGTTTACATGAAGTCGTAAAGGCAACGGGCCGTCCGACACGTCAGTCTTTGTATGTTGAACCACGTGTCCAGCACATCAAGTCAAATTTCCTCAATAGACTTTGAAATTTATGTCTAAAGCATATGGTTGAAAATGTATTGAAGAAATTTGACAGTTTTGGGTAGGTAGATGTGCCAGCGTCTGTACAATGGGAAAATGATCTAATAACACTGAGGTGCAGGCCGTATGTCTGTCTTTCTGTTAGTATAATTTAATTTTGGGTGTATCCCACTTTTTCCATTGATGGATAATCTGGGACTGTTTGTCCCACTATATCCATTGCGACTAATATCCGTTGCGACTAATATCCATTGCGAGTTATCTCAATACAGGAACTGCATACTGGTCATGTTAAAAAAAAAAACAAAAAAAACAAATAAGAAATTTAAAAAAAATACTTACTTAAAGAAAATATAAAAAAATAAATAAAAATAAAAAGATCAGATCAGATCAGCTCTATGTCATAAAAAATTTGCATTGTCATCCGATTTACACATGCATGCAAAATTTCAGCTCAATCCGGCAACAGGGAAGGTGTCAAATTTCAATTACTAGATTTGACCCAAACAAACAAACAAATAAACAAATAAATAAATAAATTAATTTGTTACAGGGCAAGCTAAATAAAAGCTTGTAATAAGAAACGTGCGTGTGCAAGCAGCCGCGCGTGAGTAGCGCGCTACTCGCTACAAAAAGTCGCAATGTATTTGTCGTCAGTGGATAAAGTGGGACATAATTAGAAATAGTAGATTGTACAAGAAGAGCATAAAACGAGCCATTTTACCCGAGACGTGCATATAGCCAAAGTACAAATTTACGATTAATACGGGCGTGCATTTACGTAAAAAAAATATAACGCAAATATTTATAATAACTTGGCATTACGGCTCAGACCATAATTGAACGTCACATAGTTGATAATTTAAAAAAAAAATAAGAAAATTTTTTTGTTCTTGTTTATGCTTAATCCTTGTTTTATTTCCTAGCAATCGAAGTGAAAAGCAGAGTGTAAAACTCGAGTGGCTCGTTTTATGCTCTTGTTGTACAATCTACTATTGTCCCACTAAATCAACTTTGTATATCCATGGATAAAGTGGGATCGACCCTTAATTTTAAAGATTGAAGCGTTCGTCTGTAACCTAGCGAATAGATCACAACTATTGAATTAACTTACCTTCCGAAGCATGGAGGATTTTTTTTAGAGAGTTTGCTATTTCCATTGTTCTTTTTTGGGGGCGGCGAGAAACTTAAAGGTTTCCTCAAGCCGTGTGAAACGAAGCACCGTCAGAGGCTTTCTAGAGTCTAGAGGGACGCACTAGTGCGTGATGCCGTTCAAGGGTTTCCGATCGGATCTGAGCATGGAGGAGCTGAAGATATTAGGTAAATGATCACCGGAAAATTAGTTAACTTTCAAGATCGAACTGAAACTAAAAGAACTTGCGCTTCCCAAGCCGGTGTGCCATAGATATAGCTCCCTCTCTTTGTTACTTTTTTATCAGCTCAATAAACTGATTTAAAGTAAATAATAACTTATAATAAGTGTGACATTTTACATCTGATTGAAATCTACGAGAATCCAGTTAGATCAATAAATTGTAGCTACCAAAAACATGCGAACAGGTAAATGTTGTTTAATTAATTTTCATTAATGGCGGGCTAATACCTGAATTTCAAGGATTTCTTGTTTTGGATATTCACTTCAAAATAAAACTGAGTGTTGCAAAATATTTTTCAACAGAATTTACATTTGACACAAGTGGAACCGCGGGCAGTGACTACTAATAACTAATTCTACAATTGCCGCCCATTCGCCGGTGCAGTCGCATGCATCGACGCAATACAACTTGCGTATGCGCAGTGCGTCCGCGCGCAGACGGCTGCGACTGCGCGAATGCAGACAGAACTGGGCCGATGGTTCCCATTCATTTTTTATAATTTATAAGTTACTGTATTAAAAAATACAGTAACTTCGATTATTGATTGTCTTTGCAAACGCTGTTTTTGTAGATAGCTTCAATAAGGTATTTTAAAAGAGATTCATCATCATCATTAGCCTATATACGTCCACAGCTGGACAAAGGCTATAAAAACACCAAAAATTAAAATTAAAGACATTAACATTATAAAAGGACTTCTTGGCGAGAAAGTGAACAGTCATGTCTGCGGTTTTGTTTTATTTTCTAAAATTTGTGTTATGACGAATATTAATGTGAAATAATGGTGGATTATTAACCGTTAAGTGTTTATGAGTGTGCAGGAGTGTTGAAAATGAAACAAAACAGTGCAAGGTCACTTTTCAAATTCTCTCAAGAAGTCCGCTCGAGGACTTAGTAAAGCCCCACATCTTTACTGAGATACTCGAGGGGTTGGGGGGTATATCATTTCTTACTTCTCATTTCTATTATCATTCATCTTCATCATACAGGAAGAAAATATTGTTTATTTATGTATCACTTGTAAGAAAAATTACAAACACTGGCTAAATGTGCTAATCGCACGAAGCCATCAACTAAAGGAAAAAAAAACATTATAATATTAAAATAAGTCAAGATCTTCAGTTGAATCATAATTATCATATTCACCACCATCATCATCAGCCTTTAAACACCCTTTAGTTGGATTCTGGCCTTCCACATCAACATGAAAGATTGGGCAATAATGAACAGCAGCTTTTTGCTTGACTAGGGAGCCGCACGCAGAGGAGATATTGTATAATATACAAAACAACTTTATTGACTTATTTCTGAGTATTTTATTTTGTCTTCTTTTTCTGGAAAAAGTTTCAGTTAAGTTACATGTCATCTCCACGGTCTTTTTAAGCAGTAAATGAAGAAATTACTAAAATATTTACAACAATACTTGCAAAGGTTTTTCAACATCAATTTAACTAACACTCTATACCGCAACGGCTTGTGTAATAATACATACAAACATTACTCAGTTTTAAAAAACCTTACAGAGATACGTTTCAACTAAACATAGCAACAAGAAGCACGCATGAAATTCATCACGCCCCATGCCATTATCATCCCACTTTAAAATTATCACCAACTTGACACTTGTAAGAAATCCAAAAATAGCAATTTTCAGATTATTTTTACTTACAATATCAATTTAAGTCAACGAACGCCTCGGTACGAAGGTTATAATAAATATTAAAGAAACGTCACCGCGAGTATCAATGAAACTAGCTCTAAATATTTGTAACAAAACAAATGGATCAGATCGACAAAATGAATGAACGAAGAACAGAATGAAATGAAAATAGCACGTTCGCTTCTTGTCAATAGAGAAAAACCGTTCATTAAATTAACATGTATCGAAATAAGTGGATGTACTTGGACATTATAATTAAATTACACCACTTTTGCACACTTCGACAGTTAAGCTATCCACGATGTTCAATGGTGAATCACAATTAGATAAAACAAAATTTATTGTTTTAATTTGCCTATGTTGTGTCCCGCTGCTGGGCAAAGGCCTCCCCTCTGCGGCCCCACTCTTCTCTATCAAAAAAAAACCTAAACATCTATGTTATACAAAGGTTTAAATCCAACAAACGAGTTTATGTGACCTCACATATCAACCTCACGATTACAGATATCGAATTTGAATTTAGAATCCAGACCTTTCCTGGTTGAACGAAGCAAATTCGTATCAATATAATCTACGTTTGCAGAAGTCGAACCACTTAAGAGGAGTCGAGATTCAAATTGGACACTTGGCTATTGCGTCAGAAGATGCTAAACGCTCAGTAGCTCTGATTACGTTCATTGAGTAGGTATTGTTGCTATATGACAACTTGACCGCATAATGGTGAATCTCTGAAATGATAGTCGTTTAATAAGGTTAGTGATGTGCAATGACGACATTACTCGGACAGATTAAATTGGTGTCGTTTGAGAAATTTTCGCGAATCGACCTCCTCGTTCAATGATACTGATTTGAAGAGATGTTAATGAGAATTTAAGTAGACGGAGTTGAAACGCTCTTTTGTAATCAAAATGTTGCAAGTGTTTCTTTATTTCGTTGATTTCTTACTCACTTTATACAATATAAAATATTGTAGCACTAATGGTATATAGGTTTGAATCCAAAAAGTAGGTCATCCATTCCATGTGCATTTGTTGATTTTTTGGAAACTCTATTAAAATTTACTTAAGATAACTGGACGAATTCACGGAATCCTTTGTCATAACTTAGATCGCAAACCAACCTTGCAATCTGTGAAGACATCAGGAGAAATCACTGAAGGAGTTCAATTAACTGATGTTTGTACCAGTTAATTCTTCGTCTGTACTTACCGTCTTCTCACAGGCCAGTAGCAGTCGCTTCAAACTTTCAAGGATCTAAGCTTTGAAGCTGCCATGGACCTTTACAGGCAGCAAGTGCACCAATACCAGCCAATAAAGCAATGTCCGTAGAATCGTTGATTCGCGCCACAGATACGTCTAATATCGTATTGGAATTTGTGATGCCGTTTGACCCCTGTTAACCCAGATTACGCTCGTCGGCGCCTGATTCGTCCTCCGTTCCTGATTGTGTTGTGACACAAACTGTAATGTATTATGTGTTAACTCTTGCTGCAATCACGACGGGCACAATTACAATGGATATGTTCGCCGAACTTACAATTTGCGCCAACGATTTGTAGCTCTCTCCAGATTTGGACGACATGGGTTTTGGAATTGTACTTGTTGTGGAGTGTTGGTGTTTATGGATGGATTGTGTTTTTCATGCTGGTTGGAAACCTCGCTTATACTCGTATGTTCAACAATGTCATAAAGCTTGATAAAGTGCTTGCACTCAAACCTATGACTTCTCTTCCAATTGAGCTATATACTTTGTTTTTATTAAGTTTAAACATAGTGTTTTTATCAATTAGTACGTTAAGTAATACGGTTTTATAATGAAAATAGCTGTGCCTCGCGGTTTCACCCACGTTAATTAGCGAACAATCTATTTTGAGAACATCACGCTATGATCACTAAGACCGTTTACGCAAAGCACGCAAGGAAAGCTCTCAAAAAAATATTTTCCCGTTTTTGCAACATTTTTCATTGCTTCTCCACTCCTATTAGTCATAGCGTGATGTTATATAGCCTATAGCCTTCCTCAATAAATGGACTATTCAATACAAAAATAATTTTTCAATTCGAACCAGTAGTTCCTAAGATTAGCGCGTTCAACCAAACAAACAGATAAACTCTTCAGCTTTATAATATTACTAGCTGACCCGGCGGACTTCGTACCACTTTGACAGTTTCCATCATTGAGTTAAATATTATATCAATGGTTTCCATGACAAAAAAAAACAAATCATTTTTGATTGGAAAATTAAATTGTCGTTTTTAGAACATTTCTTTTTTAAATATAGCCTATGTTACTCAGCGCTAGTGTAGCATTCTAATGGTGAGAGAATTTTTTAAATCGGTCCAGTAGTTTTTGAGTTTATTCGTTGCAAACATACATACATACATACATACATACATATATACATACATACATACATACATATGTACATACATACATACATACATACATACATACATACATACATACATACAAAGGTTAGAGGTTTCTGCTTTATAATATTAGTATAGATATACTTAGTATAGATGAAGATGGAATTGTGAACGCGAAATTGCGATTTTTATTAATCCTGTCTTTTTTGTAATGATATTAAGTTTGCTTGACTTTTCGGTCGTAAAGTTTCCGTCCTAAAATTTCTAATTAATTAAATTATATGTTTTTGTACAATTTCAAAATCTTACTATTTTTCCTAATATAATCCAAAAATGTTGTTCCCAATGAAACAGATTGCTTGCTATACTGATCTTAATTAGTTACAATCACATCAAAATTTAACAAATTTCTTTGTCCACTGTCCATCTGTTTCTTAAATTGGAGCACACAATCCAAACAATTCGGGGTTATCACGTATGATAAGAATAATACACTTCCGGAGTTTAATATTTGTATTGGAATCTAGTGTGTGGGAACCTTTATTTTAATTAATGAAAAATTCTGACCACTGTTATCTCATGAAACTCGTCGGGTAGAGAGGATTAATCTTTTGCGACGTAAAACAATGCGTAATTAATATGAATTGAATTATATTTTTTGTTATGTCAAAGTAAACACCTAGTCTAGTGGTTAAACAAGAGGTCAAACACTTTGAGTATCAAACACAACAAAAAACATGGTAATAATCCCGATAACAATATTTATTCTAATGTAACTGACCCTGATAGTTTAATAAGAGGTCACATACCAAATGCCTTCAGTTGGATACCCAACAAGATAGGATCATCATCATCATCATCATCTCATTTATGCTGGGGCACGAGCCTTCCCTATGGATGGATAGGGAGAACGGGCAATGTACCACCACGCGGGCCCAGTGCGGATTGGTGGTTGTTAAGAGGGCGTATAAACCTAGAAAAATAACAGATTCCACCCGCGCCCCTTTCACGCCCCGCTTTCGTCCGTGCGTACGGCGTGGCGGCCAACGCAACAGATTGGCAGGTCGCTCCCTCGTGTGTACTCGTGTTTAGTGCGATCGCGCACAGTATACCTAAAATAATCAGATAAAAACCGGCTAAGTGCGAGTCGGATCACCTAGCTGTACTTCGAAACACTAAAATACTCTTTGCTGGTGGTAAATAATACGCAAAGGTAAGTAATGATATCATATATTTTTATTATATATTGCTACTTTAAATATTTAATATTGTTTTATTTTATAAAGGCGTAGGTGCCATGAAATCTTTAAGCATTTTTGTATTATGTAGATTATTTTTTGTATCATGTAGATTATATTATCCCTTTCAGTCGCACTTTGCTATCGACAGAAGTAACTGCAACAGTCAGCGGTTGCTGTCGACACGTTAAAGGTCAAAGGCCTACCATCCGACGCTACAGTTACCTCTATTGATACCAAAGTGCTGCTCGTGTGTAAGTGCTCTTACTGTTATATCTCTTCTTCAAAGAGTGTCGACAATGTAAAAAAAAGAAGTCTAATTTTATTACAAAAATATCGCTTTATTTACATAGATTCATAGGTTTACATTTTTTTTTCAGAATTCGTTCCCTGGCTTGTACCTGTACTGCAAAGAACAGACAGAAAGAAGGTAAGTTAAAACATTTTTGCATTAAATTATGTATTTAAGGTCTGTTCATTCTAACTTGTCTTAAAATGTAACAATCTTTATAGAACTTACTATTGAAATTTAATGAAAAATTTTATTGTTTTTTTAATGGTAAAAAAAATTAAAATATTGTTTACACTTAAGATAAACAGACTTTCTGTAATCAAAGTCAAAGTCAAAGTGTCAAATATTTTGTATTCAAATAAACTTTAGAAAAGTACTTTTGAATCGTCCAAACATTTTTTTTACCTACTACCCATTCAGGACGTCTATTTTTTAGTTGTGGAGAAGAATGGGCGCAAGAAACTCCACAGTTTTAATATAAGTAACGACATTTACAAAATTATATGCCGTTATCAAGTTATACAAGTTTAAAATTACTTAACAATATTTTAAATTAGAAATACCTGTTGGGGTGATTGAAGCATTTTTAACCCATGCTGTTTTGTCTTGAATGTAATCAGACACTTTATAATAAGCTTTTTTACAAAGCTTTTCTTTAATGACGATTTTAAATTAAATCATAAGACAAAAGAGGAATTCTCTTGCAAAATGTTTGGTAATATTTTAAATAAATGTGTAATTAATTCTAAGAAAAGCCCGTCTCAACCTACAATTATTAAAAATGTTCAGTCAATCAGTATGGTTCACCAGAACATTCAAGGAATGATGGGCAAAGATCCAGAGATTGCATTGTTCATGAACGATAATAAAGTTGATATTCTGTGTATTCAGTAGAACACTGGCTTAAAGATCATCAGTTCATGTTCAATTTTAATAATCATTTGGTAGGTAGTTCGTTCAGTCGAGTAAATTCAATTCATGGTGGCTCCTTAATTATAGTCGATAAGAAGTTAAAATTAAAGGAAAGAAAAGACATAATGAGCCTCTCGGTTGAGCAAACAATAGAAATAGCTTGTGTGGAGCTGGAGCGACTTGTTGTATTAAGTGTATACAGGCCTCCGTCAGCATTGTATGATTATTTTGAAAAAAGTAATGGATGAAGCATTATATAAAATCCGCAATGTAGGTAAAAAGATAGTTGTTTGCGGTGATTTTAATATTAATTTGTTAGAAAAGTCTACAGGTTCTATCAAAATTAAAAATTTATTTCAATCATATAATTTGAATAATTTATTTTTGGAGCCGACTAGAATAACTGCCACTTCGGCCACTTGTATCGATAATATATACACTGATCTAGTACCTCTGTCTAAACTCATTATTAATAAACTAGACTCTGATCATTGTGGCCAAATGGTCAGCCTTCCACATCAGTGTCAGCAAGTGAAGAAACAGATTATCACTGTTGTACCAAAAACTGCAGGTCGTCTGGAACGCTTCAAAACAATCTCTATGATAATATGTTATGTAGAATATAATGATAACCCACATAAATTTTATAATGATTTCTTTTATAAATATTGTTTAGAATTTAATAAAACTTTTATTCCAAAGATGGTCTCGGTTAGTGGTACTGTTACTTTTAGTAAATGGGTTACAATTGGTATCCACAAAAGTAGAAAGCGACTTTATGAGCTATATGATGAACGCAACTATAACACCAGTGAAGATTTCAAATTGTATGTCAAAAAATATTCTAAGTTATTTAAAACAGTATGTCGATTAGCAAAGGCAAAATTCCTGAGTTCAAAGATTAAGCTAAGTGATAACAAAATAAAAATGACATGGAATATTATAAATAGTGAAACTGGAAATGTCAAAAGTCGTAACAATGAGTACAAATTGAGCTTCGAAAATCAAATCTTAACTTCTGATGCTGATGTTGCTGCGGCATTTGAGAAGTTTTTTACTGATATTCCAGTTTCAACTACAAAGACTTTGGACTCGTCCCCCACTGTAGTTGAAGCGGTTCTAAAGGAAAATGTCAAACCTAGTGAAAACCATTTTAGTTTTCAAAAAATTGATTTTAGAGATATAATTAAAACTTTTAACACTCTTAATAAAAAAAAAGACTGCTGATTTGTGGGGTAATTCCGTTGACGTCACTAAATCCGTTATTGAGACAATAGCTTCAGTTTTAGCTTGCATATTTAACGAATGTATTGACTGTGGTGTTTTTCCTGACCTAATGAAGCACAGTAAAGTAATTCCATTATACAAATCAGGTAGCACATCTGACCCCACTAACTTTAGACCAATTTCTGTGCTACCCACATTTAGTAAAATATTTGAAAAGATAATTCTGGACCAAATTCAAGTTCATTTTTATAGAAATAAGCTTTTACATTCATTTTTCAGGTATCGCGAGGCATTTCATCTGCGAGCTCTTCGAGATCTACGAGATCTTCGAGCTGGATTGTACAGTCAGCAACGACAGACTTTTCATGTGTTAACATATAAAAAAATCAATATTATGTTTACATTCTATGGTTTTTATAAAAATAAATATACGAATAGCTTTAAATTAAACAACTGTAACGAACTAACAGAGTTGATGAGAGATTTTTGCGTACGAGTTTGACCGGATAGCATTCATCGGCTTGTGAGATATTACGACATTTACGAGCTGCAGCAGTTCTGAAATACAAAATAATTGTAAATCACAAGTTTGTACGGTAATATACGAAGTATGATACAATACTTCCAGAATAGCTAATTTTTATTTATTTTTATTTTTATTTTATTTTCTTAGGTGAATCAACAGTATCAAAAAAAGAGTAGCTATTCAACTTAATTATGTATGTACTGGGAAAAAAAATTACTATACATACTGCCACCAATACGAGTGGTCAAAAGCATCGTTCTGTTTTGCATATACTATACCCGGTACCCGCGTCGCCGTCATTGCTTCAGCGCTTCTAATACATTGTATAGTGAGCTCTAAAGTTAATGCGTAAGGGTCGATATTTCAAGGTGAGACTACTCATCACCAATGAAAAGAAATAATAACAATATTATGATAATAATATCTTATTTTAACGAAATATTTTCTCGGCGCCCTGAGCACAGAAACACAGTCCTCTCGTCTCAACAGAGTGATCGCGACTAATCGATGAAACAAAACATGCCTGTTACCTCGGGTCAGGTGCGACAGACTGGAGCGTTCTGCACGGAATAAGAATGTCGTAAGCGCCGAATTAGTTTTAGTTTATTTACTCGTAAAATATACATTTTTTTTTCAAATCGCTAATACAGTCGCTCGGTAATATAATTTGATATTATGTGTTAAAATATTGGCTCAGTAATATGCGTCAAATTGAAAATAAATTGATTCTAGTTGAAAAGTAGACGTAAGTTTGTGATTTTATTTTGTCGATAAAATTTTAATATATTATGTTTTCGCTTAAGCCAGTCCCTTTCAAGTATGCTGTAGTATCTATGATATTTTTTTCGGGTAAATCGTGGTTTATCTTCTAGTGTTAAAATCAAATCTACGATTGGTGATTTACCTTTATACCCCCTCTTAACGACTGCTAATGCAGCCGGGACCAACGGCTTAACGTGCCTTCTGAAGCACGGAGGAGCTCCAGATGATAAATTTTTGGTCACCCATCCGATGACCGGCCTTTGCGAAAGTTGCTTAACCTCAGCACTCGCAGACCGGGCGCGTTAACCACTGCGCCATCGAACAAGATAGGATATGTTTCATTAATGATACAACTAGCTGAAAATATCTCTTTTTGTCTCCAAACCGAGATATAGTTTGTTGTTCATACAATTAGATATATATTTTTCATTTAATAAAAATAGGTATATATACCGTTTTTTTTTCCTGCTTACCATCTTTGTTCTAATTTTCTCTTTCATTCCAGCCCCCCAACCGCCTAACGCTCTCGCTTTCAATCGCTTCGAAAGCGAGGCCCTCGCCTCGCTTTCTAATATAATATCGAAATATAATATCAAATAATATCGAAAGCTATAGCCTATAGCTTTCGATATTGCTTTTACATTGCTTTCGAAATGACAGATGACGCCTCCTCCTCGCCTCGCCTTCAAAGCGATCGAAAGCGAGAGAGTTAGGCGGTCGACCCCCAGTTCTCGCTTTTATTCCTCTCGTACTTTCATTCCTAATTCTCTTTATCATTCATCATCTTTTGTACTTTACGGCTGGGTGCTGCCGTCTATTATTCTAATCGGCCTTTACCATCTATCTAGCTATATATTTTCTTAATATACAAGGTTTATGTACTAACATAGGTGAGCAGGGGTACATATACCGTTCATAGCCTATAGTCGATAGCTTCGGTCAATAAGGTAGGTACTAGATTCATGATAAGCGCTTGAAAAACGGTAAGCGACTTTGGGGACAGTAAATATTAAGTACTTACAACTATTTTGCAACGTTAATTTAATCTTTATACTTAAGACTAGCTGTGCTCCGCGGTTTCACCCGTGTAAATTAAGTGCCTGTGATAAATAACTTATTTATTTGGATAAGGATTAATATCATGTTTATTAAAACACCTTCGCAAATAATGTATTATTATAGAACTAATTTGATTACCATAATACAGTTTATAGTAAGTCAACCTTAAAGGCTAGACATAAACTGTCGCGGACTTTTTTTTTAGAACTTTTAAAGGGGAATAATTTCGTAATAATTGATTTTTGCGTAACTTTCACCGTTTACGCAGCGCACGCAAGAGAGCTCTCAAAAAAATATTTTTCCGTTTTTGCAACATTTTTCATTGCCTTTCTACTCCTATTAGTCATAGCGTGATGTAATATAGTCTATAGCCTTCCTCAATAAATGGACTATTCAACACAAAAACAATTTTTCAATTCGAACCAGTAGGTAGTTCCTGAGATTAGCGCGTTCATCCAAACAAACAAACTCTTCAGCTTTATAATATTAGTATAGATTTAAGGTTCACAGTAAGCTGAAGTTGTTGATAATATCCAATGTTTTTTCAGATTTAGTTATTCGAAATTTATGTGCCTTACAAATAAACAAACGGGTGGTTCCGCCCCCCGATCCGATCCGAACCCTTCGGAGAATCTAGTAGGGCACGGGGACGCGCACTAGTGCGCGATGCCGTTCCCTCTAGAAAACCTCCAAAGGTGATTCGTTTCACACGGCTTGAGGGACCCTTTACGTTCCTCGCCGCCCCCAAAAAAGCCCGGTGAAGCTGAAAATGCCGTCTGAGGCAATCAGCAAACTCTCTCAAAAAAAAAAAAAAAAAAAAAATCGCTTCGCGAGCATACAAAACTTGATCGAAATATCGACTATGTCTCGGACTCCTTTTGCAACACCCTAACCATAAGGTCCGAATAGTTATTCCGTGTTTTGTCTTTTTTATTCTAATTTGAAATGACGTTAACATGACAGGAACAAAACACGGAATAACTATTTGGACCTTATTTTTTGTTTATTTGTAAGGCACTATGTGTATAGTATGAGCAAATAGGACCACTTTTGAGATGCAGTTTTGTTCCGGATCCTTTATCTACTTAGTAGGTACATTATTGATTGAAGGTCAGTAGGTCTAAAAGATTGACCGTTCCAAAGTGGTTGAAGATTACTTATCGTCAGTTACCATAGGGTAAGAGGAAGACCAAGTCGTTGAAGAATTAAACAGAAAAAATTATGATTTAGGAACTAATTCGTCAAGCAGAAAGAAAGTTCCAATTGGTCAAGTGTGTTTTTACCGCGTGTTTTTGTTCTGATTTGTCAAGCAATGCAAAAGTAATAAGTAATTAGTCAAGTCCCAATTTTGTTTCGATTTGCCAAGCCTTATTTTTGTTTCAACTGGTCAAGCCAATAAAAAGTTCTGAATTGTCAAAGGTTTTTTTTACTTAAACACAATTTTCACGTGACCTACGGGGGTAGGGCAGCTAGTATTTCTGTTGTCTAATAAAAAAATTACCTCGAAATTCAAGACAATCGCGAAGCGCAGCGTAGCGATTGTCTCGAATTTCTATTCTATCACGTGACGTACAGGATTAGGGCAAAAGTAAAATGTTGCGAAATGATTATTTCACCAAGTAAATTAACAACATTTGACAATTCACAACTTTTTATTGGACCAGTTGAAACAAAAATAAGGCTTGGCAAATCGAAACAAAATTGAGACTTGACTAATTATTACTTTTGCATTGCTTGACAAATCAGAACAAAAACACGCGGTAAAAACACACTTGACCAATTGGAACTTTCTTTCTGCTTGACGAATTAGTTCCTAAACCAAAATTATACGACATAACTTTTATATACCACTACTGTTTCAGGGGTAGTAAAAACAAAATTAAAATCCTAACTAATAATATAAATTTGAAAAAATACAAAGTTATGAAAAAATTCCACTAGCGGGATTCGAACCCGCACCCCATGACATGCCGGGTCAGATGCACTACCAAATATGCTAGTGAGTTTGTTTATTTGTTTCTTGTTTACAACCGATCATCATGAAATTTTGATATTCTCAGAGTACAATCAAAGACATGGGATACTATTATAAATAAGTGAGTTTGTTTGTTTGTTTGATACGCTTTCACGCGTAAACTATTTAACAATTTGGTTTTTTTTTAAATTTATGTTAGAAGGAGGCAAACGAGCAGGTGGGTCACCTGATGGAAAGTAATCATTGCCGCCCATGGACACCCGCAAAACCAAAGTAATCGCAGATGCGTTGCCGGCCTTGAGGAAGGAGTTGGATCTTGAGGAGGGAGTAGGAATTGGGAGGGGGGAGGGGTGAGAGAAGGGCCTCCGGTACTTTCACTCACCGGACGAAACATAACAGCAACGAGTGCCATTGTTTCACGCAGATTGGTATTAGGCCGGGCGAGCCGGCCCGGTTGTTTGTTTTGTTGTCATAGAAACTGTCAAAGCGGTGCGAAGTCCGCCGGGTCAGCCAGTTATAAATAAGATAATCCTCTTCCTAGCTTCGGAAGACTCGTAAAGCCGTTGGTCCCGGCTGTCGTTAACAACCACCAAACCATACTGAGCCCGCGTGCTGGTTTATGGCGCATTCTACATCGAAAAGCCTCGTTCGCCAGCGATGGGGACATAAAAAAGAGCTGGTGATGATGGTGCTGATGAATTTAAGGAGAATGCATAGTTTTAAAGTGTTAAAAACTAACCATGGCCTGATATTTAAGCAGATAAAAAGAAATGTAAGTAAAGCATACAACTACAGATCTTTACATTAAACGTTACGTGTAAAACTGATTAGAGATCAGTAAACAGCCATTATTTATAACAATATCAATAGATAAAGGGCTCAACCACTGTCAGCTACTATTTTCCCAGATACACGCATATGTATGTACATTATGTAATTATTTACAAAAGTGCCTACACCGCTCTAATTATGTCTTCAAATCTAATCTTGCAAATATATGTGTTTGCTTTCCATTTGCCACATAAATATGGGCAAAGAAATTATTCTGAAGCTTAAATATTTATAAAATACAGTGAAAAAATTAAATGCCTACCCGACCCAGTGAGGAATCGAACCTGGGTCTTCCGCAACCCGGGCGGCTACACTGACCATTATACTACCGGGAAAGCTGACGTAAGCACTGAATTTTTACACTGCTTTTTATTTTTGAGTGTTTTTAGCGGCACAGTGCCATCTATCCAACGGTTATTGCAACCGATGGCTATGCAGATTTTCATCTTCAGTTCAGTTAAATTCAGCTTCAGTGCAGCAATTAGCACTTAAAAATAAAAAGTATAATTTACTTGTGAAGCTTATTGAAAAGACTTGTATTATCGTAGTGGTACCACATCGGCACTGGTGTTGACGCCAGTCTTCGTCGCCAAAAACTTGGATAGAAAATTCACTGGATGCCAACTATCAATCAGCCTCCCTGGACAAGTGGCATACTTAACACTAATAGAATAGAAATGAAATTTAATTATTATTGTACGGGATTGACATAAGTCAACGATACGTATAAATGACGTTTACCTACGTCAATCCCATATAATAATCATTCTATTTAATTTCTATTCTATCAGCTTTATATATATATATATATATATATATATATTCTTTATTGCACATAAACAGATATACAGAGAACAAATCAAATCAAATCAAATCAAAATAAATTTATTTGGGACAAAACAATTCAAACATACAGATAAAAATGGAAAAAAATCATAGAACAGTCCCAAAACGGTTCCGACTCAGCAAAATGCTAGCCTTGAGGTTAGCGCTGATCTTCCGTCGGAACCGGTTTAGGTGATGCTGCGATAGCAACACAAGCGTAACATAAAAAGTATAAAATATAAAAAACAAAAATGGCAGCCCTAAGTACAAAAATATTTAATTTGAACAGAAAAAGAAAATAATTATAGGCTGTAATACTCTGAATCCCTAACTCTATAACAGTTTACAAACAACGGTGAACAAAGGTGGACTTATCTCTAAAAGAGATCTCTTCCAGCCAACCTAAGGTGGAATGGGTGGTGGTGGAATTATGCCACTTGTCTAGGGGGGCAGGTGATCTGTGTTCAGTTTAAGGCTTCCAATCCTACAATACCGAGATCCCGCGTCATTTTTTAGTCCCGCGTGTTGCGGGATTACGGGCGCGGGATCTCGCGTGATTTGCGGGACTGGATATGTTATGTTTTTTTCGCAAACATTTTCAATTAAATGCTGACAAAATGACCAAACTAAATAATTAGTTCTGTCAATCGATCAATCGATTGTATTAAACAGCGTAATTTGATTGAACTAATGCTAATAGCAAAACTTAAATAAAAGTGGAGTTTGAAAAGAAGAGTTATGTTGATTCATTATTTGTTTTATTTGCCTTACATAATATATACTATCTATACTAATAATATAAAGCTGAAGAGTTTGTTTGTTTGTTTGTTTGGTTGAACGCGCTAATCTCAGGAACTACTGGTTCGATTTGAAAAAATATTTTTGTGTTGAATAGTCCATTTATTGATTAAGGCTATAGGCTATATATATTACACCACGCTATGACTAATAGGAGTGGAGCAGCAGTGAAAAATGTTGCAAAAACAGGAAAATCGCTAATTAACGCGGGTGAAACCGCGGGACACAGCTAGTTACTTATATTTTTATATGCGAGATCCCGCAAATACTGGGATTTCGAGGGATTAAAACGTCCGACTCCCGCAAATACCGAGATTGAATAGTCTGCGGCATTGGAAGCCCTAGTTCAGTTGTTGCTAAAGTCTAAAGTCTAAAGTCTATTTCTATTTCTTTTTCTAATTATGTCAAACACCGGTTCCTGTCAGACACCGGTGCCACTACCCTACTTCAAACTTTATCATATAAAAAAAGTTTAAAAAATTGGAAAGTTTTTAAATACGTTACAATAGTTGATAAAGAAGTTCAAAGATTACCGGCCTAGTTATTTTTAAACAAATGTATACGATTTACTATTAAAAATCCGTGTGTAATTTCATAACTAAGTATTGTATTAACCTCGATTTTAAGCAGATGTCATTGTTACTTATAAAGATAACGCGTTTAATAGCATGTGATGTAAGAACTGTTTACTGTTGCAATTATACCTACTTATTCATCATTAAAAAGTCTCCCTTAATGATCTCGATAGTAAGCCAGTGGCAGGATATAAGTACTCGCAGTTAGTGCCGATTGCGATGAGTATTTGAATGGCATTGGAACAGCGCAGTGTCCGTGCTTCAAAAGGCACTTGAAGCAGTTGGTCCCAGCTGCAATAGCAGTCGTTAACAACCTCCAATCCGCACTGCGCCCGCGTGATGTGTAACGACCAGTTCTCTTTGTGGTGAATCCATTATTAAGGAAGGCTCGTGCCCCAGCAGTGGGGACAAAATGAGCTGGCGAACGAGGTGCATCTCGTTTTCGATAATGTGATGAATGATGACTAAAACTCAAACTAGACGCACAGAGCCCGGTACCCTAATAAGCGAACAATCTATTAAAAAACTATTTAATTTACCCATTTTTGCAACATTTTTCATTGCTGCTCCACTTCTATTAGTCATAGCGTGATGTAGTATAGCCTTTAGCCTTCCTCAATAAATGAACTATTCAACACAAAAATATTTTTTCAATTCGAACCAGTAGTTCCTGAGATTAGCGCGTTCAACCAAACAAACAACAAACAAACTCTTTAATTAAGCTTTATAATATTAGTATAGATTCACTCACCAAAAAGCAATATAAATTACTATGTTCTGTTTTAATAGGGGGGCTTGTGCGTTTTGGTTGCGATTTAACTCGTTAAGCAATTTTCGCAATGGCAAGTAACTGGACGGGTGACCAAGCTGAAAAATTTTTAGTCCCCAGCTGTTGTTAGTTGCCACTCGTTAAAATCAAGAGGTATGGCCGTATGGTGGTGGATTAAAGCCTGGTCTTCTTAAGCACTTTTGTTCATGTGGTAAGGCCTGAGCCTAGCAGTGGAACCTTTATAGGGAATTTGTGAAATTGTGGGGCACGGAAGCATTATAACTAAGACTTATGTAGTATATAAGTTCATTTTTTACAGAAGGGTTGAAAAATTACTGCTCTGTCTGATGTTAAGTTAAGAGAAGCAGAGTCCAATAGAACCGACTCTGATTTCAAGAAGCATTTAATGGAGAGAAAAGGAAAAGTCTACTTTACCCTATTGATGGGGAAAATCAATATCAATCCATAAAATGGAATTACCCCAAATGCGAGGATGCAGCTGGTAGATCAGGTTTGTGCCTCACTAGCCGTTCTCACCTTGCCGCCATACAAGTTCATCATCATCAGCTCATTTTATGTCCCCACTGCTGGGGCACGAGCCTTCCGTATGGATGGATAGGGAGAACGGGCCATAAACCACCACGCGGGCCCAATGCGGATTGGTGGTTGGTGACAACTGCTAATGCAGCCGAGACCAACGGCTTTACGTGCCTTCCGAAGCACGGAGGAGCTCAAGATGATAAATGTTTGGTCACCCATCCGATGATCGACCTTTGCGAAAGTTGCTCAACCTCAGCACTCGCGGCGCGTTAACCACTGCGCCATCGAGCTTCTCCATACAAGTTGCTACTTTACAATTCGTTTAAAGGACCCCATGTTCGAAGAAGTACATGTAAAGTACACCATAGTGTTACAAGAGTTAATAAAAAGTATGCGGTGATCGCTTACCATCAGGCGCACCGCGTGTCTGGCTGCCTGACCGTGGCTCTGTCGAATAAAAAAAAGAAAACTGTCACCTTTATTTGAAACTTGTGACAACAAAACAATAACTGGGCAGTTTTATTAAGACGTAACTGTGCTGTTGGTCGCCTATGACTTTTACGACGTAGGTAATGGAGTTTTATTGGTATATACATAGCAAGAAGGTTCCTCAAGCCGAAATTATCGAACAGTCCTCGTCGGTTTTCTTAAAAGGACGACATGGCAACACAGAAACGTGTCCAATACTAGATTCTCCGAAACGTTTGAGTCGGGTGACATGAGCGGAAAACCCGAAGAACCTCTAACTAAAGGCTAGGACCTCGGATCAGATCTAAGTACCGTGTCGTTACAAAATCATGCATTATATTTAAAAATATTATTATTAAACCAAGCGTTAAGTCATCAATTGTAGTGATGACTTGATTTTAATGATGGAAGCCTTTGCCCAGCAGTGGGACAGTTACAGGCTATTTTCTAACCTTTATTTACTTATTTCAAATTATTAAAGTTAGAGGTAGAGATTTAATTATAATTTTGTAAAAGATGAAAGAAAAAGGGGGAAGGCCTTTGGAGAAGGCCAGCAGCGGCAGGGACATTACATTAGGGACAAAGGTTATTACAAAATTATCATGTATTAGGCTCGGCTTTACCTTAAAACTCAAGCACATTTACACTTAGACACCCTGACGTTGTAACAACCGAATTGTAGTCATCAAACTGATTACAAAATACTTAGTAGAAAATTATGTTTTTTTCCTCGCTAACTAACTAATCCGAGCGAATACGGAGGCGCGTAGCTGTGACACACAAACAAACTGAAGCCAGCAGCGATAGTAACATTTGCCGTGGCATTACCCGTGTTTTCTATCGCACTGAGCCCTGATTAATTTATGCCTCACTATTTGATGGAGATAGCGTTTAGATGCGTCTCTTATTTGCACATCAGCGGGGCTTATCTCTTAATTCTTGAGCTGTCAACGGGCGACGTCATGAGTACAAGTTTTTTCGAATGTTTTTATTTTCTCCAGAATTTGGCTTTTGTTATCACCAAGACCAGAAGTCTGCAAACTCAATAACGTCTCGATAGTGTGACGGTAGCTTAATTTGACATTAGGGCTATTGGAAAATTGTTAAAATAGACCACCAACGCAAGTATTGTTAACGTTTTAAAATAGCAAAATCGATGATCTGATCTGTGCATCTTTGATCGGATGGTGGCAGTAAGAAATGTGATATTGACATTCGATTTTCATAATTTATCAAGTATGTAATGATGGAAACATTTCTATTTAAAATTTTAATACATCTTACAGTAGAAAAAAAACATTAAATATTTCAGGTCACTACGAGTTTAACGTAGTACCTAATTTATCACCATTACCAAGACAATAATAAAAAATAATTTGAGTTAGTTAAAATAAGTTCTGATCATGTCTCCCAAGACCCAAGCATATAAGTATTAACCATAGTCTATACACGAAGAATTGGAATCTTGTTATGCAACGCTCCTTAATAAGAATTCGTTGTTTTTGTACTTACCTACATTATGTTTAATTAAGGGGAATACTATGTGCGTGCGCACATACTTTTTTTGTGTGTCAACAAATGAATATCGTCAACATTGTAAGCAGCTCATTAATTACTATGTGTATTGACATACGTAATGCTTAAACAGTTGCAACTGGAAGGATTAAATAATAAATATTGTCATTTAGTCAACATAAATATTATTATTATTATTATTTATTATTATTTGTAAAATTATATTTAATGTTAAAACACTCGATCCCTAAAATACAAAAAATCATATCAAGAATTATACTTATTTCTACTTTTTATTTTATCAAATCGCAAAAAAAACCATTCGTTGTTTAAGAAATACCGGTAGCTGCAACAATAGGTATATAATTCTTAAGTACGTGTGTACGTCACTAAAGTCGTCCTAAACTGCTGGACCGATTTCGATGAAACTTTTTGTGTGTGTTTGAGTTGGTCTCTGGATGATTAAGAATCACAATTGGACCCGGTAGGTGGCGCTGAAATAGGGTTCTAGGATTATTATTTTTAAACCGTCATGGGAAACGTGAGTTTACTCAAGTGTATTAGTCGCGAGTGGGTCGTAAGTATTTATTAAGTTTAAAAGTGTAGTTAGGCGTAACTACTCGCGACTATTTCACATAGCAGCTTTCAATAGCAGCATCACCGAGGCCCGAGCAGATTTTATTTCATTTGATTTTGAGGATAATGTAGCATAGCCTGTAACCAGCGCAGTGCTAAAAATCACGTTGTTCCATCGCTAACAATTCCAAGGCATCAAACAATGATTGACAGAAGAACTCCGTAGAAGAATCGGTAAAAGAAGAATGCAAAGGACCGGAGTTCAATCCCCATGGCCCATTTAAGTTACATACTTAGTTATCCGCTTAAAGAAGTTTGTGCTCCTAATCTAAATAGCCAGAATGACGAAATTGATCTTAAGAAAAAAAATACGCAGTACGCAGCTGACGAAGGCATTTAGGTCACAGTCTCCAAGAGATAAAAACAACAACATGACCTTATCTTAAATACGCATGCATACCGTTGTGAGGTGACGTCTTTATTTAAAACTCCAGTAATTTTTTTGTATTTAGTTTCAGATAATTTGTATGGATTAAGATTTAGTTTTCGTTAATTCCGAACCCAATTGTGTTGAAAATATTATTTTTAAGTTCTCTAGTGGTGGACCGCATATCGGAAAGCATAGGAACGCCCTCAGACTAGGTGGAGCGACGATCTTCGCAAGGTGGCTGGCAAGAGCTGGATGAGAGTAGTCGCGGGTCGTGCTCGGTGGCGTGCACTTGGAGAGGCCTAGTCCAGTAGTGAACTAGTATGGATTGATGACGATGAAAATTAACACATGGTTTTTTTTTGATTTTATTCAGGGTAACGAACAATTACACAATAACATATATGTCATAACTAGCTGTGCCCCACGGTTTCACCCACGTTAAGCTCCACTCCTATTAGTCATAGCGTGATGTAATATAGCCTATAGCCTTCCTCAATAAATAGACTATTCAATACAAAAATAATTTTCCAATAGGAGCCAGTAGTTCCTGAGATTAGCGCGTTCAAACAAACAAACAAACAAACAAACAAACAAACAAACTCTTCAGCTTTATAATATTAAGTATAGATTATGCAGTAATTGTGCAACCAGGGACATTGTCCACAACAGAGGTAAAAGACAACTACAATGAAGACAGGAACATTAAATGCAATATGAAAAGACTTGCATAAAAATATATAATAAATCCACAATGCTATTACGAGTGGCATTTAAATTGTGGAGAGATGCTTTGTATATATAATTGTATATAGCAATACTAATTTGTATCTATATATTAATACGTGAAGCAAAAATTTGTAACCGTTTTTACGAAATATGCGCGGACGGAGGAGTATGAAATTTCGCACACTTTTATAGTTTTTATAGAGAAGGTTATCCAAATGTTAATATATTTTTTAAATTATGCATAAAAAATACATTAAATCAACAAAAACAACATTACACAAACTACAATGTATTTGACACACACGTATTGTTTGTCTTTAATCTGTCATCTACATTCTACCGTGGCACTGATCAGTGCTTGCGGCAGATGACAGGTCAACGCGGCCGACATCTGTCAATGCTTTGGTTTAATGCTCTAAGGTCAATGCCAATCCAAACTCACATTCAGTCTTTTTAAATTTTTCATTGCTTAGGAATCTTAGGATACAACCCATGCAGCCTTAATAAAATTACGGTCGAATTTCGACCACTGGGCGACCACTAGTACAAATAAAACTACATTAAGTACATTAAGTATATATAGTAATAATAAACAAGTTCTCTCTCACTCTTTCCGGATTACCTATATTAGAGGTACCCCAGATGAAAAGCGCTTTTTTACCTTCGGTCCTAAAAAAGTTGATCTATAATAATGGTTATTCTTCTATTACCTTGTTCTTTATTTAAACAAGAAGTCGACTCATGTTTAGCGGCTAGAGAAAGTGAGTACACGTAGTAATGTATACAAACTCATCGTGTAGGTGTGTTCAAGATTCTCAGACCCCTTGTATACACAAACCTGGGATCGGCGGCGGAGAGCAAACCGGGATAAGGTTCTACCTACATGGATTAGTTCGCGTTAAGCCAGCTTCTGACGCGGTAGTCGGCTAAACATAGAGCAGCCTTATTGTTGAATAAACACCTTTAAAAAGTTTTCAATTTTATCGCTGTCTTTAGTTTAAGCGCGTGAAGCGTTTTATAAGCGTATGAAAGTTCAACGCGCCCCGTTATAAAATGTATTATAAAATAGGGTAGTGGCTAGGGTTGCCAACTATACTGTTAAAAACAGGCTTCGGCTTAACCATCGAGTCCAAAGCTCAGATTGCAGCAAAAAAGCTGGGCATCCTGAACAAGGTGCGGCATTATTTCACACCAGAGCAGATCCTTAGCCTGTACAAGGCTCAAGTCCGATCGTGCATGGAATACTGCAGTCACCTTTGGGACGGATCTGCCAAATACCTGTTGGCCGCACTCGACTCGGTGGAACGCAGAGCTATAAGGATCATCGGTGATGACGCGCTTGTCGAGGCCAAGCTTACCAGCCTCGCACACCGGCGTCGTGTCGCCTGCCTGTGTGTCTTTTACCGACTTCACCACGGAGAGTTTGCCGGGGAGCTTTTCGAGCTCATACCACCATCGCCCTTTTACCACACTGGCAAGGAGTGGAATTCTCTGCCATCGTCTGTGTTCCCAAAAACTTATAACCTGAATTCCTTCAAGGCGAGAGTTAATAGGCATCTTCTGGGGCAGCTCGCTCCATCGTAGACCTCATCTACGCTCACCATCAGGCGAGATCGAGGTCAAGAGCTGTCTTATAGAGCATATTAAAAAAACTGTTTTTCACTACATTATACTTTTACTGTTGGACAAAAAATATACTGTTTTCAAAGTTTTTGGTATACATGAATGATAATGACACCAAATTGATAAGTTGTACGAGAAGCAGTAATAAATACCTATGTAGGTACATATATAGAACAAAAACTTAATAAAATACTGTTTAATTTTCTTCGGCGACCCTAATATACTTTATTTCTTGTAAAAAAGAGTTGGCAACCCTAGTAGTGGCACTACTTTTCGACTGGAACAAGAGATCGCCACTTTTTTCTTTTAATAATTAGAACTAGGGGCCAGCAACTGATTTATGACTTTAGCGACAATTGCATACAGACTACTTTACTTTACTTACACATATTACTTGAGATCGGATGTTGATGACGTAGTTGTCGACATCCTTTGGCTTACAGAGTAAGAGTATAGTGTTGATTAATTTCGGCGAGTTGGATTGAGCCACAATAGCATAGTCTGGTAGTGCACCTACACGGCATGTCATGGGGTGCGGGTTCGAATCCCGCTCGTAGAATTTTTTCAACACTATGTCTTTTTTCAATTTGTAATTTGTCCGTAACAATATTTGCGTAAAATTATATGTAAACAATCATACATATTACTTTATTGTTTGTGGGAAACAAAAACTTGGTTAAAGCGTCGAACGCTGGCACAATACTATAGTGGTAATAATATGGTAAGATCAAACCAAGTGCCCAAAAATCACCATTTTTTATTCTTAGGAAACAATACAGAACTGTGTTTATTAAGAATTCAGAATGAGACATCGCGTTTCGCGTAGTTTTTTATTTCGAAGTGTTTTATTGGCGTTTTGAAGTTCCCACTTCAAAACAAAAAATGTGTGCACACATTTTTACGAATGCTATCACGGTATAATATACCTATGGCAAGATAAGCTAAAAACACCAGTCATTATTTTCAAAGTCAATACAAATACCAATAGTTACTATTATAGGCTTTAACAAACAAATAGGTTTTACAGTTCATAAGCAAATAGAAAAAATAGAAACATCTGAAATCGTGTTATCCAAAAGCCGCTTTATTTCAACACAAATTGGGTAATTTCCATTCGACAATGATTTGGTGTTGACCCGCTATAAATTTAGAGACCTTATCCCATAATCAGCGGGTTATAGACGTGATTTTATTTGAAAACACCGGGTCAAGTAAGGGGCACTGATCGGATGGTACTGGCTAAGATAAAAAGTGTACACACGATAAAACGTACCTAAATCCCGACTTATTGATAGTAAGACATAATAATTTAGGAATTATTGAATGTGGAGGAGCTCTATGGCGCAGTGGTTAACGCGCCCGGTCTGCGAGTGCTGAGGTTAAGCAACTTTCGCAAAGGCCGGTCATCGGATGGGTGATCAAAAGTTTTACAATCTCGTGCTCCTCCGTGCTTCGGAAGCCGTTGGTCCCGGGTGCATTAGCAGTCGTTAACAACCACCAACCCGCACTGGGCCCGCGTGGTGGTTTATGGCTCGTTCTCCCTATCCATACATAGGGAAGGCTCGTGCCCCAACTGTGGGGACATAAAATCAGCTGATGATGATGATGATGATGAATGTGGAATCTTAGCTTTGAAAGGCACGTAATGCCGTTGGTTTCATTTAGACTCCCGCGTGGTGGTTTACGGCCCGTTCTTCCATTGGTGGTTCTATACAGATCCACAGGGAAGGCTCGTGGCCCAGCAGTGGGGACATAAACTGAGCTGATGAATGTGGAATGTTTATTTTTTGTATTCTACATACAACGCGGAAGAAGTTGTCCTTCACCTAACTTGATGTAAGTAACTTAAAATCGTATACTTATACGGCAGGGTCCGTGGTCACAGGGAGACTGAGGTGTTGGTCGTCTCATAATTAGTTAGTAGCTGCAAACGTCAGGATAAACATCAAAAAGTAATGTGTAAAATAAACGCGAGTAGATCCGTAAAAGTTGTTTCATTTAAATATGTAGTGTTCGCGTAAACTTTAGAAAACAATAAAGCAATATTATTCAAATCATCGGGGTGTCTAGTTTGAGTTGCATTCGCCATTCGATTACGTTAACGAAAACGAGAATTTGTATGGTAAAATTGTAACTCTTCTCTTGTGCCGCCAGGAGGCGCTGCTTCAATGCCATACTAATTTTCAATTTCGTAAACGTAATTGAATGAATACGGATAGTAAACAAAACTCACACTAGGCACCCGGATGTCCGCTATCGAAATTAAATATGAAGTTTAGTTATACCAGACAGTTACAAATTCCTTTTTATATTGACCAAACAAAATGTTATGATTTGATGTCGTTTTTTACGGCAACTAGTTAAAATTAATAATTATCAGCAATGATACTTGCTTTACCACAACTGATAATTATATATAAGTAGTATTTGTTGTTATTTCCCAATTCCCACGTTATAAATTAGCGCAACAAAACCAATATTGAAACAGGAAGTGGTATTTGTTTGTCGCCTGATAATAATATTGATAAACCACATAATATTGATTGACAAAAGAAACCTGAGTTTGACCTGAGTAAGGGCATGCATTTTGTTTAATATACGTTGTAATTTTATATTGATACCTAAGTACTGTTTTATTTATGTTGAAAATTATATAAGTACCGACTGCCTCAAGTGGGACTCGAAGCCATGACTTTTTGCTATTCGGACGACAACATTTTAGGCCTTAAACATATTAACTTGAAAAAAAAAAACACAAATGTTGAAAAAATTTTTTCAACATTTGTGTTTTTGTAATGTGTTCGCAACACCTAAAAGTAGTGCACATTTATTAAATAATAGATGTTTGCCTAGTGTCGGAAGGTCCACAATACCGTTTTAATCAATACCCGACGTATTGATTAAAACGGATCATCAAAACATCCTTATACCATGTGACAGCATTGTCATGTATTATGTGCTGTCGCACATAAGAGCTTTTTATTATATCAAGATAATATATTAATGGCGTAACAAAATACGGACAACGTTATCTTCTCCAAACAATTATTGTAATTATAATCTCACACGACATTAGTAACATATTCTTTTATCCTGTCTAGTATCACCTAAGTAACTGCAGTGAGATTTTTTCTAAAATAGAAATCAACCTTGTTATCGCTAATATATGTACTCGTATTGTCACTATTTGGTTTAATGTCGCTAACATGATGGCACGTGTAGTTACTTAAGCCCCGCCCGATCCTCTAAATGTCACTACACATTTACAGAATACACCAAACATGCACACTAGCTTAGGTCCAAGACACCGTACTCGTAGAACAAGGGTACGAAGAACCGGTTCACACGCGCTCTATACCAGGTACAGACATGTACCTGGGCGCTTCTCCCTCCTCCACGGCCCGGTCTACCTGAGCCGAGGTCCGAGCCTTTAGAGGCGCCCTCGGGTGGTTCCGCCTCCCGATCCGATCCGAACCCTTCGGAGAATCTAGTAGGGCACGGGGACGCGCACTAGTGCGCGATGCCGTTCCCTCTAGAAAACCTCCAAAGGTGATTCGTTTCACACGGCTTGAGGGACCCTTTACGTTCCTCGCCGCTCCCAAAAAAGCCCGGTGAAGCTGAAAATGCCGTCTGAGGCAATCAGCAAACTCTCTCAAAAAAAAAAACAAAAAAAAAAAAGTTACTTAAGTTGTACACCTCCAACATCCGAAGATATCTCAAAATCGATGAAATGCGGCTGACTAAACGAAGTAATTGAAAAGTTAGACACTCGTTAGAGTCTCTGTAGCTCAATTTGAACAGTAAGCTCACACAGCGAAAGGTCGAGGTTTCAAGTCCTACCTGAGGCTGTCGCCACAAAATAAAGATATGCACAGTACGTAAGCTTCTTAGCCCCCTCTCAAGGACACGAATCTCGGAACAGCTTAACAGTAGCGAGTAGTGGTTAACGAGCCCGGTCTGCGATTGCTGTGGTTAAGCAACTTTCGCAAAGGCCGGTCATCGGATGGGTGACCAAAAATTTTCTATCTCGAGCTCCTCCGTGCTTCGGAAGGCACGTAAAGCCGTTGATCCCGGCTGCATTAGCAGTCGTTAACAAACAACTCGCACTGGGCCCGCGTGGTGGTTTATGGCCCACTCTCCCTGTCCATCCAGGGAAGGCTCGTGCCCCAGCAGTGGGGACATTAAATGAACTGATGTTATTGTTGTCTTACCTTCTGTAGGTCTCCTTATTTTGTGCTGTAACTTTGATCATGTATGTATTACCACATCATTTATTGATACTTAGACGATTGAGAGTAATATGAATTTTTCGAAATGTTAGTTTAAATTATTAATAGATATTTTAGTATTGAAACATTGGGTTCAAATGGACCTAGTAATTATAATCAATATAAAAAATACTACATTTATATTGGTTAACGCTTTCGCAGAAATTAAACAACAACGAACTTAAGAGCTAGTACATAAGAGCTAATTAAGTGCTAAGCTAAGAATACCTACGTCCAACTAAGAATAGCTCTTCAGTATTTTCCCTCGCTTCTGCGGATCGTGACCACGTCTGGAATGGAGCTAGGACTCTCGTGAAGGCATTAAAGCAGCCTTCAGTATGTCACACATTGATCAGCTAGCTATGTGCAAATTAACTCACGATGCTTTACAAAATACTTCATGATGCGTGTGCAGGGTGAAATTCCGTTGCTTCAACATTGTATGGCAAATAATTAAACTAACAGAAAATGGGTTTGAAAGTTTTGGGAATAGAGGTCGAAAATAAACACTTATCAGCCATTATTTTCCTATTAACTATACGCGATTAGGGGCGAAGACCTCCTATTAGAAATAGGTCTCCATCCTTAGATAGTTCGAGCCAATTCTTTGAGTTGGAGTTCAACTCGTCCCGCCATTTCTGTCTAGGCCTTCCATGGCGTCGTCCGTTTGTTGAGACCCATGATGACTTACTTATATACTAACCGCCCGCTCGCGTCTTCGTCCGCTTGAGTAAACACCCATATCCTAAGGAACCCTATGGCAGCGCTACCTACCAGGTCCAATTATATGCATGTATCTTTACTAAAAAACTGAAGAGTTTTTTTGTTTGTTTGTTTGTTTGGTTGAACGCGCTAATCTCAGAAACCACTGGTTCGAATTAAAAAAATATTTTTGTGTTGAATAGTCCATTTATTGAGGAAGGCTATAGACTATATTACATCACACTATAACTATTAACGCGGGTGAAACCGCGGGGCACAGCTTTATACAAATAAACCTTTCTGTTGCATCACTCTATTGCTGAAGTTGCTTTATAACCTATTGCGTAGTTTAAAAGATCTAAGCGTACAGACAGCGGGAGCGACTTTGTTTTATACTATTATAAACATTTTAGCATAATTTTCCCATTGCTTGCAAAGTTAAATTTAATAATGTCATCAAAAGCTCCGTACAAACAATCTTAGAACGATTGCTAGCTTGAGGTTTTTCCATATCCCAAATACCTGAAAGCTGATTCCGCATCGGGATTTCTGTACAAACAGTGATATCTAAATTTCCACAGTACACTAGTAGCTTAACTTGAATTCGGAGCGGTGTGAGCAATCATTTAACACTGGCCTGCTACAACGTAGTAATTAGTGTCATTCGCACTATTTTTGGACGGGATAAACATAAGAGCATATTGTCGGGTCCACCAATTGGAAACAAATGGTTTCTAGGTTCGGACGTGCTAAGTTAATTTGGTCGGCTTTCGCTAACGTGTGAGCAATCAAGTCGGATCGCTCACAGAACCTCTGCGGTGTTGCCACACGATTTGGTGCGGTTTACCGTTAACGTACAATAATAGGAATCGGTTCACCGCTACACGTTGTTTTGGAAATGGTGAAGGTGTGTGCGCACTTTGACGGGTCAGGAATCCATTTCTTTTTCTAAAGATTCTGAATAATGCACTACATTTACTATTACATTAATGACAGTCACGGTTCCGGCCCATGACCGGCTTCTTGTAGGATCGATAATCGGACCGATTTCTTCGTCGAGGTTTTAGTACTGATTTTGTAACCGATTTTCACCGACTAATATTTCGACTAATAATCGGTCACCGATTATCGGACGTGGGCGAGGGCTCCCATACTAACATTTTATTTCACAGATATATTTAAAATCGATTGCGAAGTGTTCATTGTATAGTGATTTGCGAAATACCCCTACAGAATGCAGACTCGTTGTCGTTTCATACTCTATTCTTTCATCTAGTTGCTATGCTCGCAATTGTGGCGTTAGTGTGGATTTAAATCATCAATAGAATTTTGAGAATTTCAATTTGCAAACTCACTACTGATATCATCATCTGCATCAGATTAGATGAAAACTGTCAAACCCATCCACCATCCATCTCCATCCAATCGTTTTCCAGCTAATAGTTTTCAAACTATTACTGTAACTTAGTGTAGTGGACTTTCTCAACAATGTACAATATACAACTATGTTTAGAAAGTCCGCTACTATAAGTTACGTGATAGTTTGAAAACTATCTGCTGGAGTATTCCACGTATTAGACGTATGTCTGAACCGAAAAAATACCATAAATTAAATAGGACGCAGATCGTTGTGCGAGCAATGATATTTCCAGCAGACACCGAAATATCGAAAGTCTCATTAACAATAAAAAGAACCTACAGCGAAAATTTCAGACTAATCGCACCTACCTAAATAGAAGCAGTGATATGACGCGTCGTACAACAAATCTGATAAAACTGTTATTACGATTAAATCGCGCGATTAAGTCGTGCGTAATCTTTATAATACTTTATATCTGCTACAACAATGCATGCCGCCAGTGAAACGCGATAAGACATAAATAAATCTGGCCGTGTTCGGTATAATCCGTTGATATTTTTGCTTAATTAACGCATTATCGCGGCGCACCGTATCTGACTCGGATTATCCGGTACGTGTCTTATCTGCGACGTGTGTTACACAAGGGTAATTTCATATTTCTTTTAGGTACGCTCATTTTGGAGTTTTAAATCGCACGCTGACGATTGTCAAATGTTTTAAAAAGAAAGAAAGTAAGTTTGAACCTCATTTGTTTTTCAAAGTAAATTGATGAAGAATGATAAATTCTATTACACTCTTAATTCGAACTTACACGGAAACGCCGTAATTAATCAAAACGAATAATGGTCAAGTGTGAGTCCCATTGATCTAACGGATGTTCTCCACAACTTAATCGAAAAGAGAGATACTTACGATAAAGTAATGGAAAACATTGTTGGTAATTACTGCTAGTTACCCCTGTATGCAAAATTGCGTAATAGGGTATTTGACAGGTTTTAGAAAAATATGTCTAATGGTTCATTATAGCATAATATATTTGCAATTTGATTATTTCGTTGTGAATTTCTTTATTTTTTTATGAAAATCGCCATTAAAATTCAAATGAATAAAATAGCTGCCAAAACGATCACGTGGTCAATCATAAAAATGTAATTGTTACTTAAATGTTTTTTTTATAAAAATTGTGCTTATTTTAAAATTATGTGCTGGCTAAATTGGTTTAAAAAAATGTTTACTGTTAAGTTAACAACAGTTTGATCTATATTTTCATTGTAGTCAAATAAGTACCCTATTCTATAACTATTGTTAGTTTTCTCATAGATTAAACAACTCCTGAAAAACTCGTTTACATAAAACGACAATTATCATTAAGTATAATCATTAATCGAGAAGTTATCATCAAGGAAATATAACACTATCGATCGTCTATAGATAGATCCACTTGAAGAATAAACCTGTCAGTAATCGAAGCATAGATTATTTGCCGAAGTGATTATCGCTAATGAATACAGAAGTACTTAGTTACACGATTGGAATAACCCAGTTAAACCACTCAGACAACGAATGGAGATATTGTAGAGTGCCACCGGCAGCGAATAATCAAACTATTGTTTTGATAGTTGTGTCATAAATTATGCAATATTGCAATAGAGAATAAGGCGCCGTCCAGTCCACAACTAAGGAGCTGGGGAGCGCAATATGAGCAAAAAAGCTTTATAAATGAGACCGCAGGCGGTTCGTGGAGCACATTAGTTATTGTTGACAAAACTTCCTCCTCAATTAATATGCATCGGCAGGTTATGTAGCGGACGTGTCCCTCCGCCGCGCCGCCGCGCTGCCGCCGCGCGACTACCACTCCACTTTTTCACATGCGCGACGCATCCATGCAAAATTTTAGGCGGGATGCGTTCGCTTACGTAACAATGCCAGTAAAAGTCGTGCTTTCCACCACAACCTCTTTGTCTTCGCCGTTCATTACCCTCGTGTTAGACAGGGACGTTACTCTGCGTGTGGACAACGCATAACGCATTCGGTAAAAGCGGGTTTTGACGACCGCCGGCGCGCATTCCCATGCAAGGTATGCCCGCGGGAGCCATGTCGGCAATTTAAATATTACGGCTCCTCAAAAACGTGAGATATAGGTAGCAAGAAAGCCCGTGTGGGCTCCGGGCTCGGCGAAATTCGGATACACTGAATCCCAGCGAAAGAAACATAATTAAGAGGGCATTTTTTCGTAATTAAATTGTTGCTTCTTATTGTGGTGCTGCGAGCAGAATATAATTAGTAATATGTACCTTAATTTCTGCAGAAGGGCTCAGTTAATTTGGTGGTATGATATGATGCGTTGACATACTGAGATTATGCGCTATAAAAATTCTGTATGTTTTGTTGTAAAATTCTGGTTGGCATTCCCCGGCTGACCATTCGGGCCCGGCAGCGCTGCAGCGCCAAGGATGGCCAGCCGCCATTCCCATGTCGGTACGGAAAAAATATTCAAATGGATTCACGCGCGCGCGGCCCCGTCCGAATTTTGCACTAGTGTTTGATGCGCCCGCGCCGATTCCGGCAAATCCGTCTCGTCGGAAGTGCGTGGTGCGCGCCGCCCCGACGCCGCGGTCGATGTGTCGATATGCTCGTATGGAGTCGTTGACCCCGATCAGGACCTTCGATAGTTCCCATCGGATAGACCATCATTGGTTAGATTAGGAAGCCGCCTTAGATCTCGTTATGTGCGGGCGATTTGTAAGTACTATAAGCCACGATGTAATCGTTAGTTTCTCTTTGCTTTACTTATATGGTAATTTACGCAGATGCAAAGTTTAGTAAACTTTGAAGTTGATAACGATATCTTGAACTGAATTTGTAATAAAGGAAGTCACTTGCAACATTTTAAAGGCTTGCCTAAACTTGATGTTAAGTTTATCGATCAAAATGGCACGTTATCGACATTAACGATTCCCCTCACTAATCCAAATGTGCGTTTATGGTCACACAATGCACTTATTATTCGACAGTACAGCTTCTAAGTAAACTGCATTCGGATTGAATACGGTTTTTGATATGAACAGTAGGTACGTCTGGCCTTTCAATGACTAACTATGAAACAAGCTCTTTTATAACTTTATATCAGCCCATTCATACATAAAAGAGGAAGTCAAAAAGTATCATAGTGATTCATACGGTTTTTATTACAATATAATCCAATCTAGAATAACGATTTTATACAAAGACTGCGTTGTAGATGATAGAACTGCACAGTTGCACATATGATGTCGCATTTACACAATAAGTGGTAACGTTTTTAGTTACAAATTGTTGTTCTTATGACACTATCAAATTTATAATAAATAAATCTTTTAAAAAAATATATATTTACATTTCATGAAAATAAATAAATTCTTATGGATAAAAACAAAAAAAAATAAAAAACAATAACAAAAATACACTCTGCTCAATGAAATAACCCTCCGCGCGTCATTCCATGCGCAAAGGGGCCCGACAGACTTACCGCGTTACCATTTCATATCCTAGTTTGTTCATAGATTTTTTTTCTTTTTTTTGTTGATGGCTTCGTGCGATTAGCACATTTAGCCAGTGTCAAAGTTATTTTTCTAACAAGTAATACATAAATAAAAATAATTCTTTTCTGTATGATGAGAAATAATATACCCCCCAACCCCTCGAGTATCTCAGTAAAGATGTGGGGGGCTTCCTCAGGCGGACTTCTTTAGAGAATTTGAAAAGTGACGGTGCATTGTTTTGTTTCATTTGCCAACACTCATGCACATTCACGAGCACTTTACGGTTAATAAGGGTTGTATTTAATCGATCACCGAACTAACCTAACCTAACCCACAAAAATACTAAGTTAGCACCTAAAAATACAAAGTCAGCACCTAAACTACTATTTAGATGCTAACTTAGCATTTTAGGTGCTAGCCTACTATTTTTTTGTGGATCAATTTATTATTTCTCATAATCCACCATTATTTCACATTAATATTCGATATAACACAAATTTTCGAAAATAAAACAAAACCGCAGACATGACTCTTCACTTTCCCGCCAAGAAGTCCTTGTTCATAGATTATAGAGTGATATAGAGTACGCAGTGCTTAATTTATTCTACTGCTGACTTAAAATTCTAGGCTTTTCGTGCCTATAACTATTTAAACTACCTAGCATGGTCACTTGCATTAGAGTAATTATGAACGGGATTCTCACCATGGCAAGAATCCCGTTAATAATTATTTTCTATCTACACTAACTTTTTATTATGTTGAACCACATATCACAACTTTTAAATCTCACTTCAATATTAAAATAAAATAGTGAACCCACCATTTAAGCTAATCGTCATCATCGTAAACATTAAACTAACCCAATAATAAACAGAGTAAATAGTACAATATGGTTATAACATTCTCTATCGTTAACCCAGACAAATCCAAGAATTCTTGTCAATTCTTTAAGCTCATTTCTAAAGTGTAAATCTCTCGACGAGCCTAAACAGGGATCTTTTAAGTCTGTTTAAGGCAATTAAGGGATTTTTCTTGTAACTCAGGTAGCTTACCTGCATTTTATGACGCCCGGCGACGAAGAAAGAGTGCTGCCCTTAACTTCAATTGTTTATCCCATTACGTCAGATGAACCATAAACAACTTAAATGGGATCAGCAGTTTAACGGTATTCAAGGTCGGCTTACAATAGAATCTACCTGTTTGGTCACTAAACGTTTATTTGTAAAATCGGCGTCGCTATTTTTGACAGATGTATTTTTTTAATAACTTTTTAATCTGCCGTCTTGCTGGTAAGTACTTAAGTATTAGAAACTTTTTGGGATAGATATCTTCATTTGCTATCTGCACTATGTTATCTGTATTATGAGCGTATCACTAGAATAGATCACTTAGCTACCGACTTACTTATTGATATAACGTCTACGATAATGGTTTAACGGTAGTAATGTTGTATTAGTTAGATAATTAGGTGTAATGTTTTCTAAGACAAAGTCACATATAGTGACCACGGACACTGCCAAGGGTCCGTGGTCAGTATACGTGTACTTTATGAAATACAGATAATATTATGTGTGTGTTTTATTTTAATGCTATTAATATTTTGACGTTTATAATGTCATGTAATCGGTTACGGCAAGCACAAAACTATACTTGACAAACTAAATTACTTTCTTAAAAATTGACCACAGACAGAAGTAGATATAGATAAGTGGAAGGAGGGAAAGGACGGCCATAGCCGTTGCATTGAAACGTTAAGGGTAATAAAACTAACTATAATAATGATGCTATTTTAAATATGTGATTTGTGAACACCTTTATAATTTTGCAAGGCCGGGAAATTACATAATTTATGCTGAAAATGTCAAAACTTCAAACTTTTCGTGACAGTCGAAATAAATAAAGGTGTGTATCCGAATCAGTAACAAGTTTTCGAGCGCGGCTGTGTGGCCGCGCTCGAAAACTTGTTACTGATATACGTTTATGCGAAACAATAGCGTACCGATCAAAGGCGCCGCGAATTTCGCGTTGCGAATTAAAATTTGGATTACGCACGCAGGTATCTATTAAGTTTTCTATCGCCGATTCGATCGGAATATAAAGTAGCTAATCGAATAATTGTCAACGTTGATAGCTCAGGCTGGGCTGTTTATCTATAGTTACTAACTTTATATATAATTACAATATTATGTATTTTGTATTTTTTTTTATTTGATCACATTAAATTGATAGCAGTTTCTACCTTGACTTTTGGCGGGTATTCTTTTCTAGTAATCTTAACTAGTTAAATACAATAAGAAGAAAATGTGATAATTTTTTGAATACATTTAAACTTACATAGATACCTACTGACGGTGCGTCTTTAAATAAGGTCAAATGTATTTCTCTCTATCTAGTAGCATCAATCAGGCCAACCAACCGTTGGTAGGGTTCAGTTTTCGATTAACAGTATCAATGTCGATTAAGATTCAAATAGACGACATGCCCGGCACAATGACAGCGATAATAAACACGTATCTGCGCGCTCACGCGCACGCGCACCGAGCGCGTCTCTGGAAGCTGCCACAAAACAAGAGATTAGAGTTCATTCACACAGGATTTTATTCCAACACCGGTACACAGATGCGTGCACGCATATCGATGCTCCGATGCAGCTCTTACTCATTTGTTGTTGTAATTGTAAAAGGGATGGCGGATGAGATAAGTGGTTCGATGACATTTGGCTCCGGCCACCCGATTACTACGATTATGCACTTTGTGCGTTGAACTTTACTACGGCTCCACAGATAGGTAGTTATAAAGCTTCACAGATTTTGTAGCTCGGAATGTCGACGCGCCCGATAACGCGGACGCTTCGATACTGTCATTGGCCCGTCTGTGAATGATCACTGTGATTCCTTAGAATTTTTTTTGGATCAAATATTAATAAAAAAAATACTATAGCTACAGTTACGCAGTCCCAGCACAATAAAAGCCACAAGCGGTAATCGAAAGTACAAATTAAAATATTGTTTAATTTGTATTTAAATTTTAACATACTTAAAACAAATCTTATATACCAAATATCTGATACCAAATTTGAAAACTTCCGAACATAATTTTACGACTTTCTGCATGGAAAGTTTATAAGTAAGCGCTACGTTACGTGTGACCACTGTTCAGTTGAAATACTGAAAAACAACGTCACTTCCAACCGTTCCCACACCGCTATCGCATCCGCTCCGACGATAACCGACGATCGTTCGGCACCCAGTAATCTATTGTTCTAAACCGCAAATAGAGAAACTTCCAAACTTTTGGCCTCGGTCATAGAAAAATATAGGAGGAAGTCTCCCTGTGACCACGAACACTTTAAAGGTTCGAAATGTAAGGATGAAACCAAATGTATATAACGCGAGTAGGTATATAGATTTGTAATAGGTATTTCATTTCATATATTAGGAAACAAGTATCGGCTGCCTTTGAGTTTTCTACTCAAAGCTAGATGCTAGACACGGTTTCATGTAATTTAATTAATTGCAAAAGCTAACTGAATTTTCAATGTCCGGTCAGCTTTTCATTTTTAAGACCGCACGTTTGTAGCGCATTTTTAAAATAGTTCCATACATTTTTACATTGACGAGTCGTTTATAACGGTCACTAAAACATGTTCGTAATAAGATTAAATACTTAGATACTTTTGTATATTTATAGTTTAATTGATATTTAAAAAGTATGATCAGTGATGGACATCGCATTTGATGCTTGCATAAACATATTTCTTCCATTTACTTCAACTGCTTTAGCACACTTAGAGAAAGAAAGAAAGATATGAAAAATGCTTGTACTATACGGGTCTTACAAATAAACAAAGAATAAGCTTCGAATAGTAATTCCGTGTTTTGTCTCTTTTACTCTAATTTGAAATGACGTTTGCATGACAGGAACAAAACACGGAATAACTATTCGGAGCTAATTCTTTGTTTATTTGTAAGACCGACCGAGTGTAATTATTTTATCATACTAAACGTACAAACTACGTAGAACAAATGATTTACTGGTTAATTATAAGTACCGACGCTCCAAGCTAATAATGATAATAATATGTGCGTGATGTCACATGATGGAAGATAGTCCTAAACCCGGGGTTACGGTGTCAATTGTGGAGTTAGGCCAGCCACTAAAACACTATTAATCAGGCGCACAGATTCTAAATATAGGATCTTATGTCGCGCTGATGTCAGCACATCAGCGGAGAATACGACGTCGTTAACGAGAATGGCTGTTTAATCCGTCACTATTTCGTTGTCTTCAGCAAAATTTTCATATGCCTACCTAAGTATTAATTTTGTAGGGGAAAAAGATATGCTTATAACAAACAAACAACAGATAGATAACGTTAATTCAATATTTTCATATTTACAAAAACACAAATGTTGAAAAAATTTCCACGAGCAGGATTTGAACCTGCACCCTTCTGACATACCGGGTCAGGTGCTCTTCCAATTGAGCTATCGTGGTTCTAATCAGCCCGCCGAAATTATTCAACACTTTTTACTTTGAAAGCCAAAGGCGCCCATTCAATGTCAACAACTGCCGTCACTAACATCCGATCATAATATTTTTACAAATATTAAAGATCAGTTAAGAAGTAGGCAAGCTATTTATAAAATGTTCAAATAACTGTTAAAAATTATTTGAACATTTTTATATTTTTTTCCAAAGCCCAGGTTACACATTTCAGCACCGACATTTGGGCAAGAATAAGGCAGCTTCAGCGCTTTCGGTAGAGAAAAACTAAACTTAACAGAATTAACGCAAGAAAATAAAGTAAAATTGTCGAAATAAACTTATCATTGTAGACGAATAAGAATACAACAAATTATTATTGAAATATTATTATTTGTAATTTGAATTGAATATGTTTTAAAGTGCTACGGTTACTCTTAAACTATTGGTATGTACAATGACTGCATAAAATGTGCCAATGTCACCAATAAAAATATCTAACAATCAATTTCTACTCTATGTAAAAGACAAATATGTTTACAATCCTTACGTGAGAACTTATTTAAATTATTTTCCTAAATTTATAAATATTTTATTAAAAAAACCAAACCATAAAGTGTTCGAAGTGCGTTCACCAACACGATTGCAATCTCGCATTCTAACTACGGCTGCATCATTTTGCAAAAACAAAATAAAAACACCTTTAACAATCTTCCCCTCAACAAGTGTACACAAAAAATGCTTTCGTGTCGAACCCGGAGCGATAATAACCGGTATAATTGGTGTGTAAGTGAAAATTAGGTGGACGGTATATACGCAATTACACGATGTTGCATCGAGATATCAATGGTCAATTAAAAACACCTTGTTGGCTATATACGTTGGTAATAACATAATCAACATGTTCCATTAATCGAGGTACCTAGTTCTATGATGTAGAATGGTGTGGGGCTCAATTCTTCTCTTTTTAAACGGTCCCCGATCTGTTCCTATTGGTCCGATTTTGACAGCTTTTCCTAACGTCAGAATCACACTACTGAAACACGAAGGGGTAGCACATGAGTAAATATACCCGAACAGAGTCAAAACTTCTTTAGAGCGCGCTGCGACAGGTACACTACTACATGCACGGTTATGTGTGCGTGAACTCTCACCGGCGACGGTTTCACGTACGCGCCGCGAGAGGACAAACCGGTATACAACGGCACAGCCAGCGGACAATCTTAGTGAGTGTCACACGCGTTGTTTCGTGTTGTGAACTGTCATCGCTCACAACACGAAACAACGCGTGTGACACTCACTGAGATTGTCCGTTGGCTGTGCCGGAGTAAACCGGTTTGTCCTTAAAAAGACACTTCAAAAAGAGAACAAAAAGTTTTGAACTTAAACCATTTACTTATAAAAAACAAATGAGTAAACAAACTAGAATCAACTACTTCAGGGTGCTATGTTATTGTTAGTTTTAATTGTCATTCTATTACCTCAACGAAAACGAAAATGTGTATTGAATCGGCGCCTCTTGGTGACAAACGAGTAGAGTTTATTGCATTTAGAAGTAAAACTCAGTTTACCTCCGTCGTCGTCATTTATAACCCATCAAATCAACTTTTCTCCACCAAAAGCGATCATAATTTTTTATCTACTTCATACACTAACAGATAGATCCGTAATTGCGTATGCGCGTTCATTACTGCACTGCCCGACACATAGGGCTTCCTCTAAACAACGGAAACGATGCAGATAAGCGCGCACCGGCATTTCGCTGTAGCCACCCCAATTGACGGTTATGCTGGCTTACTGTGAGCTAAACAACCCGATTTACATATTGACATTACTCGTATGTACAAAGATTTAAACTAATGAAGCGTCGGTAGTCGAACAGACAGATAATCGGGCTGAATGCGAGAAATCGTGATTCAATCTTAGCAGCTACGGTAGACTACTGACGTGAACCCATATGTTACACAAGCATTAAGCTTTCTTGGTGGGGTAACAGGACTGTTGCAAATGTGTTATTATTATAACTAGTGGTCGCCCAGTGGTTGGAATTCGACCGTAACTTTATTAAGGCTGTACGGATTGTATCCTAAGCAATGAAAAATTAAAAAAGATAGAATGTGAGTTTCGATTGGCATTGACAGATTTCGGCCGCTCCTCTTCCATTTTTGAAAAAATTTGCAATCCTTCTCTATATAAACTATAAGTGTGCGAAATACTCCTCCGTCCGCGCAATTTTCGTAAAAAGAGGGTACAAAGTTTTTGCTTCACGTATTAGTATAATAATTAATTAAGTATTCTACACTAATATTATAAAGAGGAAACCTTTGTATTTTTGTATGTATGTATGTATGTTTGCAACGAATAAACTCAAAAACTACTGGACCGATTTCAACAATTCTTTCACCATTAGAATGCTACATTAGCGCTGAGTAACATAGGTTATACTAAAACAAAAAGAAATGTGGTACGAAGTCCCCCGGGTCAGCTAGTATTTAATATATTTGTATTAACGCATTCAAAATATCTTTAAAAATACACATTAGTTATCTGAGGCGTTAAAACTGTTTGTTTTACAAAAAAAATAAGGATGGTAAGATGTATAATTTGAAAGTTTTGCTAGTTTGATCTGAATATGATTATTACATTAGTAATAATTATTAAATTTTTATTCGTAACTTTAAATAATAAAGATTATTTTATTATAATAAACTGAAAACGCTCAATGTACGTACCTATATAGGTTATTTCTTAAATACTATACAATAACATACCACTTTGACATGTGCACTATTTGTTGACACATGGCATGTTTATTCCCAATTGTGCATACAGCGGCAATCAAGATAGCGCTAGTACTAATGAGGGGTTCAACTGTGCAAAAACCCGTTGCGCTCAGTTCCCATAAGCGATTAAGTATTAAAAATTTTAATATTTTGTGGCACTCGCATTTTTATTGTCCACCGGGTGTCTAGCGAACTGTGTCGCCGGATCCATGGATATGCGGACAGGGGCGGACTCAGATCGAAATAGTTGGTAACAAAGATCCAAGATCCGCTCGGTGTGACAAGAATGTTTCTATTGAAGTCGAAGCGTCGTCAATACACGACGAGCTGCTTTTGATACCAATGTACGAGTAGGTAATAATTGACATAAATACAAACTTTAGAAAATTTATAATTTTAAATAATTGCTAATATTTCATTAACAGTACTTTTTAATTTTATTGCTAACAATAAAAATACTGCATTTTTATTTTTTACTTTTATACAGTTGCACACCTATAGCCATCACATTTCTGTGTTACTTTTGACCAATTAGTAAAGTCAGAATGACTTTAAGAATGTATTGGAGTCAAAGCTTTCATGATGTCCCAATAATGACCCACAATGTTAAATACACAAGCCAAGATAACACATTCGTACCAACCAACATTTTAAACTGTAATTAAAGTGTTCGGGAAAATCATTAGCATTGGAATTAGACTAACTTAAGTAATGTCAGACCATTAGATTGAGCCCTGTCTTTAGCCTCTTGGGTTAACATTTTAAAGTTCGAATCGTAAACAATTATCACTAACGGCTCTTTAAAATAATTCTGCGTTTGTTTAACTAGGTTCGTTCCGTTTGACGCTAAATGATCTTACAGTACCATTGGGTCTTGCAGTGTAGTGCTAAAATGACTAGAATTTAATAACCTGCGTCATAGCTATGTGGTTGACTCCCACCACCTTTTCTATCGAAATTAAAACTTGCTTGTTGGTCCAACACCTCGGTTACCACGGACCAAAGGGTACGAAACATCTGAATATAATTTTAAAGATAGATAATATATATATATATATATATATATGTATATATATATATTGTTTTCTATGCAATCGCTATCGTAGTCTTAGCTATTATTAATTAGTGCAATACAAAATAATTTTCACATAACATATCACGTAACGGAAGCCATGGGCGAATGCAAATCATAAATAAAATTCTTGCATGAGCAATGATCAACGCATTAATTAATAGGGGCATATACCATACCCGATCAGCCAATAATACTGATGCTTGCATGATTTTTTCCTTTACTTCGCTAATTAAATATTCATCATTGATCGTATGTAAATTATTCATATTGACAGGCAACATCACTGCTATCCTTTTTAATTAAGCTTATAAATAATGTTACGTTGTATCAGGCTTGATGAGACAAGTAGTGTCTTGATCTGTTGATCTTTGTAAGATGAGAATTATTTCAACAAAAAAAAAACTCTTTCAATTTACTTTAATGTTAAAATCCTTTTGATAATTTTAAACAACATGTTTTTTCTTTTATTGAATACATCAAGTTGGCCCATCAGATCTCATCACCAGATCGCAAACTAGTTTTTAATTCCAGATCTGGTGATGCTGTTTTGGTTTTAGGCAAATACAAAAACAATAAAAATACATTAAGCATCGATAACTAATAAATTCACGCAATAGAAAGTCAGGCTGAACTAGCGTGTCTAGTACCAGATCTGGCGATGCTTTTTTGTTTTCATGCGTAGACAAATACACATGAATAAAACAAAAGCATCGTTAACCAAGGAAAGCTCGGCGGCCGGTCCGTCCCTGGGCACGCACACAAGGCCGTTTCGCGTACGGCGGCCGAGTGAGGGTGCGTGCGTCCACCGCTCCACGCACTGCATGTGGGTAGGCTAATGATAGCGGGCTTCCGCCGCGTCACACCTGAGGGCCCGTAACCGCCATCGTAGATACCTACACCCCTCACCCCTTAATTCCGATGGACTCTCGCGAATCACAACTCTATAGAGCTGTTATAACGAAAAAAAGTATTCACAACAATTTTGTACAAAGCAGAGTTTGGCCGTCACCATGTCTAACGCTAAGGCTTGAAACGAGTTAACTAAAATCAAAATTTATAATTAAAGTTAAAGTCCGCTAACTGTTTCTTTATGTATTTACGACAGGTGTAAAAAAAAATATTACTTTCTGCCCACGATTATGGTTAAAGATTACATCTATATATATACTATCTATCTAGCATTTATATACATTTCTATGCTAAAACATCTCATTTAGGTAAACCAATGTTTCAATTGTAGGTACGTCCAAATCAACGAAAGAAAAACAAAACGAAACAACATGCATGAAATTAAAACAATTACAAACTCATTTCTATAGAATTTAGATTTGTCTGTGCTTCTTTTATATCTATTAAAAGGGCTGAATGATTAGCTATTTATTTGCCGCTACTCGTTTTATCGGTTCTCCGATCGGCAGCATAGTTTAAGATATGTACTTAGCGTTAAATACGACTAATTATTATTTATCTAATCAAATGATTATTTGCACTTTCGAGTGGATTCCTATAATCTAAACAAACGTTTCTAATTTACTTTTAACGCTTATTCATTGTGTCGTAATGCACTTAATAACAAAATAAGATAAGATGCTCTGATTATTTTTAAATTAATATGCTTACGCATAAGACCTCAATCGCTCCTGATGTTTAAGGAAGAGTTGACTACGGATGTTTACCTAGAAAGAGTCTTTTGTCTCTAGCCTTGAACTGGTCCAACTCAAAGTAAGCAAGGAGATCCACTTCATAGCTGTGCGCATCATAAAAGAGTTAGCAAAGCTAGAAAGAGTCTTTTGTCTCTAGCCTTGAACTGGTCCAACTCAAAGTAAGCAAGGAGATCCACTTCATAGCTGTGCGCATCATAAAAGAGTTAGCAAAGCTAGAAAGAGTCTTTTGTCTCTAGCCTTGAACTGGTCCAATTCATAGCAAGCAACGAGATCCACTTCATAGCTGTTCGCATCATAAAAGAGTTGGCAAAGCGCTTCGTGCTAATGCTTTGACTAGCAGTAAGGGTTAAAGTTAATATTTGGTTGAACACAATCATTATTAAATTTTAAAATACTTAACAATTATTTGAATTATTTAACCAATATTAAAAAAAAAAATCGAATACATTTATAAGATATCTTGAACTCAGCTCTATACAGTTCCAGCATTGACATGTCGGGAGAATTACGTACTCGCACAAAAGAGTTCCGAACCAAAAGGAAAAGAGTTCAATTAATCCTAATTTGCTCGCTAAGATTAAGCTCGCGATAACCGGCATTCTGTAAGAACCCTTTACTCTGGACCCTTCCGTTCATTTTAAGCCGCTTAAAAAGCTCCGACTTGACAAACAAGGGACCTAATACGTAACGGAATAAGAATCGCGGGGATCAATGCGATCGGTCTCGATTTGAGAGTTTTATAGGTTCAGACAATTCTAATATTTGTTGAGGAGCATCCTTGACTTTTTTTCTTAGGACAGCTTGAGTTACTGTCTAGTGGCTGCAGTCTATAAAATATAGACATAACGCTAATGCTTCTTAGAATGACATGGTACTTTGTCAGCAAAAGAAATATTGTTACACTGACCAAATTTATAAGAATGATTAAAATTGAACATTTTACTCTTAAAAAAAGTTTCGAAATTTGTTAAAGTTTGTCCAGAAATCCAATGTCTCTACTGGATCTCAAAGGGTTTAGGAGTTATATCATCCCTTAATTCATCATCCTTCGTTTAAAAGTCACCACCGACGTCACTATTTATCACCCATAAATCAGGAAAAATAACAAAAAGCATGACTGCTTAAACTAGAACTTGTCTTCCCTAAATGAGAAAAAGGAAAAAAATGTGCTAATAACACCCTGGTTAAGTCACTTTGTCTTATACACGAGGAAGACACGCTGTGAGCAATTCGTTGATTCGCTGATGAGCCAAAACGCAGCAAAAAGTTGTTATACACCTTCGCTGACGATACGGTACCTTTAATCAAGTAAACCTGCAAAATAAACCACGAAGGCGACATGACGAAAAAAAAACTGAACGCAAAAAGCTCTGCCCTGTTACAAAGTAAAGCCATTTGTACTCATTTGTTTATTTACGAGTACTTCAACAAAATAAGTCTCTTCACTTATGCAAAGAATGAGAATGAGATGGCAGCTCCGCTCTAAAAAGGTAATGTTGATCAGTGCTGCTTCCATAACGGCACCTACAGATGTAAACAAACATAACTTATCCGTGTACGGGTTTAAGAATGGGAGAAAGTCAAACAATACTTCTAGGAATCGTAGCAAAAAGATCGCTAGGCAACTGTCAGTAGATCGATCAGCCATAAACGGCAACACGTACACTGGTGACAATGAACCCTCCATGTGGAAACAACTGTTTTTGCTGCAGCCAACATGCAAAACAACATTGAAAATAATTTCCTTCCTAATTAGTATCACATTTGCATACACAAGTGCCTCTATCCCATACTAGGAGGATCATTATTATAATTGTGGCTTTTTTCTCGCGAAAACTTACGCCGTGGTAACGGTTATTCAGGCCGATATCAATCGGCGAGTGGGCCGATAAGTCGATAAACAAATCGTGCGACTGTGACGAGATTCCCTACTAACCGCAAATTATGAATGCTCATTTCATTGTTTGTGTAATATACGTAATAACAATTAACAATTAAAATTAAAATAAACTTAAAAATAATAATGCACAATTCATCATCATTCATCATCAGCTCATTTATGTCCCCACTGCTGGGGCACAAGCCTTCCCTATGGATGGATAGGGAGAACGGGCCATAAACCACCACGCGGGTCCAGTGCGGATTGGTGGTTGTTAACGACTGCTAATGCAGCCGGGACCAACGGCTTAACGTGTCTTCTGAAGCACGGAGGAGCTCGAGATGATAAATTTTTAGTCATGTCATCTGATGACCGGCCTTTGCGACAGTTGCTTAACCTCAGCACTTGCAGACCGGGCGCGTTAACCACTGCGCCATCGAGCTCCTCAATGCACTATTGCTTAATAGTAATTAAATTAAATATATTGTCGCATACAAAACAACAAAAACAATAGTAGTAGTATGTTTTGGGTAATTTGTTTTTCTGGCCAGTAAAAAAACTGCGAGTGTTGAACTATTACGCGTTCAACATTCCCAGAAAATATAATGACGCTAGTAAATGCGCTTATTGAGAACCAGCGGTTTCACCCGCGTTAATTAGCGACTGTTCCACTCCTATTAATCATAGCGTGATGTAATATAGCCTATAGCCTTCCTCAATAAATGGACTATTCAACACAAAAAGAATTTTTCAATTCGAACCAGTAGTTCCTGAGATTAGCGCGTTCAAACAAACAAACAAACAAACAAACAAACAAACAAACAAACAAACAAACTCTTCAGCTTTATAATATTAGTATAGATTAAAATTATTTTATAACGTGAGGCTCAGTTCTATTTGTGTTATTGATAGTTATGTTACTTGTACAATGTTATTTGTAAAGCTATAAATTTTTGGTAATATTTATTAATATTTAGAAGTTTAGTTATAAATATTAAAATCTGTAGCACTTATTTTGTTCTTATTGTTGGCGACTGGCTGGTCCAAACCTTTTTTGCCATTCAAATAATTGAGAAATGTATTTAAGTACTTTTTCTAAGACTTTTTTGACATGATGTTAGTTTTTTTTAAGTCATTGGTTTTTGTTTGAAGTTGTCAGGTTAATTTTCCATGAATAATTGTATTATATTAAACTTATTAAATATTTACAAAATACTACATGTTTCCAACAATACATCATACAGTCCTCTACTCCATAACACTTAATTCAAATTCAAAATTCAAAATTCAAAATCATTTTATTCAGTTTAGGCTACAAGTAGCTCTTATGAATGTCACTATGCCATCGGTTCGTAAGTCTACTCTGGGCGGGAGATCTTGTACTGAGAAGAACCGGCAAGAAACTCAGCAAGTGTCCAGATCTTTTCTCCCTTACAGCGTCAAAAATATTGGAAAATGCCCGATCATAGCAGGACACTTTCCATTACAAATAAACACAAAACATACTTATAGAAGACAACCACAACATGTAAAAAAAAAAAAAATCTAGGTTAACAAATTTACATCAGGCAAAAGTTTCAATTTTCACAATATATTGTAGCAAGTGTTCTTCAAGTGTACTTACTTATATGCTGTCTGTACACTTGCAATTTATTCTGTATTTATTACAGCTTTAATGAAATGTAGGTAAGATAAGGTTCGCATTTAAAAATATTCCCAGAGCAAGTTTAATTTTTTTTTCATAACGATTGTTGAAAGATACTCAGGGCAAATTAATTGCTTAATTCCTATGCGTGCGCATCGCCGCCGATTTCTAACGCAATGCGTAATTACGTGTTTTTTTTTTCGTTCACTAGATAATATTTTTCGATTTGAAAGCTTATCTCTTGTTGTGCTCAGAAATCGTAACGACATTAGCATTTTCGCGTGAAATGGTGATGTGAAACAAAAAAGAGTAAAGGAAAACAAAAGACTAACGATTTGAATTCGCACATCATCCTCCTTTAAAATAAACTATTTTAAATGTAGAACGGCATTTAATTAAGTACAAATAGTTTGCAACCTTAATTCAATCTTTATACTTAAGATGTAAGGTTCGCAGTAAGCTGAACTGGTTGATGCTATCCAATGTTTTTTTTTTCTTTTTGTTGATGGCTTCGTGCGATTACCACATTTAGCCAGTGTCAAAGTATTTTTTTAACAAGTAATACATAAATAAATAATATTTCTTTTCTGTATGATGATGATGAATGATAATAGAAATGAGAAGTGAGAAATGATATACCCCCTTACCCCTCGAGTATCTCAGTAAAGATGTGGGGGCTTTACTAAGTCCTCGGGTGGACTTCTTGAGAGAATTTGAAAAGTGACGTTGCACTGTTTTGTTTCATTTGCCAACACTCATGCACACTCACGAACACTTAACGGTTAATAATCCACCATTATTTCACATTAATATTCGACATAACACAAATTTTAGAAAATAAAACAAAACCGCAGACATGACTCTTCACTTTCCCGCCAAAAAGTCATGCATTTTTGTTCCGGATGTTTTATCTAGTACCTACACTATTGATCGAAGGGCGGGACACAATGATCATCATCATCATCGTCTTCTCAGCCAAAAAGACGTCCACTGCTGGACAAAGGCCTCCCTCAAGGATATATAAATAATTTTGAGGGGAATTTGCCATAATCGCCGCGCTTGGCAGGCGGGTTGGCGATCGCAGTAAGGTGAGAATAATCACAGAAAGACGCTGCTGCCCATCCTCTGGAATGGTCCCATAGTCGCCTTTTACGACACCCACGGGAAGAGATGGGGTGGTGCAATTCTTTTACCCCGGCACCACATGGGGGGACACAATGGTAGACTTTAATTATTTTGCATTACTGTTTTGTGAAATACAGACAGAATTCAGTCATATTGTTGATGTTTTTTAACTGCATTTGCATATTCATACTATTGTTACATATATGCGGTTTTGCGGTTTAAAGGGACACGGTGTCATGACATCGCGTGAGTTCAAAAACATGAAGTCCACATTAGAATCCGCTACTTCCTTTGCAAAACAATTATTTTTAACAAAAAAAAACATAGTATATATTGTGCGTGCAAGTGCGCGGCAAGTGGCAGGACTGGACGCTTCCTACGTCTTTGTTTCACTACCATTAATTCATTCGAAAGATGGTATCGCAAAAATTAAATTCATTGGCCGAAAAAATTATAAGCAAATATTTAGAACCCATGTGTAGAGACTAAATTAATCAGTAATGACAATTCTTTCTTTTTTTTTAATCTAACCATTTCTCTGTAACATCATCAGTGACTGATCAGATTTCACCCATAGCTTTTTTTGTAGGCTCAAAGCCACTCCTAGCTATAGAGCTAGGAGTGGCTTTGAGCCTACAAATCCTTGCCACGATTGTGGCCTATCTGCTTTCTGCTTCCTATTCTAAAACTATACACATTTTCAATATTATATGCTTATTTCTATTTTTCTCGCACGCTTGGTGCTCTATCTACTCTATGCTTATTCTATTTGTACTTATATCTATTTACATTTCTTACTTTATTATGCCTTACTTATTTCTCTAACCTATTCTTGTATAGTTCCGATTTCTCGTTTCCATTTTTATCGCATTTTAAATGCTGTGTCTCTTATTATCTATTCATATTTCACTATTAGTTACTAAGAATAAGAAACAAAAATAAATATTAATTTTCCTTTGTCATCAATAATTTACATGTAGCAATGTAGCAATCGTATTTAGATGTACAATTCAACAAGGCTCGTAATGTAATCGACCGTTTTTCATTTTCACATCGATCGATTCCTTGATGTATAACCATAATAACTCTAGTACGCATTAAAACCGTAAAAAATGCAGTTTCACAACGTATAACGTATCTCTAATGCAGTATTAATATTTATTTGCATAGGTATGTGTTAACAATGGATTACTGGTGTTACGACTTACGTTGCATTGTCTCTGTGGGTGAGGGTATCTGTGTGTGCGTGTGTTTGTTAGTGTGTATATGTGTGCCTTTGTTGACGTAAGGTCGAAAGTAGACAGGTCGCTTACAAACTTTCAAGAATATCTAATATTATGTATCACTTAAATTACTTTTTTAAAGTACCTATATACCATAGTTATCTTATGTATGATATAATAATGTTGTGTAGATGTAGTACAGTAGGTATGTTGTACTTTTAAGAAAAATAATTTAAAAAAATTAAAATCGTTGATATTACTTTATTTATGCAATTTAAAAAGTTGCATCGTGGATTTCAAATCTCATAAATTCTTTCGACTAATGATTAATTATGCTAGATCTCAGTACCTAACTACTTTCGTCAAGCATAGCTATAATTTTATAAGACTTGAAAAACAGTTTCTTAATGAAATTCAAGTTCCTGTACACGACTCACCTATTTGTATGGGCTCGTGACTCTGTCGACGAACTCCTTGAACGTGCTGAAGAAAGCAGGAGCTACGTTCAAGGAGGAGTACGGCTGTCGAACAGGCACGAGTGCCTACATTATGAAATTATTTTTATATCAAACTGAAACTTCAATAGTACATAAATACGTCCATCATTGAAATCAAGTCATCGCTACAATTGATGGGTATTGGCTTAATCCGTGCTACTATAAATTATTAAAAAAAAAGTGTGTCGCCGGCCTACCCGCTTGCATGTGTGTTTCCATAATTTCCCTGCGCCCGAGTCGTCGATCGCAACGATTGCTCACGCGTTTCGCATCACTCACCCCCACCCCCGGCCAACTCGTTCTCGTACCCATTTACATATCGATTGATATACAACACATTTTTTTCAGCTACAACGATAATCTACTTCTACGGTTACAACCAGATGATTCGCTGCATAATCAGCCGTTAATTAATTTAGCATTCAGATATGGTTACGCCACTATGCAAATCAACAACCGATATTCCTGATGCTATTCCGTTTTTTTAACGCTCGATTATCGATCGAATAAGCGTATTAGATGTATTTTATTATCATTCAACTTCAACGACAACGAAACGAATCGCTCTCGAAAATTAAACTCGAGTGGTGCTACCTACGCGAAACAGCTCTACGAGTCTTAAAGACTACTAGATATCTTACGAAAACAACAGCTTAAATCCAGATTAGTTTGATAACTTATCCGATAACCTTTGCAAGATGCGCCAGTCGCTGCGCCATCGAGTTGTAGATATTGCACTGCTGTGTCTTTAAAAAACCTTTATTTGCCTCAACAAAAAAACACAGCATCAAACTCAATAATTGCATACTAACCCACAAACCCTGTTATTCTGCCATAGCCTTACATTTATGAATGTAATAGTTGTTTTATTGCTAATAAAACTTGGACAGTCCTGATCGACTCGTCACCCCGTATCGAACTCGAGATATCCTTAACTGTTGGGAGCGACTGCAACACAATTCAGCAGCCGTTGGCGACCGCTCGTCTCATTGTTTTTCCCGCGATTAAAAACAATTTAAATACTAACTCGCTCTCAAAAACTAAACTCGAGTGGTGCTACCTACGAGAAACAGCTCTATGAGTCTTAAAGACTACTAGATATCTTACGAAAACAACAGCTCAAATCCAGATTGGTTTGGTAACTCATCCGATTACCCGGCATTGCGAATTCGCAAGATGCAACTCGAGGAGCTCGATGGCGCAGTGGTTAACGCGCCCGGTCTGCGAGTGCTGAGGTTAAGCAACTTTCGCAAAGGCCGTTCATCGGATGGGTGACCAAAAATGTATTATCTCGAGCTCTTCCGTGCTTCGGAAGGCACGTTAAGCAGTTGGTTCCGGCTGCATTAGCAGTCGATAACAACCACCAATCCGCACTGGGCCCTCGTGGTGGTTTATGGCCCGTTCTCTCTATCCATCCTTATGGAAGGCTCGTGCCCCAGCAGTGGGGACATAAATGAGCTGATGATGATGATGAAGATGCAACTCGCTGCGCCATCTAGTAGTAGCACTTATAGTTAAGGCACTGCTTATAGTCTTTCCGAAACAAAAAGGAGTCTGGTTGTGCTTTAAAAAAATCGTGTCATTGCTAATAAAACTTGGAGTGTCCCGATCGGCTCGTCACCCCGTATCGCACTCGAGATATCCTTAACTGTTGGGAGCGACTGCAACACAATTCAGCAGCCGTTGGCTGCGGCGGGGCCCGCCGCGCGACCGCTCGCCCCATTGTTTATCCCGCGATTAAAAACAATTCAAACACTAACTCGCTCTCGAAAATTAAACTCGAGTGGTGCTACCGACCCTTTGTTTTAGGGACAATACGCGGACCGGTGTGCGACCACGGCGGCTACACATTTGACTCATAATAGGATTTGGATACGTGGGACTTATTTTTTTGAGGTGCTCGAAGTTTTGAGATTATGATTTTATTGGCATGTGAAGTAAACGTGTAAATGTTATTTAAAAAATATTTTATTAAATATTTAAAAAGTATAAGTACCTACTTACTGTTTGATTTAATATCATGACATCTTATAGCATCTTGCAAGCATAATATATTTATTTAATCCTTTATTGCACATATAAAACACACATTAAAACAGACGTTATACAAGTCAAATAGTATATAAAATAGTTAGTTATATAAAATACAGTGAAAAAATTAAATGCCTACCCCGACCCAGCCAGGAATCGAACCTGGGTCTTCCGCAATCCGGGCAGCTGCACTGACTGATTTTTTTCACTGCTTTTTGATTTTTTGAAATGCTTTAGAGCGACATTGTATTTTATATAAATATTTAATTCAGCTTAAGTGTAGCAATTAACACATAAAATAAAAAAGGGCTTTAGTTTAGTTTGACATTCCATATAACATAACATAATAAAGGCGACGAATAAATTGTAGTGTTTTATAATTTCATATTATGGCTACATTTTATTTCTACTCGTAGTTAAAGGACCAAATCTAGTTTTGCCTTGCATTGTTGTGTCATCCTGGCTTTCCGCAAAAGAAAGCCTGATGCTGTTAAAAATAAAAACCTACATGTTCATCAAGTTCGAAGTGTAAGTAGGCTCGTTGTTTAAGCGTGGATTATAGTGGGGTGCAGACTGTAGACGTCGCTGCGCCGGCGCAGCTGACGCGATCGCTTCGGTAATTACCCGCTATTGTGTCGTGCTGTCGCGCTGATTGCTATCGCACTCAATTGGTTGCAGTTTTTTAAACCTTACCTATGATGTGAGGTATTTTGTCTTATTATTTTTTTATAGCGGGGCCGCCTTGGTGACTGAGTGATAAAACGCTTGGCGCGATATTCAGAGCTCTTGGTTCTTTTCCCAGGTCGGTCAAAGTGTGTTTCGATTATTTCGAATGCGAATTCCTGTACGAATCGCATTTATTAATTAATAGAAAAATATACAACTATTACCTAATCAAAACTAACTATAGTTTCAGACTTATTATTATTAAATTTATACATTGTGAATTTTCAGACATTGATCTCTCAAAACATATTCTGTTTTGAGAGATCAATGTCAGAAAATTCACTTACAACGAGAAATACTAGGAGAATGCAATAATAATTACGAATAAATAGTCTATTTTACAGTCCTCTGTGAGCGCAATTTGCTTAAAAAGGGATCCAAAGGTTTTCCTTCACGTATCTATATATTAATGTATAATTCGTCACTTCTTTGATTTTGTGGTTTAGATGAATTTTACAAATATAACAAGCATCGGAACGGTTAATCTATTCAATCTACGTACACCAATAAATTAAAACATTTTCAATGCTCCATCTATTAAAATAAAAGTAGTAATTGAATATTATGTATCAGTAGCGGGCAAGCAAACGTCTAGTTTACATGATATATTATCGTACAAGCTGCCGCATCATCTACACGAGGGTGTGTGGTACATTGAAAACGGGCTATAGAAAAATATAAACAGCTATATTTTAAACATCGTAAACGGGTATGGTAGATTCAAGCTACTGCGTTTTAAGTCTTGTTAAAAGTTATACATTTTTAACGTAACGCTTTCCATAATAGTTAGCATGTTAAAACTTTTTGAAGTAGGTCCACCCGACTTTTCGGCTGACTCTGCCGGTACGACTCGGCCGAAACGTCGGGTCAGTCCGTCGATAATTGAGAACGTCGGGTAATGTTCATTTCTACCTTCTTAAACATTATCTTTAAAGTACTTACTTCTCCTTTGCCTTATAACGGAGAAGCACTCTTTTCTTAAACGAGAACTATAGTTAACTATAACTTTGATTAGCTCATCAAAATATTTAAAAGTTTCCTATACTTTTTAATTTTAAATTTGATCATTGTTGAACGTTACAAGAATTTAATCACTTGAAAAATATCTATCCCAATCGATTGTTTTATGAAAGAATACTGCATAAATAGTTTCAATGTTCTTAAAATACTTTTTTTGCTATGTGCTGTGTGTGTGGTAGTGTGATTGTAATATCTGAGTCTCTGCCATCCATGTTAGAAATGAATGAAATAACTTACCTAGCTTAGTAAAAGAAAGTAACAAACGGCATTGACTTAGTAAAATCTGTTATTTTTTACAGAAATTTAAATTACTTTACCCAACTAACACAAGATTGTCAATGCGTTCTAAGTATCGCCGGGACCACGCACCGAGTATATAATCAAGGGGCACAACATATCCGAATACCTACTTTATCGGCAATCAATAATTAATATCTGGAGGCTGACCGGTGAGACGCTCCCGAATTTGCCGAGAATGATGCGGAGATCGCGTTCGCGTAATCGAACCGGCAAAAAATAAAAAATGAAGCAAATACGAAATACTCCATTACCCAGTTGGACACGGGCGTCTGTGGAGTCTGCGGCGCTGCAAAAATTTAAGCGCTTACAAAATATGATATGAACGTGGAAACTTAGGAAATATTTTTTTAAAGACCCGATTTTATACACTTCGTGACGCAATATTTGGCTGGATTGCTTATATAACTTATGTCGTACAACAGGTATATCATAAACTAAAACAGTTTAAAATTTTAAAATAACCTACACGGTTTATGAAAACTATTACGAGGTACTAACGACTTTTGCTTTAAGATATACCTACCTATAAGTACGTAAAAAAGCAACAAGCTTCTTTTTATTATTTTACAAGAAATAAGAGCTTTTCCTTCATTTGCTTGACGAAACATTCCTTCTAACAACAATACCTAAAAATATGCGCTACTTAGCAAGTTATTTTTTTTAATATACTAATTATCATCTTAAGTAAAGAAAAGTCAAGAAATCTCGCAAATACTGTTCATCTTATTATTTTAGATAGGTAATCATTTAAATAAAATGGACATGCCATTCACATGATAATTAAAATCCATTCATAAAAAGGTTTTAGTGAAATGAACCGAAGATAATCATTACCATTTGCTTGATGAATATGTCAGTTCTTTACAATTGGTAATAAATAAGTGCTAGACCTTAACTGTGGGAACTCGCGGGAAATAAAGTAGTATGTGAATAAGTTGGTACATTTCTACTTTCTAATTAAGTTAATCCGTAAAATCAACCAGCACAATGCTACTTCCAATATTTTATTCTACTTGATTGAGTAATGAAGCCATTTCTACGTTTCTAAACTTGAAAATATTGAGTATTTTACGTAATTACGTATCCGTTTAAATAATCGTCTCTTACGGATTTACGATAAGCTTTTCTCCATTGTTGAATAAAAAAACATAGACATCATTGATATTTAAATACACATGTTTAATGTGTCATTTTGTTACATCTAATAAAAGATTCGCTACTATTAGGTACTTTGTTTTTCATTTTGCTAGACTCGCCAAAATAATTTGTCTTTTTTTTACTAAAAACTATATATTTCAAAGTAAACTTGATTGTCTTTTGAGTCTCTCATTGAACTATACGCTAAGGGTGTTTTTTGTTCTTGGAGAGTGTTTGCTTAAGCTACAGTTTTGCTGGCCTTTTTGGGGGCAGCAAGAAACTTTTAGGGTTCCAAGCCGTATGATCGCAACACCGTCAGAGGGTTCTTGAGGGAATATCATCACGCTAGTGTATCCTCTTTCCCTTCTAGATTCTCCGAGGGATACGAATCGGATCGGGTGAGGGTGGTGAAAGTTTTTAAACTGTTGATTGGTTTTTGTTTCAGCGGGTCCACACCACATCTGTGCTGCGCGCGCGCATTGTGTATGCAGGGCGCGCCCGCCCGCGGCCACGTCAGCTATTCGCCGTGTCCAGAGGCTAAGCCATTCAAGGCTAAGGTACGGGGCCAGTTTTTGGCACTTTTGGACTTGATCCACTCGCCGGACCTCATGCCGACGCAATGTCTGCTCAGAATACCTGTACACAAACTTTTTTGTAATTAAATGAAGATAAAAATTTACCAGCCACTGCTGTTAATTTTGACGAATAAAACATAAGTTGCATATAAGTATCACCTCTTTTAATTTTAAACCGATAAATACCTTACTCGTTTCCAGAAAACAAATTGGAATAGTAATCATAATAAACAATTAAAGTTAATGATTCTGGTTATTAAAACTAGTTTGCAATATCGTAAAATTCGAAAAAGACAATGAATAATCATGATTTGCTGATAAACAGAGACTTGTGGTGAACAGAACTAAACTTTACAAATTATATTAAGGATTTAATGACATAAATTCTCTTCATGACATTGATGAAAATATGAATTTCCAGATATTTAATATTTTACTTGAATAATTATGACGTCGATACAATATCGAGATTTTTTTTTTATTATCGCTACTTAAAAACCATTATTTTTAATTTTTAATTTTTAATACCTTGTCCATAAAAAGGATCTGTATGCAAAACTTTACAACTATCGGTTTGGACTATACCATGTTAATCGTCCTTTAATCAGTCAGGACTACATAAAGATGTCAGTCAGGACAAGTCATTATGTATAGACATAATGACTTGTCCTGACTGATTCATCATCGCCAAGCCTAAACGGCTGAAGCTAATTAGATGAAATTTGGACTGTAGGTTAATTGAGTGACGTAACTAGCCACTAAGAAAGGATTTTACGAAAATCACACCCTAAGAGGGTCAAATAGGGGGTGAAAGTTTGTATGAAAGTCCGTCAGTTTTGACGTAAGATACATGAAAATTGGTATTCGGCTTCTTGAAAAGAAATAAAGAACGACATGTCTCAGGAATTTTGTGTATTTTCCTTTAGAGGAGTAAAAAAGGGAAGAATGTTTTTTTGGGGAAATCGTTATTTTTAAAGAAATAACTATCAAAATGAATAATTTAATTGATCTATAGATTTTTCAATAAAAAAAAAGAATTATGTGTCTTAGCATGTTTTGAAAAATCTCCCCTAGAGAGGTGAAATAAGGGTGGAAAGTTGTATGGAAATCTGTCATTCCTTAAATTTCGGTATTTGGCCAAGTAAGAAATTGTAAAGTGTTTCAGGTTCTTTGGAACATTATCCCTTATGTAGGGAATGACAATTTGTACAGGAGGTTTCTAAACGACCTATAATAGCTTATACAGTGTGATCTTTTATTACGTTTTGACTGATTGTTATTGATTGCTACACGTGTAAAGATACAGATACTAATCTTTAATAAGTTTGGCTTTTATTACAAACAATCACACGTCGTGTAGCCCACGTGAGCAAAGCCGGGAGCAAAAGCTAGTTAATATATAAAAACTAATAAACAAAGCATAGTTCAAGTGACACTATCACATAAATTCTTATTCACTTGTATAACTGTATAATTATTATACCTACCAGAAATTGAGACTGTCGCCATCGCGATCTAAGGAGAACAAACACAAATCTCTACGAACAAACCCTCCGTCCATTATTAATTGCACTCCTCAAGTGCCCGGATTATCCTTATTAGTCGGCCGCAGAGCTGGAGACATGCATTTCCTTACGTTTGGATAGTGAGAGGGTTGCTTACAGGATTTAAAGGGCGCACGTGGAAAGCTTTTCATTAAAATGTAAGGTCTTAAGCAAATTTTGATCGCTAGTGTGCCTTCTGTTACAGCGACTTGACCAAATTAAAGTGTTTCGATCTCCAACGTGCTACCGAGGGCATGATAAGCCGTGGGTACCGGTTGTTGTCGCAAGATTGGATGGTGTAAAGGTAGGACTTTGAACTTTATGTACTTATATGTCATATGGTTGAATATTTATTGAAAAAATTTGACAGTTTTGTATAGGTTGATGTGCAGGCTGTACAATCTCTTCATGTCCTTCTGTATGTGAGATGGCGAAGGAGAAGGAGTCTAGCCGAGGTACATTTATTGACTGATTATCATTACAATACAATTTGAAAAAGTGTCAAAAATTCCAGGAGCGGGATTCTAACCCGCACCCTATGACATACATAAAAACACAAAAGACCAGGCTACAACCAAGTCTATACGAGTATAAGCTCTTCCTTTACGCTGTGCAACAACAACTGTCTGGATCTGACATCCTCATACTCAATTAAATTAAATTTGCCAGTAAGCTCATTTAATAAAAATAAACTGTCACGTGAACTTTTTTTTTTATGGCTTTGCACAAGCATTTAGCCAATGAAAAAAGTGTAATTTTTCTTTTACAAGTAATATATAAATAAACAATATTTATTTTCTGTATGATGATAATGAATGATAATAGAAATGAGAAGTGAGAAATGATATACCCCCCAACCCCTCGAGTATCTCAGTAAAGATGTGGGGCTTTACTAAGTCCTCGGTGGACTTCTAGAAAGAATTTTAAAAGTGATGTTGCACTGTTTTGTTTCATTTGCGTTCACTCATGCAATCTCACGAACAATTAACGGTTATTAATCTACCATTATTTAACGTTAATATACATAACACAAATTTAGGAAAATAAAACAAAACCGCAGACATGACTCTTCACTTTCCCGCCAAGAAGTCATCCCGTGAACATAAATACATTAATAAACATTATTAAATTCAAGAATTTTGCAATGAATAGTGTTGCTAAGAAACTAAATAGGTTTCCACACACCAACCTCCTTACGCAAATTTCTAATGCCATAGATTAAAAATATCAACGCGTCTTAAGTAACAACGTATTAAAACCTAACTGCACCCATTGTTGTACAAACAGCCGTGTCGTTTCAATTACTACACGTAAACAGTTCTGCTGGCAACAAACTATTTGTCCGTAATAGACCTTTCGTTTTCAAATGGATTAAGTAACAAATATAGTGTAATTTCAAAACTAGATGTTGAGAAATTGAAATTAAAAACTGAATTGGTTCGGTATGCGTTGTCGTACGATCCAATCACTAGGGCTTACGGCGGTCATACCATTGTCGATACTGTGGTTGCCAATAAATAATAAGTATTTAGAAAACGTGATCGTTCTGATTGGTCTCGTCATAATATAACATAGTAATTTTAAACATCAAATGATGTTGAAATTACGAAGTGTTATTTTTTTCTTATCAAATTCATGTATATCGATTTAACGTAGCCCATTCAAATTTAAAATCTATGAAAGCATACTATTTTGTTAGAAAAATAAAAACTTCGTTATTTTTTAAATTTCTTACTAAAAAGGTAATACGGTAATGTTAAAATGGTTTTGTTGTTTCACAGATACTCTATCGATGATACATCAAAAGAACATCGACAGTTTCTTTATCGAACATCGTCAAGCCCTACCGCCACCTATAATTGCGGAGTGCGGCGCGCGCGCAGATTATCAGAAGCAAGTGCGTTCGATAACGCATGCGCACGAACGCATGTTATTAAATTTATTCCTTTTTCGCCGGAATCTGCATAATGAGGGGGGCAAAAAACCAGGTAATCGCTAGTACTCGCCGTCCCTGGAGAAAGGCGGGCAAGCTTTGTATACTCAAGTATGATGAATATTAAATTTGAGGCATTCCGCCATTGCTATTTTATTTTAGTGTTATTATTATGCGCACGCCAGACGATTACGAGATTATTCCTTGTCAAAGCATGGCATCGGTTTTAAAATATCCATAATTGGGCCACCACTTAGCCGTTAATGGATGGACGGTATATCATTTACATTGTAAAATATCAAAAATAACACTTTACTTTATACATATTGCTTATAATCTATTTGATATTTTAAAAGAAAATATCAAATAAGGAACTGCCTATCTTGTCTCTAACATAGAACACAAAAATGTTCTAGCAAAGATGGGTGCGGGACTGATGGGAGCCCGCCTGGGTGCCTAGTGTGAGTTTTGTTTACTATCCGTATTCATTCGATTACGTTTACGAAATCGAAAATTAGTATGGCATTGAAACAGCGCCTCCGACGACATACGAGAAAAGTTAACATTTTGCCATACAAATTTTTGTTTTCGTTAACGTGATCGAATGGCGAATGAAACTAGCACTAGGCGAAGCCCTTGCCGTCTTGCTTAATATCTCCAAAGCCTTTGATAGGGTCTGGCATGGTAGCCTAATCAGTATGCTTCCCTCATATGGAATCTCCGATGGCCTTTGCATCTAGATCACTGACTTCCTCAAGAAACGGAAAATTAGAGTAGTGGTGGATGGTCAATCATCCGACCTAGTCGAAATAGATGTCGGAGTTCCACAAGGATCAGTGTTATTTGCGACACTATTTGTTTTACATATTAACGACCTTCTAGTGCCTGGTACCATTGGGTAAGCGGATAACATTACAATAACTAGCAGATACCTATCCGATTCAAAGGCCTCCAAAGACTAGATGTCTTGTCGAGAGGTTGAGCGAATAAATCTGGTACTTCAGGCTGTCTCGGACAGGGGAAATGCCAATTGTCAGTTTTAACGCTGCCAAAACGCAGGCGTACTTATTCACCGCTAAATGGAGTCCTTTCCACCTGACTCCAACTTTCCGAAGTGTATCTTTGCCATTGTCCACTCTGAATTTTACATCGAGTCCATAGCAAAAAGTGCTGCTAAAAAACTAGGCGTCCTCTCAAGGGCTAGGCGTTACTTCTCACAGGACCAACTGCTTATGTTATACAAAGCACAGATTCGTCCATGCATGGAGTACTGCAGTCACCTTTGGAATGGTTCTGCTAGGTATCAGCTGGCAACTTTGGACTCGATTGAAAACCGGGCCAGGAGGCTCATAGGTGACTCAACATTGGCTACAACTGAACTTCAGAGCCTCAGTCACCGCCGCCGTCGCAGAGTTGCTGGTCTATCGGTGTTTTATAGAATACACTTTGGAGAGTGTGCAAGTGAACTACACGATCTCGTTCCCCCAGCCCCCTTCCACTATCGGGGTACTAGAAGTAGGTTAGCCTACCATCGGTACGTTGTAGACATACCACCTGTCCGCACCAAGCGGATTGCTAACTCTTTTCTTTTACGAACCGCCAAAGAGTGGAATACGCTACCTAGTCACGTGTTCCCTGTTCACTACGACCTGGGTCTCTTCAAAGCAAGAGTGAATAGGCATTTCCTGTCTAAGCATGTACCACTTTAGGCCACATCCCGCTCACCAACAGGCAGGTTGGTGGCTGGCCAAATGATTAGACAGTTTGTATTTTTTTAAAAGGCACCCTGATGGAAAGAGCCAGAGCAGCCTATGAACGCATACAACATACACAAAAACTCACCAATAGTATTACTCAATTTTGAACTGCAATAAAAAAGAAGTAATCCTATTGGTGGATTTTTTTCTTGCGCATCAATAAGGCTAAGGAGTACCCTTAGCCTGAAACTTCAGTTTTTAATTAAGCTTCCATTTCCCGTAATTTTCCACGTAGTTGCATAGATCATGAAGTGACACTCCATAATCGGTGATCGTAATCACCTAACGTAATTAATGGGAGTGCGAATGGTTAACTCGGTGTGGTCGGCTAATTAGCACTGCAATTTGTGGAGATTTCATTAACGAGTTTTTCTTTATGGTTCGAAACATACGTAGGAAAAGGTGAGCGAAGATTTTTAAGAATCGTATTAGGTTGTCTACATATAAACAATCTTGCGTGTTTTGTTCATTCCGTTTTTCAAACACACATTTCCAAAAATGTTTACCCCGAAAACAACTTATACAACTAACTTAACTTTTTTAAATTAAAAAGAAAGACAAGGTGTTGAAATTTTTTCTTAATTTGTTTTACTGATGTTCTCTGAACTTTATGTTATTGGTGACCGTGATAGTAGTAAGTAATATGGCTATGTTAATATTGTTTTATCGTTCCACAGCAAAATCAACAAATAGGACTTGAATTTTTGCAATTCAATTGCATATAGTTATACACGTCTAATAAAAAGAGCGGAAAAGGGAAAAAGCTGTAGACATAATGAGTTCATTTTATTTAAATAATACCTACGGAGACGCTTTCACATGAAATCGTTCATCGCGGTCGTCGGTAAATCTCAGCGCTCATTATTCCGAGCAATCTCTCAAGATATGGCCCACGAGCTGATGTTCGTGAGAAATTTACGTTGTAACAGGAACGGTGGTTCAGTTTGGGCCGGCAAAAAAGTTGCGCGCGTGTCGTCGGCCGGCAAGTAGCCAGTAATTTATGGTTAGTTTTTGGCCGCTCCCGCGCAATGCGGCCTCGCGGCTTTTCGCCGCCCCCCTCCCGCGCCGCCCGCACCCCCACACGGTCACAGACCCCGCGTCATTCCGTCAATCTCCTCTACTTATCCGTCCGAGCCGATCCCTTATATTAATCATGTTTTTCACCCAAAAAAAGCGAGGCGTAATAAAGATCCTATCGACTCAGGCCGGGAGCGATCGGCGCGCCGCTTTCGAAACTACAGAATTGACAGGCAAATATCGCAACCGACTCTTATTTGAGACACGTATTATTGACTATAAACTGGTTCATTGTGCCGGCAAAATTAATCTCGCGGGCTAAGCTCCGTCACAAAAGCGGCGTGCCCGCTCGTACGGTGGCTATTACGAGCGCGTTATAATTACCTTTTTAAATAGTTTTTTTCAGTTGGGTGTCCATATTAAAACGTCAATGTAAATAACTTGTTAGCCGCAATCTCATTTCTGGACGATTGGATATTACAATAGTGTACGTGATTTGAGAAAGGTAACGGTGTCCCCGCTTTATCCGCGAGATGGAGCCTATTGCGCGGCGGCACGCGCGCGCGCCTGTCGGCCAACATGCACTTAGATCATTTTATTATGCGAACAAAAAATATATCTAATCAAACTCTACTGACAGCGACCATAATAGACATAGCTCCTCATACAGATCTGATGTTATCAAACACGCTGTGTAATGATAATGAACTTTCACGGATAATAAAAAGATATACGAATGAGAAGCCAAATGACGAACATATTTTTTTATATTGGTAGAAATGAGAATAATATTCGGGTGAAAATCTTTTCGTAGCAAAAAGTGGCCTTAGCGGATCGGTGGGCGGTAATAGGCGCACAAAGGTGTGTTGGCTCGTGGCTGCGTAATTAGGTTCGGATCGGGCATTGTGGCCGGCGCGGGCGCAAATTGAACTACGGAGTATTTCACCTGACGCGTCGTACGTGTCTAATTGCACGGATTATTTGTACACTATAAACTTCTCCCGCCGTTTTTATGGCACCAGACGCTTGGCACGAGCCACTTTCTACCAGCTGTAATTGTGCTTAGGTACACCCGGTTTTTTATTTCGATTCGGAAACGTCGAAGTCATCATTGAAATCGGTAACGGTGTCCGAGATGTTTTGCCCCGCGCCCGTACTTTGTATAGCGATACTCGGTAAGTACAGGCGTTATGGTAATTATGTAGGCGTTGAGTACGAGCACAATAACCGTGTGAAAATTATATGTATGAGGTAATATGTAGGTGTGCACCTAGGTAAGCTGCGTAATTAGAAAACATTCTGCAGTTATCGCGCATGCATCTCCTTCCTTGAAAAAAGGTTTCACTTGGAAAAAATGCGACGTCGTCTATGAATATAATCAGGTACTATCCAGGTAATATAAACTCTTTGTATTATAAACTCTTTAGATGCTCTAGAAACCATGTAGTATCAGTTGTATTTTTCCCGATTTAAAACGAATAAAACACGTAACGTGCACATACCTATAACATTGCAACTTACCTATACGCCGTATATTTGGTTCAGTTACATAATGCTTTCATTATTACAAACCACGCGTGCAGTCGTAAAATATGGCGGCTGACACTGGAATAATCAGCGCACGGATTTTAAAAACAAAATTTAATCGGAGGTTGTCGGCTCTAGTCACATTGGTGCAGCTACGTGCGTCACGAAAAACGCCAGGCATCTATTGGTCGAGATTAATGTAAAAAAAACTCACCGATCGCTGAGTCGCAAAATCCGACTACTACTCGTAGTAATGCAAAATTTAATAGTGCTTTGCTCTTTTTTGTTTATTTTTGCCATAAACCAAAAGTTATAACAATTTTTTTGAAGTAAATCTTTTTAATAAATTAATGTGCTGGATAATCTATCCAATAATAATGTACCCTAACTATATTTTTACTTACGAAGAAAATCTATATAATAGAATAAATTTCATTAAAATAACCCGATCGATAGTTCCAACAAGTTACCTAAAACCGTTCAAAAACTAAACTGACTTTGTAAAAGGTACATATTTTTTTTTTAAATACAAAAGTTTTTTTTGTATTACTACTCGCGACTTCGCGCGCGTCGTCCGTCGCAACTCTGCTACGAACGCGGACAAAACGCAACACATGCGCACACAGCCTTACGTTCGTATCAGCAATAGCTAGTTATAAAGCCGTTATCGCCAGCAACAATAATCCGAGATAATGGATTAGCTCACACACTGATTATTTATAAACACCGCTATCGGTATAATCGTTAAAACTCGGAATCGAGTTGACTGATCGATTGCTTTCGACACGTTTTCCATTTCAATCCGTATTGTCAATGCAGTGTTACTTTTTGTACGGTCAATTTCAATAAAAGTGTTGATGAATGGTGGACACGAAAACTATTTTCTGAGACCGGTTTTTTTATCGACTCCATCTGTTTTAAATGTTCGCCAAATAAACTATTGGAAAAATAGATTTGAATGTAAATTTTGTTTATCGATTTGACACTGCAATCTCGGTTAGTGCTAGTTTTAATGACCACTCGATCGAGATAATAAAACAATTTTTTTAAATCTCCTCGTTATTTACCAGGAGGTTTTTTAACGTTTTGTTAACGTAACTTTCGCGCGCCATATGTACGCACGGTCGTACGTAAGGTGGGCTAATTATACCTACAACGCGGGACGTGTTAATGTAAATGAATACTGAAAAAAAACTCGCACAAACTAGGCACTCTGTTAATAAGTAGACTCGAAACTTTAACATAACCTTAATCGCGTTTAGCTTTTCATCATCTCAGCCAAAAGATGTCCACTGCTGGACAGAGGCCTCCCCAAAGGATCTCCACAACGACCAGTTTTGAGCTACTTGCATCCTGCGGCTAGTTTAGCACCCTTAGATAGTCTTTTTATATCAAACGACGAGCGACCACTAGAGTCGCCCAGTGGTCGAAATTCGACCGTATATTTTTTATTAAGGCTGCACGGATTGTATCCTAAGCAAACAAAAATTAAAAAAGATAAATTGTGAGTTTGGATTGGCATTGACAGATATCGACCGCTCCTCTTCCATTTTTGAAATTTGAAGAATGTATGAAACAATGTTTATTTAATTTAATGTATTTTTTATGCATAATTTTTTTTTAAATATTAGCTTTCTGCACTCCTTCCCTATATAAACTATTAGTGTGCGAAATTTCATACTCCTCCGTCCGCTCAATTTTCGTAAAAAGGTGTACAAAGTTTTTGCCTCACGTATTAATATATAGATAGGTAAGCAGTTCGCCACCATGTTATGTCACCTGATGTGAAGATATGGCCTACGGTGCAACATCCTCTTGCATATAAAAAGCCTATTTACTCTAGCTTTGACAGCTAGCTAGTACTGTATGACATTGTAAAAAATTTAACTGGTAAATGGTGTTTTTGCAAACTATTTTTTTTTCTCATGTGATTGTCCTTTATATTATGTGTTTTTTTTTATTTGTGATGGAAAATGTCCTTTTATGATAGGGCATTTTCCAATATTTTTGACGATGTAAGGGAGAAAAGATCTGGACACTTGCTGAGTTTCTTGCCGGTTCTTCTCAGTACAAGATCTCCCGCCCAGAGTAGACTTACGAACCGATGGCATAATGACGTTCATAAGAGCTATTTGTAGCCTAAACTGAATAAATGATTTTGAATTTGAATTTTGAAGGCCAAGTTATAAAGTTTAAGGAACACTTAAGTCGGTAGGACAGACTGTGGCCATTGACCATGAAGTTTCTACATTTTCACCGCTTTTGTTTCTGGTTTATTTTCACTGTGTGCCAGTCATATGACTCTGATAGTACTGTATAAATATTTGTAAAAAACTAGATTTAATTTAGATATTATATTATTACGTAATCATTAAGATTAAGTACATACTGATAAAAGAATACGCCACAAAGTAAAATATATATTTTAATCGTGTAAAAATAAGTAAGTAAGTAAGTAAGTAAACAGCCCATAACTGTCCTACTGCTGGGCAAAGGCGTCCATCATTGAAATCAAGTCATCGCTACAATTGATGGGTAACGGCTAAATCATCACGCTTACCAAATGCAGTTTGGTGATCACAAACCATCAAAAAATTCAAAATTTGCCCGACCTGGGAATTGAACCCGGAACCTTCGAGTATCGGGCCGAGCACTCTGCCACTCGACCACCGAGGCGTTACGTGTAAGAATATCTGTTTATCACTACATAGTATAAAACAAAATCGCTTCCCGCTGTCTGTCTGATGTCCCTATGTAGGTATGCTTAGATCTTTAAAACTACGCAACGGATTTTGATGCGGTTTGTTTTTTTAATAAATAGAGTGATTCAAGAGGAAGGTTTATATGTATAATACATGCATAGAATTGGACCCGGTACTCAAGCGGACGAAGTAACGAGCGGGCCGCTAGTTAATGATAGAAAGTAAAAAAAAAATTTGTTTTTTTAAGTGTAATTAACACTTAAGCTAATAGATAGAATGTAACTCAAGTGACGTAATTAGCGTGTTATTAAGGGCTAACTGGTCTATTAAGTATTAACTTTTGAGGATCGATTGGTATGCAAGTTTCCGTGGCAGACCTCTTGTGTCAGTAATGTGATTTCATTTCGATTAATATCAGTACAAATTAAACCATAATTAGATACTTTCATGTTTGGCCACAAATAGTTTTAAATAGACATACGTAGGTGGAGGTATACATAGATAGATAGATAATACTTTTTTGCAAAATATAATCATTATCAGGTACAAATAAATAACAAAATTACAATTTGGCGGTCTTATCGTTTTAAAACGATTTCTTCCAGACAACCAGTACATTTTTACATTCGGCTAGGATAGTTTGACATACCCTCAGTTTGACATCTAATTAATAGAAGTAAAGTAAGTATTTTTTTTCTCCGCTGTCTTAACTTACTATATGATATATGTAGATCCTACCTCATTAATAATTATGTTTTTTTAGGTAGGTATATGTCAATCATCTATAAAGAATGCGACTGCTTCGGGTAAGACTCGAACTAAACCATCTCAATCCGGCTGGACACTTTTCAAATTGACCTTAGCTATACAAAACCTACCTATAAAAATATCTGAACCACAATTAAACCAGTTGGCTTAAATTGCTAATTGCTATTGTGCTTATATTTGAATTAATTATTGCACTATTAAGCATAACGACATCAAACTTTAATGGCATATAAAGAAATAGGTACCTATATGACGATTTTTGTGCGAAAAATAAACCGAGATTTTTTTACGACACACCAAAACAAAATTTGTCTACTTACATGCCAGATTGTTAGCTGCGTAATGCTGTGTCTATTCAAAATCTTAACAATACAATATCTTTTAATTCCTTATAAAATGACGAGACAAAACAGAACTCTACAAATTAAATACACACATACACTGTGTGAACACGAACCCTGCAAATGTCAAGATAAAATAATAAATGCAAAATAAACGCCTATAAGATCTGGATAACTTCTTTCAAAGATGTCAAAAATTGGTAAGGCTGCCGTATAACCTTTTAGAATAAGTACGTCTATGACTCTTGATATATCATGACTATATTCTATATATTATAATATAAACCAATTTTTTATTAATAAATGAACCATTTTGTTATTTCAATAACTCTCACCAACCAAGCCAAGAATATATAACACAATAACAAACATGGAAATAAATCATTTTGTACACTATGCAACTGCCTGGCACACACGTATATTTAACTAATTTGTGACAATAATTACTGATATAATTATTAAGATCTGCATGGTGGATCCACCATGTACACCATATACGTGTGTGCCAGGCAGTTGCATAGTGTACAAAATGATTCATACATGTAATACATGTGTACATACCGATTCCCATCGGCTGGGAAGCCGATGGGAATGGGGATGGATCCTTCGCCACTGCTATCCATACATGGTGACTCTCGGTTACACAAAAGATTTTGCACGTAACCCGACCCACCCACACGACCTGGTCAACCCGAGCCGAGGTCCTAGCCTTTAGAGGGTTGTTCCGCTCCCGATTCGATTTAAACGATTCTTTCCTAGTAGGGAACGGGTACACGCACTAGTGTGTGATGCCATTCCCTCTAGAACACCTGTGACGGTGTTTCGCTTCACACGGCTTGAGGAACCCTTTAAGTTTCTCTCCGCCTGCACCCCCAGAAAAGTTCGGTGACGTGACCAAAAAATACGTTACCCAAACTTCAGATTGTGGCCTGCCAAACATGGTAGGGTCGCCATAATGTCGAAAATTTGTATATTTTAAAAGTTCCGTAACTACATTATGTTCTAAAGGAGAGCAAAATTTTGTCCATATGTATTGAATATGTAAACTGTCTCTCTTCTACATATATCTTTTGATATTTTTATTAGTTGTAACAGTTTGGATGCGTTGACGTTTTATTGAGTTTTTTCATTAAGAATTTATAATTTTAAATTAGCTATCGATAGTACCTATAGATAATAGCTAGATAGATAGGGTGTTTCGGATATATTCGGTGCATCGCCCGGGTTTGCGATACCAACCCGCATTTGGCAAGCGTGGAGATTAAGCCATTCCATTACCGAATGTAGTGATGATTTGATTTCAATGATGGAGGCCTTTACCCAGCAGGGGGACATTTACCTATCTACTATTAAATATATTAAAAAGAATATATTTTATTATTGAAAATTACAAAATTAATATCTGACATTATATAATAACGTAAAGTAACTAAAACTAAAACAAAACTAAAATATGGCGTCAAAAAATGTGCAAATATATTTTTTTTTATCATATGTGTAGTTAACACACAAAAATGTGTGTTTGAGTAAAAAATTTAATGAAATAAAAATGTTACAAAAACACAAATGTTAAAAAAAGCAGGATTTGAACCTGCACCCTTCTGACATTCCGGGTCAGGTGCTCTTCCAATTGAGCTATCGTGGTTCCAACCAGCCCGCCGAAATTATTCAACACTTTTTACTTTGATTGTTCGCAACAATATTTGCGTTAAAAATTATTTGAACATTAAATAAAAATGTTGTTCGTGTCTTTGTGTCTGATGCTAAGGTATTGTGTAGTTCCCAAACGGACGGTGCAATCGGTTTTTTTAATTGCATTTGCTGGAATTATACGTGAGTAGCCATTTTCAAGGTATCGATATCTCAATATTGTAGATACGTTGAGACCTCTAGGGGCTAGATTTAATCAGTTTTGACAATAATTTTCAATCGGGCACTCCATATTGCGTTTCAGCCATACTACCGATCGGTTTCTTGGTTATGTTATACGGTAATATATCTACGGTACTGTGATCTGAAAATTTGTACTTTTGGAGGGATCTCGGGTTAGTTTTGATTGGGGTATTGGAAGTTCTTTTTAATCGGGCACCCTATATTGAGTAATAGATACAGAATAAGTACCTACTTTAAATTCTTACATGGGACGTTCGTATGAGATGATAATTTAGTTAAATAATATACCTCCCTATATCTGACATATCAAAAATATAACTGCCTCTTACTAAGCACACACAGGTTACGCGTAGAACGGAGTCTAGCTAGTTATTTTGATTTAAACTTTATGATTGTACATAAACTTTATTATTTTGGTTATAAATATCTATAATTTTACGCAAATTAGGTATACTTATGTCGATTTTGACGACCTCCTTGGTCGAGTGGCTTGCACACCGGTTTTCATGGTGTCGCCATCTCTGAGGTCCCGGGTTCGATCCCCGGTCGGGTCAATTTAGAAATACCTGTTTTTTTAAATTGTTTCTGGTCTGGATTTTCCCTATGTACTTATAATAAGTATGTATTTAAGTATATTAAGTATGTTTATCCGTTGTCTAGTTAACCATTTTATCGAGTTTCTTAAGGAAGCTCTTGTTGGGGCTAGATAATTTTTTTTATTTTACATTTTATTTTATTTATTATTTTTTTATTTATGTCGTATAGTATAGTATAGTAGTATGTCGTGTACAAATTACAGTTTGTAATTGCAAGTTGGACAGAGCCACGATAGCATAGTTTGTGGTGCACCTGACCCGGCATGTTATAGGGTGCGGGTTCGAACCTTTCTCTTAAAAAACTTTTTCAACACAATTTTTTTTAAGTATAGGTAATTTTATTTTACTTTCATTCATGTGCGAAATGAAGAGCAGAAATCTTTGTCATGATAATAGCTTTGCCTGTTCCAACAAATCAGAATCAGATAAGCCAGTTAACGATAGACTAATGTCGGTAATTAGACAGTTGAAATTGTTGTGGCCGATGTCCAGCTTGGCATGCCAAATCAAATCTTTTGAGTCATTAACAAAAACAATGATTCTCTTGTAGGTACTTACCTACGTCAAATTTTGTGTGTCAATGTAAATTTGAGTAAAGAACCGTAGATAAGATAAACACAAGCGATTATCTTTTACCTAATTATATCCGAGCGATATATCGGCGGCGATTTTGCAAAAACAATAAAACAAATCTTATATTAATTACGGTGATTAATCCTTATTAGTGAGGACACAAATCGAATTATTTACTAAACCAAAAGATTTAAACAAGATTGTAAGTTATAATAAAATGGATTACCTAAATGTGTTTTCAATTTAATACACCTAGGTAGTAAAAGTCGATAATAAAAAAAATTGGAAATTATAATATTTCGATGTCTTTAATAAGTACTAATAGGTATAGGTACAATGTAATAATAACATATTTTATGAATGGAATGGATAGATTTTCAAAGCTTAATATCTTTCATTTGTCGGTCGATTAGAAAATAATTAACCTAATATAGTATTTCATATACCTATTAAGTCATAGGTAGGTAGGTACCTACCTAGTTTTTTATATAAAATCTTATAACGTCCATCTAGTTAAAACTACTTATAACATTTTAACTTATTAACTTAAATAACAACATGTAGGTTTGCTGCAGTAATGAAAAGTGCACAAAAAAAATTGGCAATCTAAAGATTGTCATTCGAACTGCATACTAGGTAACTTCGGACCGAATATTAGTAATTTCATTGTTGGGTGACCTTCAAGAAACATAAACGTCCAGTTACGATACATTTACATGCCGTTTAATTAAAATCATTGTTATCAAGATAAGAACTCGGTTATTGTCCGGTTGCATCGCAAAAAGGTATAAACCAAAAATTGCAACAATAAGAACTCCTTAATGAATTGAACAATTACCATTTATTTTAAAATATTATTTATACAATAAACAATAGAATCATGAGTTGTAAAATTACTATTATAATACGTATTATGAAAGATTTCTCAAAGACTTAGTGTGATAACTAACGTCTGTAATATAAACACATTGGTACTTATATCGCGTTTTAGCAACGCTATGCTAAAATTACTCTTAATTGAATAACCGTGAACAATAAAAGAGTTTTATGAAACTTTAAAAAAATATTATTTTGTACAGGTACCAAGTAACTGTAACTTTCTACGGCTTATCAAAAGAATCGCGTAAAAATATTTTCACAGCATTAATTTCTCACCTGCGACAGATCGTTCGGCACCTCCGACTTGACAGTGTTAGCGGCCGCCCAGGCCTCAGCAAATGTCTCCATCGCACTTTGAAAGTCCATTTTGCTACTGTTCACGACGACATCGGGATGTCGACAATTCACAGACCATGTGCACGGCGGCGGGCGACGAGGCAGCCACGACACGTACGTACGGGCCGGCCGGCGGCGCGGGACTGACTGCCGCTCGGCCCCGCCCAGCGAACCGCCCGCGAGAAAAACCGATACCACCCGACGGAGCCTTCCCGTTTCAGCGCTTTTCTTTTTTAAGCCGCTATTTTAACGAGTTTCTTTCTTTTTTCTCGGAGCCCAACCCACGATGCTGGTTGGGCGTCGTCCGGATTATTTACACTTGTAATTCGCAGATTGCTACGGTGTGACGCTTAATTTGTTGTTGGGGTGCCAGATGCGAAGATAAGACACAGATAACACAAACGATTCGACGTTTAACAAACTTATAATACCTGCATGCTATGATTAATGAGGTTTTACGCAATACTACTAGGCATACGTAAGTATCGTAGACTTTTTTTTTTTTTTTTCATTTTCTTGATGGCTTTGTGCGATTAGCACATTTAGCCAATGCCAAAGTAATTTTTCTAACAAGTAATACATAAATAAACAATATTTCTTTTCTGTATGATGATGATGAATGATAATAGAAATGAGAAATGATATACCCCCCAACCCCTCGAGTATATCAGTAAAGATGTGGGGGTTAACTAAGTCCTCGGGCGGACTTCTTGAGAGAATTTGAAAAGTGACGTTGCACTGTTTTGTTTTATTTGCCAACACTCATGCACACTCACGAACACTTAACGGTTAATAATCCACCATTATTTCACATAAATATTCGACATAACACAAATTTTAGAAAATAAAACAAAACTGCAGACATGACTCTTCACTTTCCCGCCAAGAAGAGTATCGTAGACTACCTTTTTAAACTTGGTGGAAATGCACTAGCCGTGATCATGGTTGCTTTAGGCTCTAAGGAGTTTTCGTTATACATTTTATTTGTGATGAAACCCATAACCTATATATGTAAGTGTAAGAATTAAAAGACTCAGCGAGTACAGTATTGTACTAAAAATAAATAATTAAAAAAATTAAAAAACACGGCCGTCATGACTAAAAAGGCAAAAAAAGAACTAAAAGGCAAAAACAAGATGTCATGTATTTATTTACCTTTATTTATAAAAGTGAAATGTCACTCATTCACTCACTGACTACTTATATATATATAAAAAACCAAAACCGCTTGATTAATAAAACTGAAATTTTCATCGCAGTCGGGAGACCGCTTTGCGGAATACTTTCTTATTTATAAGGTCCCCCGACTGCCATTAAATTTCAGTTTTATTAATCAAGCAGTTTTGTTTTTTTTTGCCTTTTTTGTCATGGCAGTCGTGTTTTTTTTATTATTTATTTTTATTTTGTACCTTTTAGTGATAAGTTTAATTTTAATAAAATGGTTGCCTGGAAGAAATTGTTTTTTAGCGATAAGGCCGCCATTTGTACTTCTTCTGGTATTGTCCTCTCTAAGTCTTTTGTATGGTGTACAATAAAGAGTATTTTCATTCATTCATTTCATAAAATATGTCATGCTAGGTAATTTAATTTGTAAGCATTTTTATATAAGAAGAAACAAAAATTAACCTCTACAGATATCATGGTTAAACATCAAGTTCTAGTCTCTAACTCCAATAATGACGAATTTTCATCATACAAAATTTCATCCCCTATTTTACCCACGTAGGGGTTGAATCTCCAAATTTTTACTAGGCTATGTTACTCGGAACGATGCAAGGATTGTAACGATACCTCTAATATCTAAATCGTTTCAGGCGTTTAAAAAATATGGTGGATGTTCAAATAATTTTTAACGCAAATTTTGTTGCGAACAAATTACAAAAACACAAATGTTGAAAAAATTTCCACGAGCAGGATCTGAACCTGTTTGAACAATGTTAGTGACGGTAGTTGTTGACATTGAATGGGCGCCTTTGGCTTTCAAAGTAAGAAGTGTTGAATAATTTCGGCGGGTTGGTTAGAACCACGATAGCTCAATTGGAAGAGCACCTGACCCGGAATGTCAGAAGGGTGCAGGTTCAAATCCTGCTCGTGGAAATTTTTTCAACATTTGTGTTTTTGAAATATGGTGGAATAAAGAAACATCACACAACGTGAACCCTGGAAACATAACACTCTTTATTTTGGCAGTCGAGTAAAAATAGATAGATAGATTGCCTACTCTTTACTGCAACCTCCTTAGTAATTTTTTGTGATTGATATAATATCATTATAATCAATCAATATTTTTGAATGATACAAATTGTCTCTGAAATTGTAAATTATTATGTATTATCTCTTGGGTATAATATGTAAGTAGGTATTTAATTGTATGGGTTTGAAATATCGTATGTTGAAAGAGGTAGTAAAGGAATATATTACTCGAAATCCATCTTTGTTAATTGATGCATAACTTGCTTCAGCCAAGTAGTTTTCGTTTGCTTTAATGTGTTATGTTTGTACAGTCACGGGCATTAACATGTAAACAATGTTACTCTTAAGGCGAAGGGTAAGGCACACTAGCGCCGCTAATGGATTTAATTTGAGTACTGCTAAACTGGATTTTTTTGCAAACATTGCGGACCTTCCGACACTAGGCAAACATCTATTATTTGATAATTGTGCACTATTTTAGGTTCGTTTTTGTATTTATTCGCTAACACCAAAAGTGGCCATTGTTTGTGAATAAATGCGATAGCCCGTTTTGTGAATAAACCACGCAACAAAAAGTAGTACACAATTATTAAATAAATACTATGGATGCTTTCCTGTTGTCGGACGGTACGCAATGTTTAAAAAAAGATCCGGTCCGTTAGTAATTGTCAAATTATCAATTGGTGGCGCTAGTGTGCCTTACCCTTCGCCTTAATACAATGGAATAAGAGACAAAACTATTCAAAAGTGTATGCATGTTTATGATCGTAACTGTACGATTATGTATGTTTATGGCTAAATGGAACTTTTTTTCTATTATTTGTCTTTGTATCCACAAGTACCACCGGTATCCACCGGTGTTGATTGTCCGATTATTTACCTGTTAATCTATTCACCTTGTATAATAATATATATTGGTCAATTGTTTGATGTCCAAATAAGAAAAAATACAAAAGAATGTGCTTATGTCCAATAGTCTTACTATCTTCTGAGAATTACAGAGTGTATGAAAGTACTTTAATATTTTTGTCTATTTCGCTAATTCCAATACGCAGGTATTAGGTAACTATAAGAAACATTAGGTGTAAGTACTTATTTAAAAAAATCCGCAAAAGTAAAACCTTGGTTGGTGAAACCATCTTATTTACTGAAACCTGTTTCCTATAACAAATGGATTGATACTTAACTTTTATAACCATACAATTCTTATAAAAAATACTTTTTCGCAAAAGAGCAGTCGAGTAGATACTTCGTATTAATTGTGCAAAGCCCAACCCACCTTTCACGACACCGATTTCCATCACCGTACCATAATATGGTGATTATTTCCAATTTTCCTGAGTCAATCTAATTAATGTAACTTAATTAAAACATCAATATGTTACTCTATTTTTAAATGGCCATTCAGGAGGCTAATTGCAATATCTCCGTGGAATGGCTCCTGGTCTAGGAAACATCTTTATTCATTATATAAATCACACCGGCTTACGGTACCTTCGTTGGATGCAAGAAAAAATGACACGGCTTCACATAATTTGGTGCGAGGCCGTTAGCGGGCCGTTTAAGCGATATTACCTCCGGAGAAAGTTAATTTTTCTTAATTTCTGGTGGTGTTTCCGAAAAGGTTTCCTATTGGGGGGAGCGGCGGTGGTGTTTAAAAATTACACGTACCTACCTACCTGCCTCGTAATTTGTGATTTGAGACTTTCTTATTTTTCTTTATAAAAATATGTAAGTATATATGTAATGAATATTATAAATTATAATGTATAATGTAATATAATGAAATGTAATGTAATGTATGTATGTATATGAATACTGTTTTATTTTGATTTCTAAAAAAATTTATTTTTTGTTTATGAATGTTGAGTGTACAGTGTTATTCAAATAAATACCTACTCTATTCTATTGTATTATATGTCCTAAGTTTGCATGGTAAGAAAATATCGTTTTTGTCAATAACGGTAGTTGATTAATTATTTTAAGCCCTATTTAGTCGGTGGTAAGGTGGTGTTGAGGAGCTCGAAGGCGCAGCGGTTAACGAGCCCGGTCTGCGATTGCTAAGGTTAAGCCACTTTCGCAAAGGCGGGTCATCGAATGGGTGACCAAAAAGGCGGAGGCACGTAAAGCCGTTGGTCCCGGCTGCATTAGCAGTCGTTAAAAACCACCAATCCGCACTGGGCCCGCGTGGTGGTTTATGGCCCGTTCTCCCTATCCATCCATAGGGAAGGCTCGTGCACCAGCAGTGGGGACATACAATGAACTGGTTGTGGTAATGAAGGTGGTGTTGAGCCCGCCTGGAGCATGCTTCCTATAATAGGTACGTTGTTGTGTTCCGACAGTTAGAGGTAGACAGCGGTATAGTTTTCAGTAGTTGAGGATTCTGGATGAAGTGCACTTTAACTTATCATCAGGTTTTCTACATTGAAGCCATGATAAGAATATCCTCACGTAAACTCGGTGTTCTGAACAGTGCGGCGATTCTTTAAGTCTAATCAGTTGTGCCAGCAGGTGCGGTCTTATTGCTCGCACCTCTGGCACATAGAAACGCGTCTCTTTGTCGCACTTCTAAAAGATGGAAAAGTCTACCAGCACACGTTTTCCCTCCTTCCTATGACATGGGATCCTTCAAACGAGACGTGAAGAAGCGCCCGGCAGGGTGAGGGTTACTATTCTGCGTTATTGTCACGCTGCCCCAGTTGTCTTTTCGTCTGGACTTCATTCCCACTTATGGTAAGCCTGATGTGAACCAGGTGAAATTAAAAATAAAAATAATAAGGTTTGATTAAAAGCATGAATGCACTTGCCCGTGACGGAATAAAAAGTTAAAAATTGTGTGATGAATTAATGACAACTTGAATTTGTTCCCTAACTCACTATTGAATTTGAATAAATTAATTGGATCCCTTGCTTGTGTTTCTGTAACTGGCATGTAGAAAAAAATAGTAACGCTCGATTCTACGTCAGTCAACGGGTCACCGGCTTTGACTTGGATTCTGATGAGGTCCGAGTTCTTGAAGGGGTCAGAGTCCCAAGTCAGAGTCGGGGAAGGTTCCTACCTAAAACCAATACTGATCTAATAACTTTTTACCGAAGTTCTTCATCATCCAAAAAGTGCACCATCCAGCATATTAGCTGATCGAATATATTAAAAGTAAGATTATTTATTTTAGTTATTGTGAAGTATGAGAGCCTGTTGGTTTACAGATTGGGCAAAGACGCTAGCAGGCTAATTAATAAATATATAATAGCACATAAACTGATAAACATAAACTTAAAGCACTTGGCAGGGCTGATCTGGGCAAAGACCTTGAATGAAAAATGAAATATATTACAATGTAAAAAATGTTATAATCTTTTAGATTTACTATCTTATACAATATTCGTTATAAGAGTTAATTTATGTGAACGATGACATCGTTACAAAAAAAATCACACTATTTAAATCTGGGATTGTCCGAGTCCAACAGTGACCTATTTAATGGGTGATGATAACGACATCATCATCAAGATGATGTATAAAAGATGATATGACGAAGCTGATTGAATAAGAAAACATTTTTGCGCTGACCTCAATAAATATTGAGAACATTTCAGCCAAAAGATGATAAGTATGATATCCCTAGGTATATAAATATATAACTATCACTTCTTAGAAATGTTAAACATTTTTTTTACCTCGCTAATCCAAACAAATAAACGAAAGAGCACAATACTACGCTCCTAAGATAATCACAAAATATAAAAGAGTAACATAAATGACACCGTTAAGTGCGGGAACCTGAAAGGAACAATGTCATTCATCTATTAAATCTATTTGTAGGCACGTAGCTTTGTAGCGACGCGTCGTTCTTTGTTCTTTGGCAGGAAACAATGGCGCTGGACTGGACGGTTCACTTTGTACTTTCTGTTTCCCCCCCGATCCGATCCGAACCCTTCGGAGAATCTAGTAGGGCACGGGGACGCGCACTAGTGCGCGATGCTGTTCCCTCTAGAAAACCTCCAAAGGTGATTCGTTTCACACGGCTTGAGGTTTCCTGATACGTGCAACCTAGACCTTTTCAAGGCAGGATTGAATACGCATTTTCTAAATATAACTACATCAGGTGATATGGCAGTCAAATACTTGACTAAGTATAGATAATAAGATATTGAAGTCAGTACCTCTTCGTAAAAAAAAGGTCCACAATAGACAGAGACATAAATGAACATAAATTTTAAAAAATACAAACAGTGGAACATAGAACCTCCCCTTCCTTTTTTGAATTCGGTTAATAATGAGGTTATTTGCAATTTGAAAACTCTCACTAGGTGCCCAGGGACATTATTTACGAAAATTACGTAAACAGAAACGTTTGAGATTAAATATTTTCAAAAAACCTTAACTTGAACCAATTTCTTGTAGTGGAATAAAAATAATGTTATTTGACGCCAAAATTTTTCTCGAAATTATAATAAATGACAACATTTAATTGTGTATTTTTGTCATTGCACAAATGAGGCACTATGTAGTTGAATTAAAATAAATTGTTAACTAACTCTTTTGCAGTCGTCAACAATTGATAGTAATTGGTTGTGGGATGAAAGCGGAAAAAATTATGGGTTGAAAAAAGGATTTAAAAATTTGTGGGTTAAAAAGGAATAAATTTTGGGTTGAAAAAGGAATAAATTTTGGGTTGAAAAAGGAATAAATTTTGGGTTGAAAACGGAATTATATTGAAGTGGGATGACAACGGAAAAACTCTGCGAGTGTGTTGACTAGGTACAACATGATAACAGAATAAAGAAAACAACATAAAAAAATCTTTGCTCATTCGGGCAAAAAACATAACAGACAAATTTCAGGAACTAAAAAGACAATAAACTTGATATTTGATCTCCTCATAAGGCTTTTCATCTAAAAAAGGATTTTTCAAATACTCTCGGTGTTACCAGATCCAAAAGTTTATACGGGCGAAGTTACAGACAATATGATTATAAAATTAGGGATCTTATCTTATCTTATCTTAGTGGGGCCTGCTGAGGTTTCCCTCTTGCAGTAACACTTCGACCCATCGGGATCTTTTGTGCAACCCCGTCCTTTCACTCTTCTTCCTCTGTAAAGATAGATGCCATAAGTTTGGCCACGTCCTTAAGAGCGAAGAGCCTGTAGTCCTCCGGTTTCGGATAAGCCGACCCCAGGAGTCCCATTCTTTTCCTAGCCAGAGAGTCACAGTCACACAGTAGGTGCTGCATTGACTCCGTTTCCTCTCCACATTAGGGATAGTTAAACTGTCGTCTTTTAGTTAATTAGTCACATTCTTAGTCGATTATAAGAGTTTACGTGATCCCTTTACAGACACATGGAAGATAAGTCACGTACACAGCATTCCAATCTAAACAACACAAGATCAATCAGATATTTTTATGATCTTGTAATATCTTATTATAATCACCGCATCTAAGGTCTAGTGGTTAAGACTACCGGTCTAGACCCTGAGGTCTCGGGTTCGATTCCCAGCGGAGGTACATGTTTGTGTACTCGGTTTGGTTGGTGGTAGAATTCGAATTTTATTGGTAGTAGAATTGATACATTTTTGGTAGGCGTTTAAACATAAGCCGTTTTTAAAATTTGCTTTTTCTCATTAGTATCGCATTAAAAACAATTAAAACTCTATTTAACATTTCATTAATAAACCAAATAATTATTTACGACTTGTTTAGTTTCCTAAACAATTTTACTTATTGAAATTAGTGATGTTCGAAATACGGCGGGCCATCAAGGGTTACTGTACCTTGTTATACAGGTGATTGGAAATATGTAGGTAAGTACTTATATATTCCCGAAACATAGCAATGCAACAAGCAAACAAGTATAAAAAAACACTGTGTTAACATGCAAAATCAAATTTACATAGATTTAATTTTCCATAAAAAAAACTCAAATTTATTTTATTACAATTTTTTTGTTCATTCTTGTAATGTTGACGACCTAGAACAACGAATCAGCCCCCCAACCGCCTAACACTCTCGCTTTCGATCGCTTTGAAGGCGAGGCCCTCGCCTCGCTCTCTAATATAATATCGAAATATAATATCGAAAGCTATAGCCTATAGCTTTCGATATTGCTTTCATATTGCTTTCGAAATGACAAGATGACGCCTCCTCCTAGCTTGTCCTAACGCTGTCACTTTATAGTTATAGGTAAGTACTTAGTAACAAGGAACCTTAATATCTGGGCCATGACGATCTCCGTAGCCGAGTGGCTTGCAAACCGGCGCTAACTCTGAGGTCCCGGGTTCGATTCCTAGTCAGGTCAATGTCGAACACGAACTTCTCGATATTGTGGAGGGTCTAGGTGGTTGTGGTACCGTTGTTGTTTCTGATTTCCATGAAACGAGTGTTTTAGCTACTTACCTTGGGATCAGAACAATGTATGTGATGTTGTCTCATAAAAGTACTTAAATTAAATATTATTCAATAGTTTTTTTTTGCCACACATCCTCCCACACACACTCACACATTGTCATACCACATATAAATTATAAATTTGATAAGAGTGCTTCAAGGCTGAAAATTTTAAATAAAAAATTCAACATTAATACACTCTCCGGTAATGTAGGCACATTACCGGAGAGTGTATTAATGTTGAATTTTTTTTATAAATTGTTAAAAACTGGAAGAGCGCTGTTTGTCTGGAAAACAGATAATTATATTATCTAGTTCGGACACAAACGTATTTATTGTCAAAGTAATTTGTAAGTAAAACATGGTCATAAAATATTAAATAAAACAACATTGGGATACTAATTGGAAGGCTGAAAATACTAGTAAATTATTCAATAAGTATAAGACAGTCTATTTTTGAAAAATCACCGACTTTATTCTCTTGTAGAAAGGACCAAGTTGCTATCACTAGATTGCGAATTGGACATACTAACTTTTCTCATATTCATCTTATAACTAAAAGTAACATAAATAAATGTTAGTGTGGTCTGGATTTTGTTGTTCATCTTCTGGTAGAATGTGTAGCATACTTATAAGAAAAAAAAAGATATTTTGTAACGTCCCAAATAACTTAAAAGATTGTTTAAGTCACGATGGTTGTAATCGAACTCTTGAGTTCATCAAAATGATCAATGTTTATAAATTAGTATAATTACCCATTGTGGTCGCTGATGACCTTAGATGTTAAAAAGCGACCTTAAATAAATTAATAAAAATAAAAAAAAACATGGTCACTGATTTGTTGTTCTTTTTTGGGTTGTATTTAATCGATCACCAAACTAACCTAACCTAACCCACAAAAATACTAAGTTAGCACCTAAAAATACAAAGTTACTAAACTACTATTTAGATGCTAACTTACCATTTTAAGTGCTAGCCTACTATTTTTTTGTGAATCAATTTATTATTAGGTCTTCTTTTTTTATAAGCACTTTAGAAAATAAATAAATTATTATTATTATTTTATTATTATTATAAATTATATTAAAAATTATGTGGTGTTTTTCAGTTATGTTCATAATTTTCCAGTGTTCTATAAACTTATCTGCCCAAACACTATATGTAGGTATATAAGTACTTTTGACTTAAGTACTTACGTGTAAGATGTTTACCTTCAACGAAATCTACATTGACTTCAAAACAATGATATAAATATCTTTTTTGATCCGATAATAGTATCAAGGTAAATAACAAGGTGAATCATTGAAAGCATGAACATCATCATCATCGTCATCATCAGCTCATTTTTATGTCCCCACTGCTGGGGCACGAGCCTTCCCTATGAATGGATAGGGAGAACGGGCCATAAACCACCACGCAGGCCCATGTGCGGATTGGTGGTTGTTAACGTGCCTTCCAAAGCACGAAGGAGATCGAGATGACAAATTTTTGGTCACCCATCTGATGACCGGCCTTTGCGAAAGTTGCTTAACCTCAGCACTCGCAGACCGGGCGCGTTAACCACTGCGCCATCGAGCTCCTCGAACGCTAAACCGATATATTACCTAAGAATAAGTAAGCTATACGCACCGTAAAGATGTTTCAGTCGATATTCGTAGCTAATTTGACCAGTTTACAGACTAAGAAGTCTTCATACATTTCCTAAAAGGGAGCACCAGTATAACCACAGGTTTATAAGGAGCTTCGGTAGGCTGTGAAGACCTTGAACTCCAGGCTTTCGGAGCTGCGATTTCGAAACAATATTAATTTGGGTGATTAGCTGATACGTTCGTTCGTATTGATTTGAAATAACGTTTAATCAAAAGAGAGAGATTGAGGTTTGTTGAAGTTCCAATAATATTTTGTTAAAGTTTTTTTTTAATTATGAGTCAAAACAATGACGATCATTAATATATAATAATAATAATAAACCTACCTACTTAATTGAATGCAATTTTTCATTAAAGTTTTATCGTCATAAGTTTCTACTGAAGTCTCGCGATAGGTAATTGTTTTTTGTAAGTATTTCTATACAAATGAGCAGAAATAAGAGATTCCGTTATTGAAATTGTTGATTCAAAAAATACTACTTTTAAGGTATTTCTTTTAAGTTATCCTTCCTTCTCTTTAATGGATCGTCAACCACTGAGATACTACTTATGGCTGTGTTATATTTACAACAATATTCTACCAATATTGTTGTTATAACAACAGCCTCAAAGAAAATGATTGTAGATAACCTGGCGGACTGAAAACGAGCCCTACCACCAACCGAATTGAGTACCATACTTCTATAAGCTCGTTGAGAATCGAACCCTGAACCTTTAGGTCTGAGAGACCAACAATGGACTTACTATTAGACCAAAAATACGGTTAAATCTTTAATATCAGAAAAGTCAATGTTACTTTAATTATACACCTTACCTACAACTTGTTAAAACCGTAAGATAAGATAAGATAAGATAATTTATTGCTGTATAAAACTTAGCCTAGATACAAAAACTTACACTATGTAATTAATGTTAGGGTATACAATACAATAAATTATGTAATACCTAAGCCGTAGAAAAGGTTTAAGTTTTTTTGACTGCCAGTTATTTAAAAAGGCTATTTAAATTAATGTATTCAGACAAATAGCGACACTAAAAAGTTTTCTTATAATTTAGAAACAAAATAGTTTCATAATCAAAGACAGTGTAGACCCGTATATTTGGTCGGTGGAGGATTCTCCCGCTTTGAATTACACATAAGCGGAGCTGCTCTCATTCCTCTATCCATCCTTTCAGCTTTCAGTTCTACATGGCTTACATATCCTAATCCGGTATACCAATAGCGTGCGAGGCGTGAACGTTTGCAAGGCTCGTCTCGCCTCCTCCAATGCCGGTGTTAGCCGAGTTTATCCGTTATCTGGGATTAGGCGCTCTCTGTCTAGCGGGGGGCGGGGTCGCGCCACGCCCCCCGGTCGATGCGCTGACGCTGAGCGCCGCCGCTATCTATCCGAGCCGAGACGCGCGCCTCATCCGGCGTTCGTCACAGATAAACTAAGCTGTAACAACTTCGCGCCGAGACGTGACGTGGCGATTGTCAATTGTTGATTGTTGATGCTCTGTGGTGTTTTTGATTGCGATGGCGCTCGATGGTTGACTAATGTCACAGTTTGCGTGGTAATTGTATGGGCTTATTAATTCAATTCAATTCAATTCAATTCAATTCAAAATCATTTTATTCAGTTTAGGCTACAAGTAGCTCTTATGAATGTCACTATGCCATCGGTTCGTAAGTCTACTCTGGGCGGGAGATCTTGTACTGAGAAGAACCGGCAAGAAACTCAGCAAGTGTCCAGATGTTTTCTCCCTTACAGCGTCAAAAATATTGGAAAACGCCCGATCATAGCAGGACACTTTCCATTACAAATAAACACAAAACATACTTATAGAAGACAACCACAACATGTAAAAAAAAAAGACAAAAAATAAAAATTCTAGGTTAACAAATTTACATCAGGCAAAAGTTTCAATTTCCACAATGTCATTCATTATTAGAAAAGGATAAGGATTTTTTATATAGGGTAATGTCACAACCTTGGGGACTCTAGTGAGGATTGTGACATTGCAATTGTCTATTGTTGATGCTATGTGGTGTTTTAGATGGCGTTCGATAGTTGGGTAATGTCACAGTTTGTGTGATAGATCATTTTATAGACTGATTATTTGAGGGTCAGATATTATAAAATCAACTGGTCATGTCACAACTTAACAGATCGTTGTAGGAATGCTATATGTAGTCAATTGTTGATGCTCTGCGGTGTTTTAGATGGAGTTCGATTGTTGGGTAATGTCAAAGTTTGTGTGATAGATAATTTTGTAGGCTGATTATTTGAGAATTTTAGAGAAAATCTATTGACTAATGTGCGTAGTTTCTTCTCTTCGAACCTTGGGTGAGTGTAGGCATAAAAAAATAACAACATTAAAACTTTGTAAATTTTTGTAATATTTTATAAAAATAATTATGTATAAATGATATTTTTGTCGCAAAGCTTATTCTTTTGCCAATCTAACGATACTTATATGACACTGTCTCTTTTTATTTACGGAATTGGACAAATTTCGACAATTTCCTAGTGAAGTAGTAAAATATTTTTAAATAAATACTTAAAACAATATCGCGCTAGGACTTATTAGTAGGTACTAGGGATTTTATCGTTCGAAGAGTTAAGCATATTGACGCTCTGTGTTGTAATAAAAGCGTACGAATGGTTGAAGATCACACTTTACCAATTTGTATGATAAATAATTTAGAGGGTTGGTTATTTATGGATTGTAGGGTAATGTCACAAACTCAGCTGACCATTGTGACATTATATAATTGTCAAGCTCTGTGGTGTTTTAGGTGGTGTTCGATTGTAAAGTAACGTCACCTTTTTTGTGAGATAGATAATTTTATAGGTTGGTAAATTAAGGATCAGGTATGACTTCTATTACTAGTTTTTATACAGGTTTGTGGCGAATTAATTGTGATTGTGAGTGTCGTTAACAACCACCAATCCGCACTGGGCCCGCGTGCTTCATGGCCCGTTCTCCCTATCCATCCATAGGGAAGGCTCGTGCCCCAGCAGTGGGGACATAAATCAGCTGATGATGATGATGATGATGATGAATTGTGATTTTTAAATGCTTGTGATTGTTTAGGTTGCGTTTGATTGTTTGTCTTTCACAGTTTAACAATTCGTGTGGTACTTAGGTACTTTAATGGGCTGTCTTTTTAAGAATTGTACAGTAATGTATGGTGATTCTTTTACTGTCCAAGCAGCAAAACTTTGGAATAAATTACCAATACCTCTACGAGAATGTCGCACTGTGAGTACCTTTAAAAACAGCTAAAAAGTTATCTACTATCGGTTACTTGAGCGGCACTGAATCATGTTATGTTTTTATATATAGAATATATATTATATTTAATAGTATATTCATATTTTTGTGTATATAAGTATGTAGTTTAATGTGTGGATGTCTTTATGTTAAATAAATATCATATTCTCTTAATAGTTCTGTGCGCAGTTTGTCTATCTAACTAAGTAGCTACTTCCATACTATCCTGTCACCATGGTCTGCTGGAAGAAATCTCTTTTTAGAGATAAGCTTACCTGTACTATTGCGATCTAAAATGTTAACCATTGTAAATGTTTATTTGTGTACGAACTAATAGCTCATTGTGTCGATACAATTGAAAATTGTTGAGGCTATCTGGTATTATAGGTTTCGTTTTAATGTTGATATCATACAGTTAAATATTCGTGTAATATTTTTATGGGCTGATTATTTAAGGATTGTAGGATAATGTCACAAACTAGAAGACCATTGTGACATTGTAATTGTCAATTATTGATGCTGTGTGGTGTTTTACATTAATGTCACAGGAGTGATTTTAGTTTGAAGAGGGAGAAAGTTCTGTAAACGCTTCAGGGAGTGATAGGCAGCAAAAACTTTTCGGCCGAACTGATTAATATGACAGCTCCACGAAAGATTGCAATTAAAGTGAACGCCAGGATTATAAACGAACAGACTCCGCATAGGCAATTGCTGTCCCATCATAGACAACAAGCAGCAGGCCCTAACACGCGCACAATTGTGCATGTACCTACCTACTTACTTCCAATTATTATACACTTCTCATCAGAAAAATCAAAATACCTTGCAAGTTTATGTTTTGTAAGGATTATCAGAAAAATGTGTATATTTAGGAATATATGTCAAATGTCGTTTAATAGTATAATATAAGGTTTTCAAATCCTAATGTTAATGTTCTGGTTTTGCGGGTGTCCATGGGCGGCGGTGATTACTCTCCATCAGGTGACCCGCCTGCTCGTCTGCCTCCTTCTTATATTAAAAAAAAATTAACCCTGTATGTAGTATGAAAGAAACTGATAAAACAACACACTCTTATTACTGCTTCCGTACGATTCTTCATCGATTAGAATTTTTGCTTGTCATGTAATGGCCAAACTGCCAGCTATACAATCATGTGATTTTTTTCATGGAATGAAAACTCTTTTGTTTTCATTCCAATTCCAGAAAAATTAGGACAGAAACCATAAAAAAGAAACGGGGAAGTGTTTCGATTTTTCTGATGAGAAGTGTAGTATGACTTCTTAGGATTAACATCAAACCATAGGATTTTGTCCACCTACAAAACAAACTTACTTATTAGATAAACGCTTTTGAATCGTCTCAAAAAAAATTATCTACCACCCATTCGTGTGAAAGATCATCACGTTGAGCTATTTTCTCAATGCCAGATTCTAAGATGGGTGACAACTAAGTACATGTTTAAAAACAAGAGTTACTAAATTTAATAATTAAAACAAAATATGGACGACCGAATTAATATACTTACTTATTGAGAGTTTTGCCGTACTTCGAACGTTGTATCGATGGTTGTCGTTAGGCATATGACAGACACAAACGAAATATTTAAAACTACTTAGCTGACCCGACGGACTTCGTACCGCATTTCTTTTTTCTTTTTTTTAATATAGCCTATGTTACTCAGCGCTACGCTAATGTAGCATTCTAATGGTGAAAGATTTTTTTAAATCGGTCCAGTAGTTTTTGAATTTATTCATTGAAAACCTACATAAGTACATACATACATATGTACATAGGTACCTACATACAAAAATACAAAGCTCTCCTCTTTATAATAATAGTATAGATGCATGTTTATCTTACAGCTGTTGTTATAAAATATAATTTTAAAATACTTTATTGTCAATCGAAACGTAGTGAAACGTGAAAGATAAAGTTTGTGGCTTTGTTTGTTTGTTTGTTTGTTTGAGGAGGGTAATCTCTGGAACTGCTGGTCCAATTTCAAACATTCTTTCACTGATAGAATGCTACATTTGTTGCAGATAACATACATAGGCCATGGTCTATATTTTAGTTTGATAATAAAAAAGTTAATTTTTAAAGTCTCAAATCCACGCCGACGAAACCGCTAGTAAATTGCTAGTTACGTAGTAACTTGTTACCTTATACTAGGTTTTGCGAGATATAGGTTAGGTACTTATTTTTCATCTATACTAATATTATAAAGCTGAAGAGTTTGTTTGTTGTTTGTTTGGTTGAACGCGCTAATCTCAGAAAGTACTGGTTCGAATTGAAAAATTATTTTTGTGTTGAATAGTCCATTTATTGAGGAAGGCTATAGGCTATATTACATCACGCTGTGATTAATAGGAGTGGAGCAGCAATGAGAAATGTTGCAAGAACGGGAAACAACGCGGTTGAAACCGCAGGGCACAGCTAGTTTTGTATATGTTTAACGCCTCTTTGGCCGAGTGGCAGCGTTCGACCCGATACCCGAAGGTCCCGGGTTCAATTACCAGGTCGGGCAAAGTGTTTCGGATTTTTCGATGCCTTATAATAAATAATCTCTAAATAGGACCCAAATATTTATTTTGGTGAGACGAAGTTGTTTATTCAATTTAAATTTAATCTAAATATTTTAAACTTCATATTTAAACGGCGTACTTAATTACCATGTGTTTTGTTTCTATTACATATTTTACATACTTAATAGGGGGTAATAATCCTGATAATAAATACTCTTTGGTATCTTTGATCGTTGTAAAAAGTTTTAAACATGAATACGTCTTGTGTACTTGTGTACCTACTTGAATACTTTTTGTACTACAGAATCTACTGATACTATATTAAATTTTACACAACTTAACGTGACCGGTTGGCGAATGATACTCGCACAAGACACCCTGGCCATAAAGACTTGTACCAAGAATTCAAAGAAGGTAGTACCTACGTATGTTAAAGATCGCGTGAGAAGGCATAGGAGGCGGTGGGAGTGGTGGGAGTCCCCTCTCTGCCCCCTACCACAGCTGTGACACGAATTTGTTATCTCCGAGTAATACAACGCCGAGATTAATTCAGACGACACGCTAATTTTGCTCGGTACATTTTCCAGTTGTTATGTTATGTTACTATTAGCGTATAGGAATTAATTTCTAGTGAGGTAGTCAGTGATTGTAATATTTTGATATTGTTTGTGTTATTTCCGAATTAAGTCAACATTGTTATAATGTTGAACGGTGGTTAAGGCAAACTCTTTATGAAGGAAAATAACAATTAATATCGCTGATTTGCCTCAAAAATAATATTGGGGCAGACACAGCGGTTGCAGAACCTTTTTCCGTAGCAAAAGTACCACAATGGTAAAATAGCGTCATGCGATAACTTTGCCATTTGCCTTTAGTTTGGGTTCGTGTGTTAGGCCCCCGGTGTGTGACGCCCCCGTGGTGGAGGCACCCGATTTTCAATTAAGTTATAACAGGCGATTTTGTCGTAATAAAAGTCATTTGTACTACATACAGGCAGCAACAAAATGTTTCTGAACTAAATAAGTAATTTAATTTCACTGTGAAATTTCATGTTTATGATTATTATGAGTATGATGCGTTACAGGTATAATTATCTGATTATGTACAGTCACCAGGCACTAAGATGTGACTATCAACGGCCTGCAAAAATATCTGATCATTTGTGGAAGACATATATATATGACGATCTAACACGGTATAAGTATGTGATGATTTGTTGCCGGTACAAATATAACTTTTCGATAATGGCATAAGTATCTGACACCGGGCCGCTTCAAAATATATGACATTGCACAAAATCAAAATTATGTAACCCACCACCAGCATAAATATTTATTCACTGTGAACATATAACCATCGGATCACAGATGGACCGCATAAATATCTAGCATGATACAAAATCTAAAATATGTAATCAATCTGCAAATATGAACTTTATCTTGTTGTCTTACGAAAATATTTTCAATACATAGACCTGACGTTTTATGGAAAGAGTGCAGACTTATCAGTGCATATTTCCGTCGCACGTTTCAGGCTATCGTAAGTTTGACAGATCCCACGCTATTAAATAAAATTGCTAACTAGTATGTAGGTATGATTATGTAAATCATCCTAATATTTAACTGTGACTTTTCTCTTAGGATCTGTGATTTTGCACGTTAATGTTGCAATATTTTAATGTTTAATTATTTTGTTATCAATGTTGTAAATATTTAAGTAGATACTTATATCATTTATAAGGTATTCAAAATTACCTTAATTACATTTTATATTAAGTACTATAAATCATCTGATTTTATCAAATGTGATTTTAAATTGTAACTTGACTAATGTGATATTATTAGATAAGCAAATTGTTGTTTCACTGACATTATTAATAAAGATTTATATTAAAAAACTAAGACATTGATCATTAAATTTTTCAAATAATTTCATGTAGACACTTATAAACATTTTTATAATAGGTTACACTTTGCTATCTGACTGTACTTTTGATAAAAATATTCAACGTATAAATTTTATCGCACTAAAACGAAATCGGGTGCCTCCACCACGGGGGCGTCACACACCGGGGGCCTAACACACGAACCCTTTAGTTTTAATTAACTGGTATGAATAAAAAACAAAACAGAAATATATTAACTTTACAAAAACTTAATAATACCTTAATTTTACCGCCTCTGTGGTCTAGTGGCTAAGACTACCGGTTTAGACCCAGAGGTCCCGGGTTCGATTCCCAGCGGAAGGTACATATTTGTATACTCGGTTTGGTTGGTGGTAGGGCTTGTTGGTGGTGGTAAATATGTCGCTATAACATCAATGTTTGTGGCATTGTTGTGTTCCGGCAGCTAGAGATAAGATAGCCAGTGCCTCAATAATTGAGAATCCTGGGTGAAGTGTGCTTCCATCATTGGCCTTATCATCACTTAACATCAGGTGAGATCAAGGCACTGTGCTTACCCGTTAATATATAAAAAAAAAGAAAAAAATATAACTATTTTATTTGCTTACTGAAAAAGTATACGATAGAAAACTAAATACAATAGGTAAAGGTAATAAGCAGAGGTCGGAATTAGGTAGAGTTATTTATTACTTAGACTGATTATGAAATCACTTTATAGGAATATCCACTTTATTTTTTCGCTGTTCATAAAGCGAAAGAATAAAGTGGATATGCCTCAAATCCAGAGATTAATTTTAACCTTAATTTTATGTTTATTTTCTTTGTTTTATTTGTCTTATGTCTATCTCTGAGGTTCTTATTATTATTTATTTATAATATTGTTGGCCACACGGGATTGTCCATTAGAATCCCGGGAAGATCCACATTAATATCAACATTAGTACATAAATAACTCTACCTAATTCCGACCTCTGGTATAAGGTATACTAGACATCTTTGAAAGACCCGACATTTCGGTCGTAACGCCCGCCGCCGTTTGTAGTGTAACTAATAACTATAATGGAATGCTAAATTTTACTTCACAGTCACACTCCTGCGCGCAGGCTTTCCCACGAATATATTATCACTTATTATCTCCACTTAATATTAACAAAATTGGTATAAGCAAAGACGTTTTTACAAGCCGCAGTTATTAAATCTAAGATGGTTCCGAGTGTGGATGGCATCCCCGTGTCCTACTAGATTCACCGAGGAGTTTAGATTATTTATATTAGCCCAATAAGTATATCGTACTGCAGGCCAAAGACCTCTCTCCCTTTTTCCATTTCTGTCCGCCCGCAGCTTTTTTTTTTATACCTAGCACGGCAAATGGCTCCATTTCACCTGATGTTAAGTGAATATGGAATCCAGATGCGACGACAACTGGTGCAGGGTGAAAACAACGCAGTATCAGTTACTCTCACTCTGCCGGCCCACAAGGTGGCCTCTTCACGCCTCGTTTGAAGGACCCCACATCATAGGAAGGAAGGAAAACGTGGAGCTGCAGATCCAACGCTTGCGCATACAATGAGCTGGTGTTGAACCAGTTCATTTTATGTCCCCATTGCTGGGGCACAAGCCATCACTAAGGATGGATAGGGAGAACGGGCTATACACAATCACGCGAGCCCGGGTGTGCGGATTGATTGATTTTATCAACTGCTAATACAGCCGGGACCAACAGCTTTACGTGCCTTTTGAAGAACGAAAAAGTATTCAACTCCAACCTAACAACAACAAATAAAATAGGCTTACGGACAGGCGTCGATACATTCTAATGAATAATTTGCTCGTTACATAAGCTACGACAAAACAATATGCCCGAAAATAGATCAACGATAAGGTAGACTCGATTTACGAAACCATACAACAAAGTATCTACAGGCTTGAACTATTTGACGCCACGTAATCGCATAATCATAAATAATCCTTACCGTCATACAAAAAGCGGATTTCTTTATGACAATGACGAAATAATATCCAAAATAAATTGATACTTACGGCTACAAGTATAAGGTTTAAAGTGGCACTTTATTTCTTAAAGAAGAACTAAGCGACCCGCTGCGAATCGATATATGGATTATAATTAATAATATGTCACTAGATTCTTGGGTTGTTATCTTACCTGGATGTCAGGTTAGGATCTCGCTGGAATTATTTACTAATACTTACATCAAAACGTCCATCAATTAATTACTTTACAATAACCTTTCTGATTTGCGTATGAATAATAAAGAGCTGTAAAACTATAAATCGTATATTTATTACGTAAGACAATAATATTTCCCCTCATACTAAAATAAATTATGAATAAGTAAAAGGAGTAGTAGCAACTGATAGAAATCCGACAACAGCCAAAACATGAAATTTGCCGAGAGACATGCATTGTAATTTCACTGGATCTAGAACCTAAAGTGTTCATGATCCAGTTCAACTGGAACATGCCGGAACATAGCAAAACAATAACTACTTGTTATCGACAAACATTTTTTCTCTTAATTTGGCTCAAAACAGTCGTAATAAAAATAATATTAAAAACTAAATTATAGATTTTATAGACAACGTCTAAGTACCCGAAATTACTGAACAACAAATTTGTATATGGTGCAATAAGCATAATAAAAGTGTCAAAAAATTAGGTTCCACGCACGAGGTTACAGATTATTACAAAAGAAAGTGATTTTAAATAGTCACAATTTTATTTAATTATTCAAAGCATTTTTTTATAAAAACGAAATTAAATAAAAGCTAGTACCAAAAAGAAATCATTTCCTCAACTTATTTGAATTTCTGTAATCGTCATATTTATACTGGGTCATGTAATCAAAATAGGCAATATTAATCTCTTCTAATCACAAGGCAAAAGCAATTGCCTAGTTGGTTTAAAATGCCTTCTCGCAACAATCAGTCGCGACCAATCCTAAGACCGACCGGCAGGACGGACGCGTAGAATGCGACGAATTTGACAAGTCACTGATTTTTTATCCCAGCACCAGATAATCTGCTTTCTTACGCCACTCGATCAATCTTATCGAGGTGACTGGGGTATCTTTTAATATCTAAACTCAAATTTACGGAAATATGCTTTTGTACCCTATTTATCAAGTATTTGGGTTTAGTATAGCTTATTAACGGTTAATGGCTATCGAAGTTTGACGGAGGAATACGCCGGATCATCGCCGGATTCCGGGAAATTCGCCCCGCGTGAATACCTGCCTTTACAGGTAAACGATTAACAAACATCGAACTACTAGACAGGGCAAATTAAAATGCACTTTAATGTATTTATTTATTTTTTGCTTTTAAGTGTGGAGAGCACATGAAAATACAATGTTTTAAAATAAGTATGCATAGAGCCATTAAATAGCCAAATTTTAAAATATATTTTTGCAACATAATATTACATGTTTTAATTAGACCAATATATAAATACTCATAAAAGTTAACTAACTAATTATTATTATTATTCTCTTTATTAAATATACATCTCAATAAAAAAAATACAATATTTTTTATAAAACATATTTACAATATAAAATATTATAATAATAATAAATTTTTAAGAATAAATTTGTTTATTTCCATTAACAATTTTCAACGTTACAAACAATGGGTTGGAGCTTCTCTTTAAGCTTTAAGGCCTGTTTTGAGAAGCCCCGCTCCTCTTTAATGATTTTACATACGTGCAAATTACTAAACAGTCACACAAGAGTAGCAAAAAGAATACAAAATATAAAATAAAATATACAAACCAAGACTCATAATGTGTGTGTGTGTGTGTGTGTGTGTGTGTGTGTGTGTGTTTGTGTGTGAGTGTGTGTGGGGGTGTGTGTGTGTGTGTATAAGGGTGTGTGTGTGTGCGCGCGTGTGAGTGTGGCATATTATGATATTGTGTTTGACGTTAGTTTTGTATTTAATTAGACTATGAATAAGAGGAGAGATTCTGTCTCTTCCCACGTTTTACTTTTTAGCCATTTAGTTACAAGTTTTTTGGTTTCATAGCGTGTTTTGTTATAAATAAATAGCTCTCTGTTTGTGACATTATATAGGTGGGCAGATTGAGTAATATATTGTGTTTGTGCAAATTTTGTCCTAACTCTCGGAGCATGGGCTACTACATTTTTCCTTCTCCTATTCAGTATATCCGGGTTATATGGCAGTGTTTTGTGAAGTTTTTGGATAGTCTGCACAATGTATAGCTTTCTTACCGAAAGGATGTTACCTAATTGGTAGAGGCTTGCCGTTGGAAAACGTAATTTTTTGAAAAACATCACTTTCAGTAAACACCTTTGAGCTCGTTCTAGCTCTAGAAATTTAGTCTTACCAGCACCTCCCCATATAGTGATGCAATATGTTAGAACAGACTGTACTAGAGCTATATAGATAGTAATTAGTAAACTATTTGGCGAGGCTTGGTCATCCACATTATCTCTTGGTAACACATGCCGTAAAGTCTTAAAGATCCCACTAGTTTTCTAATTTTGCTACTGATATATTCAATATGTGGATGCCAAGATAGTCGATTGTCCAGTATAACTCCTAGATATTTTAACTGAATGACTTTTTCAATTGTTCTGCAGTTGCAGTTACTGTAATAAAATAGTAATAAAATATAATAATAAAATATATAATATAGTAATATATATAATATAGTATAGTATATATTAGTATATATAGTATATATAATATAGTAATAAAATATAAAAAACTTAACCTAGGTTGCCACCGGCAGCGAAGATAGACCCAAGCTATCTGTATTATTATTATTATTATTTTCTCTATTTATTTTTTCTCATATAAATTTACATTTTTAAATATTTTTTAAAAACAAAATAAATAAAAAATTTTAAAAATATTAAAAAAAAAACAAGGGTCCGCCGGCATCGGGACATCATCATATCCAGAGACAGGAACCTCCTCACAATGCGTGTCGTATCGAGGAGAACTACGTTCTGAATCAAGCCCTTCATCCAGCCGCCTAACGAGAGCCTCATTAGATGTTGATCGAGGCTCTTGGCCGTAACAACAATTGGTACGATGACAACCGAATCCACACTCCACATGTCGACAACCTCGTGTGCTAAGTCGAGATATTTGATTTATTATTATTATTCTCTTTATTTTCTTTCTTAAAACTAGATTTTTACAATATTTTAATATAAAAACAATAAAACATTATAAAAACCTAATCCTAGAGTACCACCAGCAGCGGGGCAGAGCCCAAGCTACCGGTGGGCAGAGCTGCAGAGCGAGGAACCTCCTGACAATACGTGCCGTGTCAAGGAGTACTGCTTTTTGAATCTGACCCTTGATCCAACCATCAAGCGAGAGCCTCTTAAGGTGTTGGTCGAGGCTCTTCGCTATCAGACCATTCGCTGAAACTACTATCGGGACAATGATCGTCGAATCAACATTCCACATGGCGGTCACCTCGTGAGCCAAGTCAAAGTACTTGCTGATTATTATTATTATTATCGAACATTATTTTTAATTAAAATAAACTTTACAAAAGTGCTTTTGAATCGTCCAAACATTTTTTTATCTACTACCCATTCAGGACGTCTATTTTTTAGCAGCGGAGAAGAATGGGCGCAAGAAACTCAACAGCTTTAATATAAGTAACGACATTTACAAAATTATATGCCGTTACCAAGTTATACAAGTTTAAAATAACTTAACAATATTTTAAATTAGAAATACCTGTTAGAGTGATTGGAGCATTTTAAACCCATGCTGGTTTTTCTTCAATATAATCAGACACTTTATAATAAGCTTTTTTATAAAGCTTTTCTTTAATGGTGATTTTAAATTTATTTATATTAAGTTCTTGAACATCACTTGGAACTTTATTGTAAAAACGTACACACAGACAGGCCTCTGAATAAATTATTTACTTTGTGGAGCTTAGTATAAGGTACTGCTAGTTGGTTTCTAGTGTTGACATTGTGAATATCACTGCTTTTAGAAAAAGTTTCAATATTTTTATAACCATACGTTAGGTTCTCGTAAATATATTGTGATACAACTGTCATTATATTAATTTCTATAAATCTCTCCCTAAGAGAATTACAAGCTATTACAATATTAGATTATAAATTGCTCGAATAGCCTGCTTCTGCAGCACAAGGATAGTTTGAATGCAGCATTGCCCCACAGTAAAATACCGTACAACATTACGCTATGGAAATAACTAAAATAAACAAGTCTAGCTGTTTCAAAGTCAGTGATCTGACGAATTTTCATTACTGCATAAGCCGCAGAGCTCAATCTACTCGACAATTTATCTGTATGTGGGGCCCCACTATAGCTTTGCATCCAAAGTAATGCCTAGAAACACTGTGGTGTCCACAAGGTCCACATTCTTATCTTTAATTTTTACATTGATTTTTACCTCCTTAACGTTGGATAATACACATCTCATACATTTGGTTTTTCGTTCATTTAATAGCAAATTGTTAACAATAAACCAATGCACTGTCTTTGAGACAGCATTGTTCACATCGTCATCAATCGGCTGTCGTCGTTTCATTTTGAGTAAAAGTGAGGTATCATCTGCAAACAATTTGCCTTTGCTAATCGACATACTGTTTTAAATAACTTATAATATTTTGACATACATTTTGAAATCTTCACTGGTGTTATAGTTGCGTTCATCATATAGCTCAAAAAGTCGCTTTCTACTTTTCCCCTTTTTCGCCCATTCACTAAAAGTAACAGTACCACTAACCTTGATCATCTTTGGAATAAAAGTATTATTAAAATTTCTAGACAACACTTATGAATGAAATCATTATAAAATTCATTTGGGTTATTATCATACTCTAAATAACATATATTACTATAAAGATTGTTTTTAAATCGTTTCAGACGACCTGCAGTTTTTGGTACAACAGTGATATTCTGTTTCTTCACTTGCTTACACTGATGTGGAAGGCTGACCATTTGGCCACAATGATCAGAGTCTAGTTTATTAATAATGAGTTTAGACAGTGGTACTAGATCGGTGAAATGTTATCGATACAAGTGGCCGAAGTGGCAGTTATTCTAATCAGCTCCAAAAATAAATTATTCAAATTATACGATTGAAATATTTTTTTAATTTTGATAGAACCTATAGACTTTTCTAACAAATTAATATTAAAATCACCGCAAACAACTATCTTTTTACCCGACTGCGTCAGAAGGAGGGTTATGTTTTTCGAGTTATGTATGTATGTATGTATGTATGTATGTAAATATATTTGTATTTATGTTTGAAATAAACCAAATTATTAAAATAAAACAAAAAACCCAAATGTTAAAATAACTATATAAAAAACAATAATATACTCGTACAAATCATGATATGATATGGGGTCCTTCAAACGAGGCGTGAAGAGGCACCTTGTGGGCCGGCAAAGTGAGGATAACTGACGCTGCGTTGTTCTCGCGCTGCACCAGTTATCGTCGCATCTGGATTCCATATTTACTTAACATCAGGTGAATTGGAGTCATTTACCGTGCTACGTATAAAAAAAAACCTGACTAACATAAAAAATAACTGCATAGAGAAAAAACTGAAAACAAAAAAACAAGCTCTACGATCCCAGAATTCAATTTGAGCAATGTTGAATGATTTGAAATGAGTATTTATAAATACATTGAATATTGATAGCTGTCGCAGACGGGGACAATCATCAACCAAGCGGCCGTGGCTAGCTTAATTAAGGGTATGTTCCGATATACACTGCGAGCACTGTTCAGTGCTTTTAATGGTGAGAAATTTGTACCGTTATGGACTGACAGTATACTGCCGCAGTATCTTAGGGAAATATATGACGTCATAAATCGTCGCTTTTCTTGTACTGTAAGCACTGGCATTTTCGAGATAAGGTGCTCTCAGTGCTTTGATCACGTGATCAACAGCGTCCAGAAATGATGACATGGATGACAGCATGAATGACAGTATACTGAACTGCACTCCGTTTTAAACAACTATAAAAGAACGGCTTCGCAGTATACTAAATTGACGTCACACCTTACAGTGCTCGCAGTGCATATCGGAACATACCCTAAATCCGCACTCTCTTTGGTCAGTAGAAACACTACTGACGTTTAGACGTTTATGTCTAATAAATATTGGTCAATAGGAGCAACTTGTTTAGCTAAGATTTTGGCTGAGATGTGTATAAAATATGATAGCGATGAAGCTATTTGTCGCTTAAAATAAATTGGCAGATAATAACTATCTTTTGTGAAATAAAAATTACTAACTTAATAGTTAGTGTCAATTAAATGCAAATTTTCATGTATGTAATGTCAAATTCAACTTATGTCTAGTAGTATTTTCCTCCTGTGGCAAGCTATTACATTTATTACAATAGGGTAAAGTAAAAAGTATAATTTTCCCCACATTTAAACTATTTAAGTTATTTAAACTCTTAATCAAACTTGATTTGTTCAATTTACCCTTATTTCCAACAAAAATTAATAAAGTACCTACTATTAGTTTTATATGTATAATTGCTTTTGTTAAAATATCATGATAAGAAGCACCAGACATACAGTAATTGATTTGAATGTCCTAAATCAAATAACAAGCGGCCCATGTTTTTACCAAATTCATCGCTAAATATAACAATGTCACTCTTATAATGTAAATTTAAATCCTCTTGATTGATATTTTTTTATTAAGTGTGGTGTATTTATAATGTTACACTGGCTAAGGGAACCTTTAGATAAATTAGTATTAACTAATTTTATTAGAGAGGAAGAATCACATATCACCGATAAATGATCCGGTAATTGCTTACATTTACAAGTGTGGTTACTAGTAAGCAAATTAAATCTATAATTATTTTCATTACACATTTCTACCAGCTCATTCATAGCTAACATGTTTGTAAATGATAGACGTATTTATCGTCAACTGTTTATTATAGTAATACAATAAAATGTAACAGCTGTATAAAGGTATAGACAAAATAAATGGTATAGAAAGGAGGTTGACTTGGAGATCGCCAACATGGCCCCCGACGGTGTGGACACCAAATTAGGAGGCGATCAATATGCGAGCTTCCTAACCGGTCGACGCAGGACACCCCCTTTCGTTGCCACGTCGACAACCCTGACTATGCCATCTTTACCGGGATAGGTTGCAACAATTCGTCCTCTAGGCCAGCAACGCCTAGGTAGAGTTCCGTCCGCTATACACACCAGGTCTCCATTTTTAAGTACCCGGGATTCGGGAGAGGCACGGCGAGGCACTAAGGTTGGCATGTACTCTGCGACAAATCGTTGCCAAAAATGATCCGCCAATCGTTGGGACTTCTTCCATTGGGCTCGGCTCATCGGTGTCATCAAACGCCCGGCTCTGTATGTCGTTCGAGGATGAGTCAATCGTGAAACGTGAAAGGCGTCAACGCTGTCTCAGAGTCTGGGTCCACAAACACATGCGTCAGCGGTCTGGAGTTTACAATAGCTTTAGCCTCGAATAGTAAGGTCGCTAATACTTCCTCCTTAGGTGCTTTCTATGCGAGAGTGACGACGAGAGCGCTCTTTATATTCCTCACCAGCCTCTCCCAGCATCCGCCCATGAATGGAGCCGAGGGAGGAATAAACTTCCAACGAATTTCTCTGGTAGTAGCAAACTCGTAGATTTCGGGCAGGATTTTAGAGGCGCCAACAAACGCAGTCCCGTTGTCCGAGTAGATACAAGTAGGGCAACCACGTCGAGTGATGAAACGGCGCAAAGCCATTTGGCGGAGTCGGAGAATAAGCTTTCGACGATTTCAAAGTGGACTGCCCTAACTGTAAGGCAGGTAAACAATGCGATCCACCTCATGGCTGTCCTTCTACCGATAGTGACGTTTATCGGGCCAAAGTAATCGAGCCCCACATAGGTGAAAGGTCGCTCATTGTGGGCCATCCGCACATCAGGTAAATCTCCGGTAGGCGGTGTAACGGGTTTCGCTTTCTGTACTCGACACGCTTGGCACCTCGTCGCAACCTGTCTGACGGTCGGTCTTAATCCGACGACGTGGAATCTCTGCCGTAATTCGTTTACAACGAGTTCATGGTTGGCGTGTGCGAACCTGGTGTGGTAATAATGAATCAGCAGCTTGGTGGTTTGGTGTTTACAATCCAGGACGATGGGACGAGACTCTATTACGCTGGCTGCAGAGGTGCGACCAGATAACCAAAGGAGACCATCCTTATCGATGAAAAGAGACAAGTTCTTAAGCCTACTGTGGCTCGGAACGGGGCGTCCTGCGTTCACACACGTGAGTTCGTCAGAAAAAGAATCAAGTTGGACTCTCATGAAGAGATTGACTTCCGCGGAATGCAGTTTATCGTGAGATAAAAGAAAATAATTACGATCGCAACAAAGCGAATTCGAAAAGAAATGGGAATTTTGAGGTAAAAGAGACCAAAACAATTTGGCTGCCTGGTAGACGCGAGCTGTTGCTCTTAGCAGACGTAACCAATTACCAAACCGATGGCAGTCAACAACAGGCGGTAAAGAAGTAGGAGCGTCTACCAACAATACAATAGCTTCGGCTGCATTTTTACATTTGTCCAATACGGGCTGGACGATAGAAATTGGTTTGCTGGGCCATGAATCCTCTGATTCGAGTAAAAAGGATAGTCCAGTGAACCAACGCGACCGAGTAAAGATCATTCCAATGTCACGCGTAGCGTCGTCTACAACGTTTAAGCCCGTGGGAACATATCTCCAATTTTTAATATCCGAGAGTTCTGAAATTTCCCCGACCCGAAAAGAAACAAAAGGCTTAAAAGAGCAAGCGTCGCTACGCAACCACTTGAGCACTGTTATGGAGTCGGACTACATAAATATTTTTTCGGGTTTTCTTCTATGGGCCTCAGAAACATATGAAGCAAAGCAGCCGCGATGAGAGCTGTCTGCAACTCTAATCGCGGTATAGTCGATGGCTTCAGAGGTGCCAGTCTGGCCATGCCTCCAATTAAAGCTAGCTGCACCGATCCATCAGCGTAAGTAAAACGCCAGTAGGCGGCACAGGCGTAGGCCAACTCGCTCGCGTCCGCAAAGACGTGAAGTTCAACTTTTGAAATAACCTTCGGTGCGGAATAGCATCTGGGAATTGAACACTCGGCCAGACTCTTAAGTTCATGAAACCAGGACTTCCACTTATTAGATAGTACCTCAGGTAGACTATGGTCCCAGGTCTAGTCCTAACTTCTAAGTCTTCTAAAAAATAATGCGGCCCTTTATTACTAGAGGAGTCATTAGACCGAGGGGGTCATATACTAACATAAGAAGGGACAAGACAGAACGTTTAGTGTATGTTTCAGGACTACTTGGAATGGATTTTATAAAGCGCAAGGAATCGTCATTGACTAACCAGGTTAATCCTAAAACGCGGTTTGAGAAGGTGATGACGGTCCTAAGCCTACTTCGGCAGCATCAGTGGCGCAAAGTTCAGGAGGTATAGCCAAGGCATCAGGTATGTTAGAGACCCGTGAGCGCATTTCGAACCCTGCTGCTCTATGGTTAGTGACGATCTCCATGGCTAGGCGCGCTGCTTCCTCTGTACTTTTGTCGCTGCCGAGGTAGTCATCCATATAATAATCTTGTAATACGGCTCGTGCGGCTTCAGGATAAAAATGCTGAAAATCTGAAGCATTTTTGTTTTTGAGAAAGAGTGCCGTGCATGGACTTGATGTCGCTCCAAAAATCATGGAGGACATTCGATATTACTGGAGAGGATGCTGAGGGCCGTCTCGCCAAAAAACACGCTGGGCATCTCGATCCTGGGCTCTTATTTTATTTGAGGGAACATTTCCCTAATATCTGCTGTAAACGCGACTTGACCTTCCCTAAACCTCATCACTATAGCAAGTAAAGGCTGAAGTAGATCTGGACCTGATAGAAGCATTGAATTCAGACTGACACCGTTGCACTTGGCAGCCGCGTCGTGGACAACACGTAGCTTCTTTTTGTGCGGGTGGACTACGCTGAAATGTGGTAAATACCAGGTGACTGTACCTTGTGGAAAACCGGTGCACAGCTCGGCATAACCCTTATCTATCGTGCCCTGCACATTTTGTTTATAAGAGGCTGCGTAAGCGGGGTCTTTGCTGATCTTTCTCTCCAGGCCAAAAAATCGGGACAAAACGAAGCGTTTTCTATCGGGAACATCCTTGATGTCGTTCCGCCATTAGAGTCCGACTCAAATCTGCCGGAAGGTAAGCGCACAGCAGTTTCCTCCCAAATTTCTAAGGCGCGCTTATCACTAAGGCTACAGTGAGGTTTCTTCTCTATGCCTATGGTGTCTAACTTGTAGTAGTAATTTATGAGATCGTCTAGATGAGAGTCGTGACCTTCGGCATGATTAACAAACTCCACTGGATTGGCTCTACTTCTCATTAAGCTAAAAAGAGCCCAGCCCAGGGGAGTAAGAGCTGCAGCTAGTTCGAATTTAGTACCATGTCGGATGGTTTGGGGCAAAAGCAGATGCCAATTGTCTGTTCCAATGAGACAAGTCGGCATCGCGTCATTGTAAGCCAGTACATCAGCTATATCGGAAAGGTGCCCGTAACGTTTGAGGTCACTGATACTAGCGGACTGAGTACGAAGACCTAAATTAGGAATAGAGCGAACCCGGATATCGTAGTCATTCAAACTATGGCGGCCTCTCACTTTGTTGTTGATGAAACTAGCGTCTGTAAATTTAGTGAGCCCTCCGATACAATTAATCTGTAATGGGACTCTCGATGTCTCATCACTATCAGCGAATACGTCAGTCACTGACTTATCTAAGAGAGTAGCAGAGCTGTCGTCATCTAAAAGAGTGTACGTGTCCACGCTCCCTTTTGGTCCAGTTAACGTGACTGGAATGACCTTAAGAAGGGGCTTGATGTGCCGCTGTGTGCTACATTAGCGGACTGACTTGCGGTCGGGTGGACGGCCTGTGAGGCAGCAAGTTCATCAACTTGATCAGAGATTGCTTGGACTTCAACCAGCGCTTCCGGTCGCGACCTATGTAAAAGCGTATGATGCCGCCGATCGGATGCACAGGCTTCCGCCAAACACCTTTTTTGCAGTTCTTATACTGATGCGAGCCTTTCTTTAAACATCTACGAAACATCCTACTACGAATCCCACACCCACTGCCAACGATCGTCCAAAGAGAGCGATTAAAAGTCTCTGCAGTCGCTTATTTCGTGTCCAAACTTCGAACAATATTTACATGATAAAATCGTACTCTTTGGTTTGACAGGTGAGTCTGATAATGAATAGGTACGGAAAAATTTGTCTTTGAAAGGCGTGACAGGGACTTCTTGGCGGGAAAGTGAAGAGTCAAGTCTGCGGTTTTGTTTTATTTTCTAAAATTTGTGCTAAGTCGTATATTAATGTGAAATAATGGTGGATTATTAACCGTTAAGTGTTCGTGAGTGTGCATGAGTGTTGGCAAATGAAACAAAACAGTGCAACGTCACTTTTCAAATTTTCTCAAGAAGTCCACCCGAGGACTTAATAAAGCCCCACATCTTTACTGAGATACTCGAGGGGTTGGGGGGTATATCATTTCTCACTTCTCATTTCTATTCATTCATCATCATCATCATACATGAAAGAAATTATTATTATTTAAGTATTGTAAGACTTTTTCATTGGCTAAATGCTTGTGCAAAGCCATTATTAAAAAAAAAAAAAAAAAAGGCGTGACAAGTTGACATTGCATTTTGACCGGTGACGGCTGACTTTTGATAGTTGCTGGCTCTGACATAATAACTCCAAATTGAATTTGTAAAGTTGCTTCGTGTTCGAAAAAATCGGCCTAGATTCCTAATTTACATTTTTCAGAGCCAATCCTTACGGATGCAAAGTCAGCCCATCTGGACCTTAAAAGCGGAGTCAACTTGCCAATGATGGAGTTAACAAGCTTGGGAGATGCAAGATACTCCGGCTGGTTCAGAAGACGAATAACTTCCATGCAGTTACGGATGCGGCAAGCGAAGATGTTCAGTCGCGGGTCGCTTCGTGTGTACCTAATTTAGGAAGAGCCCTTACGAGCGAAAGTTGATGTAACACGATGACTTCCGGCTGAGCGAACCTATTCTCCAAGGCCTGCACGATCTGCTCCGGGTCGTCAGCTACCAATCTGATGGAAACTGTCTCACGAGCGGCGCCATATAGCGCTGCGCTAAGCCTAGCCATATTATCGCTAGAAGAAAAGTGCGCTTTGGATTGGTCATAAGATTTTCTAAAGAGAAGCTAATCCGCAGCGCGTCCGTCAAACTTAAAAATGTCACAAGCCTGTTTAGTCTTCTTACCCAAGCTTGTGATGGCGTTGGTCAGCTGAATAAATGGTGTACCTACTCTCAGTGGTAGGAAACCTCTCTTTATTATGCAGGGCGCCGGACGGAGCCGACGCGGGGGCGTCGTATGTAGTGGTACCGTCTTCGGAAGCACCAAAGATTTGAAGGATCTTGCCTAGCTGACACTAAAGCTGCGGTTGACTTACTGTGCGATCTTGTGATGGGCATCTTGTGGCACGGGTTATTTTACCCTATTTTCCTATTATTTTAATTGTTTACCTCTGATAGACGTATTTATCGTCAACTGTTCATTATAGTAATACAATAAAATATAAAAGCTGTATAAAGGTATATAGAAAATAAATGGTATAGAAAGGAGGTTGGCTTGGAGATTGCCAACAATGTTCTTTTATTTGTCCTTCATATTTTTTAGTAATGGAAAGAAGAGTCCTGTAATCGTTCTATACTATTTTGTTGTAGTTGTGAAAAAAAGGAGGGGGCACAGACTACCAACTCATCGAACAGGCTTTGATTTAACGAGGCAGTTGTACTTGTATTGTGTTTGGATGTTTCTAAGAATATTATTTTGTTGTTCGCCTCATGCAGTTGCTTCTTTAGTTCTTGAATGTAGTTCAGAGCTTGGTCATACTCTGAACTACAATATGGTCAAACCTGTCCACAATGTGTTGGAGCCTGTCCCGAGCATCAATGGCATCTGCGTATTGTTGTTCAGTTGTTCATGTAATTGAATCATCTCATTTTTAAGCCAAAAAGCCAGTCTTGTTCGTGCCAAATCAACGACTAATAACAATACCTCATTTTTTACAGACTTTTTTAATTGACTTTAGCACATTCATAACAGTCGTGTTAATCTACCAAGATAGCTAATAAGTATGGCTACGAGTAGTGTTAGGCATAGGTGCAACGCAGACGACACACTTTGCGCCATAGTTTTCTGTGAGTTACTCTATGCAGTAACGTGTGCGCCGCAGACTCGATCGCACAAAAAGTGTGTCGTCTGCGCTGCACCATAGGATCATGTCAGTAGTTTACCGGTAGGTACTATGGGCTAGCATCTGTTTCGTTCGTCTACCGACGACGCTTTTAGGTATTAGGAACTATAAAGTCCTAACAGTAAATCCATCTATAATGTAAATCCAACATGAAATTTGGCAGGAAGATTCCTTATGTATAAGGACAAAAGGTTTTCCAAAAAGTTTTCATGGTTTTACAAAAGTTACTTTTTAAAATCGGTTGTTTACTCGGACGAAGAGCGGCATTAAAGCTTATACCATTTTACTTAATAAGACAAGAAGAAAAATGTGATAATACATAGTTATATTTTTTTCTACTTTCACGGTATCAAAATTGGCACGTCTCAATTGTATATTTTCTTTAAAAAACGATCACACAGTTTAAAGTCTTTCAACGCGTGCCAGATCTGTGTCATACATAACTCTACGATAATATGACTTGCTGTTTGTCCTGCGGCAGTCGGCACTGCTGTTGACCCGTTCCCAGTTGAACAAATAATGCCATGCGAATTTAGAAAACACACCAATTCTCATAATTCAAAACAATTTAAATCTTTTGATTTCTCCTCTTTCAAATGATTCTTCATTCTAACTTACAAAAAACTAAAATCTAGCAGTATTATGTAATTTATCAATTATGTATGTAATATCTATTTATTTAGTTTTGTTGTTATTGTATGTAAATTATGTTTTGTTATGTGATACCAATAAATGTTTTTTGTCTTTCTCTTTAGTATGTCTTGAATGAATAATAATCAATTTGTGTTTAAGATATATTATTTGATGGGCATCCCATAAAAAAACCAACTTAAATTTTTCAGACAAAAAGCCAAAACTGACTTTTTGTTTGAAAAATAAAAAAAAATTAAGTTAAATTTAAAGATCTAGCTAGAGCATTAGAATTAGAATTAAGTAGATAAACAAAACAATATTTCTTTTAAGTTATCATAATAGAAGTACATTATTGTAAAATTATAAGAAGTTGTCCGTTCAAGTGTTATTCCATAGATAATTAGGTACTTCGATTATTACGATTAATATATCTGATTATCTTTTAATCAAAGTGTTTTAAAGCATAATTTCCATGTCTCATTTATCACCACTTCTACGCTCTTCCTAATAACTGAAACAATTATATATAAATCTATATAATAGAATAGAATAGAAATTATTTATTGTACAACTGTGTACAATATAGTTCTTAAATAATAAATAGTAATAATAATAATAATATTAATATTATGACTTGTCCTGACTGACTGATTCATCATCACCGAGCCGAAACCGCTGAAGCTAATTAGATGAGATTTGGACTACAGTCCAAACCACTTTGGACTACACTCAATAAACCTACAGGTTTATTTTAATAAGTTTGGCTTTTATAAAAACAATTACAAGTCGTGTTGCCCATGTAAGCAAAAGCTAGTATTCTATATTTGTAGTATGTACCTATTTCTAAATAAATACTTTAGATTTCGATGGCTAAGTGGAAAAATAACTGAACCATGAGCGTCTAGAAACGACGAGTAAGTATTTCAGGTCTGAAGGTCTGCCTAGGATACCTAATAATAATATAATAAAATAAAGAGTTTGCATAAATCCCCGTTTCAACAATGTAGCTATCTTATCTCTAACTGTTGGCACACAACAATGCTGCTACTAATATTTTACATTGATGTAATGGCAGCAGACTTAGATAAAATGGTAGAATCAAGCTATGGCGGGTTTAAAACCAGTTTTTGGGGGTTATAGTTACTCGCGTCCGTAGGTCTACCCTTAAGACCTGACGTGACACCTGGGTGGTGCTAAATGAGTGACCCGTCTGAGTGGTAGAGCCACGCTGCGTTGCAGCACGAAATGGTCCGGCTCGCCCGGCGTAATACCACCCTCTCACAGAATATCGGCGTGAAACAATGGCACTCGTTGCTGTTATGTTTCGTCCGGTGAATGAAAGTACCGGAGGCCCATCTCTCACCCCTCCCCCCTCCCAATTCCCACTCCCTTCTTAAGATCCAACTCATTCCTCAAAGCCGGCAACGCATCCGCGATTACTTTGGTTTTGCGGGTGTCCATGGGCGGTGGTGATTACTTTCCATCAGGTGACCCGCCTGCTCGTTTACCTCCTTTTAACATACCACAAAAGCTCTACCACCAGCCAAACCCAGCACAACAATATGTCGTTGCTGCTGGGAAACGAACCGACCTTTGAGTCAGAGACTGGTGGTTTACCCACAGAGGCGGTTCCACTATTATGTCTTAATATCATTGAATAATGCACTAAATTTGCAAAAACCTGAAAAAATATTGTCAATCAAAAAGTGTTGCCACTAAAACGTCAAGTTGCAACTTTGCGTAACCACAGATTAGTTAATACTTACTACGTAACAGATACATCACTCCCTACAAAAATTCGTATACCTACCGCGTTAATAGCCTACTTCATTTCGTCGCGACGCATCGGCGACCGCTGCGTGCTAAATTGTGTCTTACGTGTCATGTCGCGACGTGTCAGAACGGAATCAGTTTCATACATACATTGTTTCATACATTTTTAGATTTATAGTTTTATGTTGTGTGTGACTCAAAATCCGCCTTTAATGTTGAAAGTAAGTAAATAAAACCAATTTATTCTATACTATAAATTCATCCATTTAAGTAGGTGTCTATAATGTATACTTAGAGTTTCATTATGTAGGTACTTACCTTTCTTCATTAACAGGCAAACTAAAAAATTACAGGTTTTTATTCCTTTTATTAGATTTACAACCATCAACTTCACAAAAATTGCCATTAAAACGAAATTTTAAATCACACAATTACTATTTACAATAATGTAGGAAACCACACAAATGTCAATCAACATATATACTAAACTTATTCACTATTTACAATACTTATTTAATAATAACTACAGAATACAAATTATGTTTTATGTTGCAACGTGCACGGCGAACGAGCAGCGTGCGATAACGAGCGCTTGCAACAGCCCACTGGCTTTTAGATCGCCGGCGATCAGTGATGGGCAAAAAGTAATCAGATTAATGATTAAGGATTACGACTACAATTTGTAATCTTCAATCACGATTACAGATTACAGAAATTAATCAAAAATGTAATCATATCGGTGATTAATGATTATAAATCTGTAATCGTAATCTTGATTACTTTTATGATTGATTAATAAAACCAACAGTCGGAATGTTAAAAAATAAAAGAACTTTATTTTTTTATAAAAGAACTTTATTTTTTTATTAGTCTCATACACTATGCTTTTATGATAATTATTTTACGGAAAAAATCTGCTGCATGGTAATTTTTCAGGTACTCAATACTTTCAAATTTAAAAAAAATGGTTGTCTGTAAAGTCGGTTTATTGACGATAGTTGAACGTGACAACGTCTTAAGAAGGTGTCGGGAGGTGTTGGGGGTGTCGGGGGGTGTTGGGGGTACGTACCGCGGTGGCGATGCCGGCCACGGGCTTGCACAGCAGCCTGCAGCAGCCCGTCGAACAGGTAGGCGGGAGGAGTTGGGGGTGTCGGGAGGTGTTGGGGGTACGTACCGCGGTGGCGATGCCGGCCACGGGCTTGCACAGCAGCCTGCAGCAGCCCGTCGAACAGGTAGGCGGGAGGAGTTGAAGTGTCGGGAGGTGTTGGGGGTACGTACCGCGGTGGCGATGCCGGCCACGGGCTTGCATAGCAGCCTGCAGCAGCCCGTCGAACAGGTAGGCGGGAGGAGTTGGGGGTGTCGGGAGGTGTTGGGAGTGTCGGGGGGTGTTGGGGGTACGTACCGCGGTGGCGATGCCGGCCACGGGCTTGCACAGCAGCAGCAGCCCGTCGAACAGGTAGGCGGGAGGAGTTGGTAGTGTCGGGAGGTGTTGGGGGTGTCGGGGGGTGTTGGGGGTAAGTACCGCGGTGGCGATGCCGGACACGGGCTTGCACAGCAGCACGGCTAAATGTCTACTCAGCCGATTGTGCTTCTTTGTCGCTCGTTCCGCGCTCTCGCTTGCACTTCAAGCCTTACATGGAACGCCTCAGAGCGAGGTAACGCCGAACTTTTTCGTGCGTGCAGCCGGCTCTATCGAATTATAAGACGTTGTCACGTCAAAAATACTCGATCACGTACTATAAAAGAATTACGTCGTCTCGTATCGTCTCCTTGCGCTCGATTCGTTTGACTGATGCGCACTGAACAAAATGGCGCGTGTGCACTTGTCGACTATCGACAATGCGGACGCAGCGATTAGCTAGCCGGTGATCGTACAATACCCTGTCCTCCGCACCCTTACCGCGCGTCTTACGTAGTAGGTATAATTTATAGTACAATAAAGCCAACCACTCAATTTCTAGATGCATACATACAAATTGTGATAATTAATGGCAAACTTCATTAATTCCTAAACCATAATTCATATAAACTTAGTTAAGAATAATCATGTAATTTAGATTACTGACTACTGTAATCAAGATTAAAGATTATATGTTTAATCTTGATTAAAAGTAATCACGACTACTTTAATCTGATTAAAAGTAATCATGATTACTTTCAATCAGATTATTAATCTGATTAAAAAAGTAGTTGATTACGCCCAACTCTGCCGGCGATCCACCGCCTCGGTAGGTAACTAACGCGCGCAAGTACATGGAGTGACGGAGGCCTGGCATAACTTTTAAAATTGAATGTGCCAACATTGAATTACAATTTATATTTCACGTATTTTATCGTTAAAACGTTTATTTACTATAAATGCCTATTTAAATGGCGCGCAAGGGTTTAATTAATGACAGATCACTATTTATAAATAGTTACTTATTTGCTTATTCCAGCATTTTTTTCAACTAAATTGCTTTAAAAATTGTCTATACTATGAAACTGTATGTTTATGGTTCGCGCACATTATGACGAGCCGCATCGCAAAAATCCGCTCAAATCGTTCGTATGAAGTTTATATGAACTAACGCACACTATGCCGGGGAGCAGCGGGCCGCATATTCCGCCGCGGATATGGTTGCGTGCGATGCGGCCCGCCCCGCCCCGCTGCGGTCCGACATATTGTGCGCGAACCTTTATGATCGGTCTACTTCATTATCATTCATCCCAAAAATAGGAAATTTTAATTTAATTTTTTTATATATAAATAGCATTTTAACCTTAATTTGATTTAAAATATAGTCTTAAAAAGTTAATACGTTGTGTTTTTAGTAATGTTGTGCTACAAAAGTCAGTGACAAAAAACGAATCGCTTCAAATCCGACTCCACGTTGTCTTGTCTGTCCTTCCCCTAGAGTGTAATTTAGAAGCGCGTAGGCGCGGAGGGGCGAGGCGGCCCACGAGCTGTGGAGCAGGTGGTTGTAACGCTCGTCGACGCGGCTGATGCTGGCCGGCCAAGCCGGCCAGCAAGCTGAAGCTGAAACCATGCCTGCTGCATGTTGCATGCTTGCTTGCATGCTGCTAGCTTGCTTGCCTGCTGCTTGCTTGCTTGCTTGCTTGCTTGCATGTTGCATGGTTGCTGCTTGCTTGCTTGCATGTTGCATGCTTGCTGCATGCTTGCATGCTCCTAGCTTGCTTGCCTGCTGTTTGCTTGCTTGCATGCTGCTTGCATGCTGCTTGCATGCCACATGCTTGCTGCATGTTTGCTGCATGCTTGTCGCATGCTTGCTGCATGCTTGCTTCAGGCTTGCTGCATGCTTGTTGCATGCTTGCTGCATGCTTGCTGCATGCATGCATTATAAAGTGTAGTTAATAAAACAACATTTCTAATCGAAATTTTATTATAGGGTATAATTTAAAAAGGAGATACCTACATAGAATATATTAATATTTTGTCAGTTTATGCTTATCAAATGTATGCCTTTTATGTGTTATGGCTAATTTAAATTATGCCTTTTGTTAATTATGATTGTTGCAATTATGCCTTTCCATGATTATGCCTTACAGATTTCGGTCATAATTATGATGATATGCGTTATAAAGTTATGCTATAAAAACTTATGGCAAGTGACGATTATGGCCATGAACATTATGCATTTTCAGTTTATGCCTAAAAACGTTATGCATTTCAATAGGAAACCCGTTATCTTTGACGCCTCACTATACAATTGTGTTATTGGACGGGCGTTTGAATTTCTACACCCAATCGGAGTTTACAGTTAAAGTTAATTAAATACAGAGTATTCTGCAAATATATAGCACTCGCAAGTTTAACAGGCACGTTCGTTTTCCTAGTTCTGTCTAAAGTAATGAAAACTGAAATGTACATAGTACGTTGGAACAAGACGGAAGATATATCTTGCCATTTCATATATACAAACGATGCCTTACCATTGCTGGACAAAAGCTACTCGCCGCCCGAAAAGTCTATATTCTTTCATGAAACGTCGTGTCGCGGTGGTATGAGTGCAAGACAAGCGTGCGCCGTCGAATCGGCTGCCAAAGCCCACCCGCATTGGACCATTCATGTGTTCTTCAGTGGTCCCGTGACAAAAGCTATACTGACTAAAAGTTGTCTATCAAAACTGCTTGAGTACAGCAATGTGAAATTGTTACGAATCCACATAGCGGATTATGCGCTAGAATCTCCTTTAGAAACTATGGGCGCAAGAAAATTATTAAAAAGTAAGTGGCCCGTCGAGCACGCCTCGGACCTTTTGAGATATCTGACACTTTACAAGTACGCAGGAGTTTATTTGGATACTGACGTGTTGGTTATAAAGCCCTTGGATTCGTTGGCGAAGAATTTTGCGGCGAGAGAGTCTGACGAGACGGTCAGTTCTGGAGTATTGTCATGCTGCATGCATGCATTATAAAGTGTAGTTAATAAAACAACATTTCTAATCGAAATTTTATTATAGGGTATAATTTAAAAAGGAGATACCTACATAGAATATATTAATATTTTGTCAGTTTATGCTTATCAAATGTATGCCTTTTATGTGTTATGGCTAATTTAAATTATGCCTTTTGTTAATTATGATTGTTGCAATTATGCCTTTCCATGATTATGCCTTACAGATTTCGGTCATAATTATGATGATATGCGTTATAAAGTTATGCTATAAAAACTTATGGCAAGTGACGATTATGGCCATGAACATTATGCATTTTCAGTTTATGCCTAAAAACGTTATGCATTTCAATAGGAAACCCGTTATCTTTGACGCCTCACTATACAATTGTGTTATTGGACGGGCGTTTGAATTTCTACACCCAATCGGAGTTTACAGTTGTTAAATTCTCTTTGTATACAGTTTTAAAATGTCAAGTCCTGACGACCAATTGAAAATGAGTGTTAAAATGAATAAAAATATTTTAGTTTCATTCAAAGAAAAATATCCGCCATTGCTGGTTTCGACGAACATTCAGTGTTTATTAGTAGAATTATGTATCAAACTGCTGGTAAAAAAGTGTAGATTATGTTTATAGTGTTTGTTTTCGATCGAACTTTGTTTTGGCGTCATAATCGCTCAGTACGACCCGGTTTATGTCCAAAATGGTAATACTAAGGTAATAGGTGTTTTGTTCTAAATATTGTAAACTAGTAATAAAATTGTTGGAAATTTATTCAGGAATTTAATGGTACCATTAGATTCATCCATCGAATGTTCGAATACTTTAGAACCGAAACTTTTTAGAACCTACCATCCCCTAAGACACCAAAAAAGAAAAATATTTGGCCTATATATAATGTGATCATTGATAAAATTTTCCATACATATTATGTATATAACACATCTAATGGCTCTATTGGTAAGTTTAATTATTATTTGTTACGCATAATAATAAAATGTTAACTTGTTATCTGCTAATAACGAGTGAAATAAATTGATTTCAGGCAGACTGTTTCGGAGCAAAATGTTTTTAAACAGAATTAAATACAGAGTATTCTGCAAATATATAGCACTCGCAAGTTTAACAGGCACGTTCGTTTTCCTAGTTCTGTCTAAAGTAATGAAAACTGAAATGTACATAGTACGTTGGAACAAGACGGAAGATATATCTTGCCATTTCATATATACAAACGATGCCTTACCATTGCTGGACAAAAGCTACTCGCCGCCCGAAAAGTCTATATTCTTTCATGAAACGTCGTGTCGCGGTGGTATGAGTGCAAGACAAGCGTGCGCCGTCGAATCGGCTGCCAAAGCCCACCCGCATTGGACCATTCATGTGTTCTTCAGTGGTCCCGTGACAAAAGCTATACTGACTAAAAGTTGTCTATCAAAACTGCTTGAGTACAGCAATGTGAAATTGTTACGAATCCACATAGCGGATTATGCGCTAGAATCTCCTTTAGAAACTATGGGCGCAAGAAAATTATTAAAAAGTAAGTGGCCCGTCGAGCACGCCTCGGACCTTTTGAGATATCTGACACTTTACAAGTACGCAGGAGTTTATTTGGATACTGACGTGTTGGTTATAAAGCCCTTGGATTCGTTGGCGAAGAATTTTGCGGCGAGAGAGTCTGACGAGACGGTCAGTTCTGGAGTATTGTCATTTTCGGGTGACCGTTTGGGAAGGAAAATTGCTAATGCTACTATCGAGTAAGCTCATTTTCCTAGTTTTCCTTATTTATTTATTTAAATATTTATATAAAATACAGTGAAAAAATTAAACGCCCACCCGACCCAGTCAGGAATCGAACCTGGGTCTTCTGCAATCCGGGCGAGTGCACTGACAATTATGCTACCGGGAAGGCTGACGTAAGCGCTGAATTTTGTCACTGCTTTTTGATTTTTTTGAAATGCTTTAGAGTGACATTATTTATTTAAATTTGAATTGCCCATTACACTTACAGTTACACCAAAGCGTGCGGGCCAATTACATTTTGTGTAGACAGATTAGTAACTACTTAATTTTTAATACTTTTATTTCAAAACGGAGAACCGCTTGGCTATCATCTTACCCGATGGTTAATGATGATGACGACTCCATTTCCACTTAACATCAGGTGGAAACATGTGCCGTGCAAACTAATAAATAAAAAAAACCAATGTTACTAACACCAGGCCTACGTCACTCCATGTACTTGCGCGCGTTAGATACCTACCGAGCGGCTTACCGCCGGCGATATAAAAGCCAGTGGACTGTCGCAAGCGCTCGTTATCGTACGCTCGTTCGCTGTGCACGTTGCGTCATTCATAAAACATCGATCATTTGTAGGTATTCTGTAGTTATTATTAAATAAGTATTGTAAATAGTGAATAAGTTAATTATAAATTTTAGATTATTGTAAATAGTAATTAGGTGATTTAAAATCTCGTTTCAATAATATAAACCAATGCCGCCCGCGCCTGGAAATTTTTGTGAAGTTGATGATTGTAAATCTAATAAAAGGAATTAAAACCTGTCATTATTTAGTTTGCCTGTTGATGAAGAAAGGTAAGTACCTACCTAATGAAACTCTTTTAAGTATATACATTATAGATACCTATTTATTTGGATGAATTTATAGAATAAAATAGGTTGGTTTTAATTACTTACTTTCAACATTAAAGGCGGATTTTGAGTCACAACATAAAAATATAAATCTAAAAATGTATGAAACAATGTATGTATGAAATCGATTACGTTCCGACTCGCGTCGCGACACGACACGTCAGACAAATATAAATGACCTGTGACTATGTCTGCATTAAAGTTGTGACAAGACGTTTGGTGTGGTGGTTAGTGACCCAGCCTGCCACGTCAGCGGTCGTGGGTTCGAATCCCGTTAGGGGCAAATGTTTGTATGATGAATGTGGATACCTATTTTATACTCGAGTTATGGGTGTTTATACTCGAGTTATAAGGAATATAATCCATCTCTATACCTACTCAGTTCTCTTTCATATCATAACACTTTCATACGAAGGAAAATCTATATTCCAGCAGTGGGATATTATGGACTGATGATGATGAAGATTTATAACTAAGTAGGTAATTCATTTAATATCATAGGTAACATTATAATGTTCTCTCATGGAACTCGATTCATACTGGTCATAAACAATTGAGCTTTTCAATTTATCATTCATTTTAATTTAGATTATAAAGCTTAAACAAGCCATTTAGACACAGGTTAATTTAGGTACAAGTTATTGTGTGTGAACAATATTTTTATCGTAGCAACAGCCCTATTATTACTACGATGGCAGCAAGGCCGCGCGGCTGCCAATCGATAACAACTCTATAGTCGAGCCTATTAGGCATAATTTAGCACGCAGCGGTCGCCGACGCGTCGCGACGAAATGAAGTAGGCTATTAACGCGGTAGGTATACGAATTTTTGTAGGGAGTGATTTATCTGTTACGAAGTAACTATTACCTAATCTGTGCTAACACATGTAATGGTGACTTACATAAGATGGCCTACAACAAGTCCTATCAAACTTTACTTTTTCTCTCAGTTTTTTTTTTTCAATTTACTATCTTTTTTTTTTTTTTTTCATTTTGTTGATGGCTTCGTGCGATTAGCACATTTAGCCAGTGTCAAAGTAATTTTTCTAACAAGTAATACATATATAAACAATATTTCTTTTCTGTATGATGATGATGAATGATAATAGAAATGAGAATGATATACCACCCAACCCCTCGAGTATCTCAGTAAAGATGTGGGGCTTTACTAAGTCCTCGGGCGGACTTCTTGAGAGAATTTGAAAAGTGACGTTGCACTGTTTTGTTTCATTTGCCAACACTCATGCACACTCACGAACACTTAACGGTTAATAATCCACCATTATTTCACATTAATATTCGACATAACACAAATTTTAGAAAATAAAACAAAACCGCAGACATGACTCTTCACTTTCCCGCCAAGAAGTCCATTTACTATCTTAATGCGTACAATATGCAATAGGGTAACATGTCCAGTGCCCGACCTCTTAGGGCACTTGCTGACTTAGTTCGTCCATAACTAAGCTCTACAGAGGAATCGGTGTTGGAGTATTTTTGACTAACTAATGAATATATTCAAAAATATACTTAACACTCTTTTGACAAATATAGGTTGCCAATTTTTGTATAAAAAATATATTTATGTAAAAGTTTGTTTTCTCTAGTATCCGGCCGTCGCAATCCAGTGCCCGGCCACGTTATGCCTAGTCTCCGGCCACCCTAATAGAAACTTAAAGGCCGGACACTAGGTACTAACGCAACTTAATGGCCAATAGACTCTCAGATGGTTGAAATAAGAGTTATTTTTGAATGTTCACACTATTTATTACTAATTATTAACTAGTTATGTTCTCCCAAGATTTACTCAAGATTTAATACGATTATTATATAAAAAAAAGATTTATAAAAAACAGTAATCAATATATTGCTCATCAAGTGCTCAATCAGTGCAAATTTTTAGTATAATTATTAACCATGCGATGCAGGATGCGGCATTGTTACCGTACAATAATATACGTTAGTACATGAGTACTAATGCTACTAAAATAAAAATAATAATGATGTAAATTGTTTTCGCGTTTTGTATGTAAGCATACTCGCTGCTCTAACAGATTATTTTAAGTATACATAGTGGCCGGACACTGGTGCTGCAGCTAGTGTAATCCGGCCACTTAGTTTCTGTAAGGGCCGGTTTACTAGGCAATCGTTGAAAAGAACTAGAACTCACCATTTAAAAACACCTCTCCACTATTTTTTTTTACTTGGCGTGGTTGTTGACACGCGTGCACTAACCTCTGTTTTCGAATGCGTACTAAAACTCCACTGATAACTTACAGCGTATGTCACTATGTCTTAGTTGTAGGTAATTAAAAGTAGTTTATAAAAACATCGGATTTAGGGTCGAAATCATAAGAGAATGCTTAAGGGGGTGCCGCGCGGAATTTCGAAAATTTACGTGTTTTTAAGTCACTGGTGCTAGGCGCTGAATAGGTCATATACATTAAAAGGACTAGTGTAGGTTAGCTTGATCCTTTCACAAGGGCATGGTTGTCTTGGAATTTAAAACAAATACCCAGAACCTGCATTAACAATAAGTAAAAGTAATGATATATAAAAACTTATTTCTTCAGAAACTTTGTAAATACAGCACAAATGAAACAATGATCCGACATCAAAATGTTTGTATTGATATTCCGCAGGGCACTGTTGTCTTATTTTTCAATAAAAAAATATGAATATGAAAATATTAAGACTTATAATTTTTTACCTAAACGCCTATGATTTTACGAAAGTAAACATTGCTCTAATTAAATCAGCAGCCTACTCTGTACAGATATTAATGTGCGTGCGTATTCGTAGTCATGCGCCGTTGTCACACCACTGCCACGCGCCGCTCGCTCGCTATCATAAAGAAACTTGAAACTTGCAGTTTAGCGTCCGCGCTGCACCCCCTTAATATCTTTAAAAATATTGTCGCGTTGACGGACTTTGGTGGGGGCTGGTATACTAGACATGTTACCCTATTATAATATCAGTAGAGAGAAATTTAAGCTCTTAACTAAACATGTAATATCTACAATTTCAGGGATTTAAGAAATAACTTCTTACCAGATATATGGGGAAACAATGGACCGGGTGTTATAACTCGAGTGATGGAAAATATGTGTAAGAAGAAGTGGTTACTGGGATGTAATGGTATGTGGAAATTTTTATGAATTACTTGTATTTACAAAAAAAAAAACAGTATAGACGCCGGCACGTCAACCTATCCAAAACTGTCAAACTTTTTCAACACATTTTCAACCGTATGTCTAATACGTAAAATTCAAAGTCTATCGAGTAAATTTGACAGTTTATGGTAGTTTAATGTGCAAACGTGTGTACCTACCTAACATAAGGAATGGGTTTATGTATATAGATAGGTATAGTAGTGCCACCAGTGTTCTTCGCCAAAATCTATACCTACTTATAACTATTTAAACTATAATGGTCACTTGCAATAGAGTAATTAGTAACGGGATTTTTACCATGTTTATTATTTATGAGTATCCGGTATTTCGGCACAGTTGCATGGGCTATGATCATGGAGTTACTGAAGTTAAGGCCTTTTTCCTGTTTTCAAAATTCAAAATCATTTTATTCAGTTTAGGCTACAAGTAGCTTTTGTGAATGTCACTATGCCATCGGTTCGTAAGTCTACTCTGGGCGGGAAATCTTGTACTGAGAAGAACCGGCAAGAAACTCAGCAAGTGTCCAGCTCTTTTCTCCCTTAGAGCGTCAAAAATATTGGAAAGTGCCCGATCATAGCAGGACACTTTCCATTACAAATAAACACAGAACATACTTATAGAAGACAACCACAACATGTAAAAAAAAAACAAAAAATAAAAATTCTAGGTTAACAAATTTACATCAGGTAAAAGTTTCAATTTTCACAATGTCATACAGTACCACTACAGTATTCTAGTAAACGTCAAAAATTGTTTCAGAAAAACAAAGTCAAACTATAGTGAATAATACTAAAAATAAGATAAGTATGCAAGAGCAGACCAGCCTCCACAGGCGGCACCCGTTCACGAGTATGACATATGAATCAGCCATCGCTTCGCTCAACCATATTTTAGGGAACGTAACGACCCGACGCACACCCCACCACCGCAGAGACAATAAAGAGAGCATGACACACTCAAGATACTCTAAATAAAAACTTAATGATATATTACGAATATGGACAGTAAACAAAACTCACACTAGGCACCCTGGCGTGTGTACTAGCGCATTCGGGCAACGCGATGCGGCGGCGGGTGGGTCGTGGAACAAGTAATATAACATAAAAGTCCATTGAATTATTTCTGCATGACAGCTAGACAGCTTGAACCAGTTGATCTGTATTCAACTGTTACTAAAGTCAGTTGCTGACTCCTCTTTTCAATAATTAAAAGCAAAAGGGGTCGATCACTGGTCCCACTACCCTACTTAATTCATTATTGCTACCTATCAAAGCATTTTCCTTAAGTCCTCAGGGTCTTGAGGTAGCCTACTGCGAGTTCCATTCGCTATTCGATCACTTCGACGAAAACGAGTTTTTTTTCTTCTTATTTAATTCATTTTGTTTGGGGAGCTATCAGCATTATTCACAATTTTAATCGACATGAACAATTAATGAGCTAGTAACAAGCTACCATATTTTTAAAAAGTAAGTTAAGTTTTTACTATGCCAAAATTTTTAATCCACTCGTTTTCCACCAGGTGGCGTTGCTTTAATTATTTTTTCATTTAAGTTACAAGACCTAAATGTGCTAGTAAAACTTATACTATGTGATAGACTGGCGATGAAATTCGTACTAGGCAGCATTAACCTGTCATCTGCCGCGAGCACTGATCAGTGCCATATAAAATTAATATTCTATTGTGTCTGTATTCACGGTAGATGGCAGGTTAACATTGTGTGCCTTGCTATAAACCAAGCGAGACCCCAGAAGATAAGCTTAATACATACAGCAACGCACACATAAAACCTCTCACCGAGGAATCTCGGACCATCTCGAACCAGGGGGTCGACCGCCTAACTCTCCCGCTTTCGATCGCTTTGAAAGCGAGGCGAGGAGGAGGCGTCATCTGGCGTTATATCGAAAGCAATATGAAGGCAATATCGAAAGCTATAGGCTTATATAGCTTGCGATATTATTCGGTATTGTATTTCGATATTATATTAGAAAGCGAGGCCTCGCTTTCAAATCGATCGAAAGCGAGAGTGTTAGGCGGTTGGGGGGCAGTTCGAGTGCAGCTGTTGCGAAATTCCTTCCGTTTTCGTGAGAGGAGGGCGTTTGTATAAAGCTTACCATCTGCTGTCACCTTATTTTGTGGCCTACCAAGCGTAGTGAGTTCAATAGGGTAAAAGTTATTTACAAATAGAGAAACGAAACGCACATGAGTACCAAGGTGTCTGTGAGTTCTATTTGCTATTCAAAAAGGTTCAAAATTAGCAAGTTAATGATACAGCTCGATAGTTATCATGATTAATATCGAATTATTATCAAGTCATAATAGTCATTTATTTATTGTAATTTTATAAAAAATTAAGAAATTACCTACTTATATTGGGCATTTTTAACACAATAAAAAATATTTTTGTGTTTTGAAAGCATTTTATTACTTTGGCAGTCGACGCTGTGTAGAAGGATACCTAAATCTTTAGCGAGAAGCGAGGACACGCTCGCTCGCTCATGCGTAGGAGTTCGGTAATACACCTTCATCATCCAAATACAGTTAACTTTTGCAAGAACATTTTATTGTTATTGTTATCTGTTATTTTATGATAATTTTGAACCCTTCTGTTCGTGTACCGTAACAAAAACGATAAAAAACGATGAAAGTTAAAATTTTACCATACAAATATTATCATTTTTGTACAAATGATTGGAATACTATCGCAAATAAATTTTGCACTAAGCACCCTCTGGTGACAAGTCGGTTACACTAGATCGTCGCAGCACGTCTGTCGTCTTGGACCTACTTATAGGTACATGTGTGTATCTGGGTGTGTAGTGTAGTGGCCTTGCAATAATGTTAAAATGGTTCCGTTGGCCTCACACCATCCCTAGCTCATTTTTTATCCCTTCTGTTGGGGCACGAACCTTCCCTTTGGATGAATAGGGAGAAGAAAACGGTTCAACGGTACCACCACGCGGGCCCTGTGCAGATTAGTGGCTTGTTAACGACTTCTAATGCAGCCGGGACCAACTGCTTTACGTGCCTTTCGAAGCACGGGGGAACTCGAGATGTTAAGTTTTTGGTTATCCATCCGATGACCGGCCTTTGCGAGAGTTGCTAACCCTCAGCTAGGCGCGTTAACTATTGCGCTACACTGCGCCATCAAGCTCCTTAATTGACCCAATTATTATTTATAACAAATATTTATTTCAGGTTTTATGATCTACGAGCCAGCTTTCTTTTATCCAGGACTTAACGATGAGTTTGACTTATACGTCAGAGTCGGAGCTAAACTGCCGAATGAAACCGTTGCCTACATTCACCATTTTTGGAACGCTGACACTTGGTATCTGAAGATACCTAAGAATTCGATATACGACAGACTGGCGAAAAAGCATTGTCCAGATATTTATGAACTATACGGTGATCATTTTGGTGATAGTGGGTAGGGCTTTAGTGTATCTAACGTATATAGCTACAAAATTAAAGAAAATCGTTTAAAATGTATGTGATCTTTGGCCAAATTGTCTTAGCTTTGATAAATCGATTGTAATATTGTCTAGTAGGTATACTAACGCAACATCACAGGTCCATGATTGTCGACCTCCGATAGGAGATGGCACATGAAGAAGATCTACCGTAGAATCTATCCTTTTAATATACATAAGTGTAACATTGATCGCAGCTATAAATCTTTAAGTAGCTGCAAATATACCTAGCGATCTAGGCGTCTCTAGTGCGATTCCCTCGAGTCATACCGTGGAACTACATGTGGAAGACCACTGAAGAGAACAGGAGCTGTGATCAATGTTACACTTGATTCGAAAGTAGCCCCGTTCTACCGTACTAGAAATTAAGCCCAAGCAAATCAGAATTGCTATTTAATAATAACATTTAATTTTTTTTGTAAATTTTTCTTTTAATTGTATTTAATTATTACTTCATTTTGTGTTACTATTATTCACAACATGAAATAATATTTAAATATCTCTCACACATACTACTTTGATTTAATACTCGTGAGAGCTTTTTATGTAAGTAGATAATTGAATTTGTTCAATATCTACAATTAATGAAAATTGTTCCAAATTACAGAGATAATCTTGTGTTTTACAATGTATAGTTAGTTACCTATTTAGAAGCATACTATTAAAAATGATTACTGATTAAAACTGCAATCTCGTCATTTGTCCGTCTGTCATTTACAGAAAAAAACGACGGGTTGCACTCTGGGAGTGCCGGCAGAAGTGAAAACTTGAATATTAACGTTGTGCATTTTTGATATTTTGGAATGGTTAGGGAATAATTTTGCACGAATTGCTTTAATTATCAGTATAAAAGTACTCTTATTTATGTGGTAGAATACAATATTTATTTATTGGGCTATCGTACACAAACATGACAATTTATATTACATTAAAAAGTTATATTAAGTCATATTAAAAATTTATATTACGCCGCACCCAGCTGTTTACTCTCCATCCGTCTTACGAATTTTCGATCAGGTCACGTGTCCTGACAGTCACGTGTCCTGACGCGAGTTTAACATTTTTTACCCATTCCAAAAAAAGTGCACAACGAGTGCACAATGAGTGCTGAGGTTAAGCAACATTCGCAAAGGCCGGTCATCGGATGGGTGACCAAATATTTAGCATCTCGAGCTCCTCCGTGCTTTGGAAGGCACGTAAACCCGTGTTCCGGCTGCATTAGCAGTCGTTAACAACCACCAACCTTCACTGGGCCCGCGTGATGGTTTATGGCCCGTTCTGCCTATCCATCCATAGGGAAGGCTCGTGCCCCAGCTGTGGGGACATAAAATGAGCTGATGATGATGATGATGATGATGAATGCAGCTTTTGTTACTTTTTCACGAGCTGAATACAACCGGGAGGGCTGTTGGTCACCGGCTGGGATGTGATCGACCCACTAAACCGGCTGACATCCGTCTACCGCTTTGCCGAACCCTGAGTCCGCGCGACCTGCTAATGCAGCCTGGACCAACGGCATTACGTGCCTTCCGAAGTACGTAAGATATATTGGTCACCCATCCGAAGACCAGCCTTTGCGAAAAGTGCTTCACTTTAACAATCGCAAACCGAGCGCGTTTATCACTGCCCTATTGAACTTCTTAGTTTAAGTACTCGAATATTATTTTTCTCTCTATGTCTACAGTTATTAATACTTCGCGGACACGACATAAACCATACAATACTTTACGACGGCTATTCACCTGTATTTTTACACTCGGCACTGAACAAAGTATTCCATTTGCAATACGTTTCTCCTAATACACTTTATTACGCCTCATTCGTTGTATCTTACATACGAATGGTGTTTAAACGCAACTTTATTATTTCTCAAAGCAGACGGGAGCAGATGTGCTATCGAATAATTTTCAGATACGATACTGTTGGTTGAACCGCTGCGGAAAATAAGTATTCCATTTTATACGTTCGGAGACAGATGGGGTGAACGAGACCACTTAGATTGTGCGGTTCTGTGAGAAAATGAGTGTTCGTTCGCTTTGATTGGGTACAGCAAACAAGATGTGTAAAAAAGTGGTTATACTATAGATAATGCTGCAAAGCCAACTGAAATGTGTCTTTATTTAAAGACATAAAGGGGAATAAATCGCACTAATTCCAAAGAGTACGCAGTGCTCGATGAGAGCACTCGCAGAGGAGCTCAATGGCACAGTGGTTAAAGCGCCCGGTCTGCGATTGCTGACGTTAAGTAACTTTCGCAAAGGCCGGTCACTGGATGGGTGACCAAAAATATATCATCTCGAGCTTCTCCGTGCTCCGGAAGACACGTAAAGCGTTTGGTCCCGGGTTCATTAGCAGTCGTCAATAACCACCAATCCGCACTGGGCTCTCGTGGGGGTTTATGGCCCGTTCTCCCTATCCATTCATAGGGAAGGCTCGTGCCCCAGCAGCGGGACATTATGAGTTGGTGATGATGATGATGATGACGCAGTGCTGCCAATTGATAATATAATATCGGTTAGTAACACTTGTCTGTTTTGTGTGTTTGAAACATCGATTTTAATATCGATGGTTTGAAAAAGTTGTACCTACCTACGTAGCGTAGCAGCCCAGTGTTCGACAGGAACCAGTAATCAAAATTTTCTTCTTTTAATCATTAAAAATAGGGGTCGGCAACTGATTAAGGGTGCGCCGACCAAAAAATGCCAATAGTGCGGTCACGGTTAAGTTGATATATTGAAAACACACACACACACACAAATTCATAACACACTATAGTTTTTCTACAATCTCATTTAAAGTTGGGCAAAAATCATAAAAATGAGCAGCGGCATTTAGTTGATTTCTTATAGTTTATCTTAATTATTGTACCTCTGATTTTGTCTAAACAATCACCAATGTCTAAACTACAAATCGACCGCCTCACATTTTCGATTTATCAAGCGGTTATTTAAATTATTATTTTTCCCTTAATGTGTGTCTGCCATTCTTATACGTACTCTTTGGTGGCTTTTTGGTGGTGGCTACTGGCTAGTGAGCCCACTAGTCAAATAGAATGTCGTTCTTAAAGAGGTACCATGATCCCATGACGTAACTTAACGGCTTTCTTACATAGACAAATGCACATCGAAAGATCGGGATATAACGCCACTACATTGAGCCAAAACCGATGGTTTTTGCAGACCGCATTTACTTACTTTTCTACCCTAAATCAAAATAAGTATATAGCGATACAAACATCACGTAACAGTCATTTCGTTGTTTTTATATTGTTAAAATAATATTGAAATACCATGTTACACGACAACTAGCGACATCTAGTTGCTAAATGTAGAAGCTGTCATTGACCTGTCATTTTGAATTAAAATAAAAACTTCTGTTCAGTCTGTGACAAACGTAGTGTTAAATTCTCTTTGGTGACAAGCACACGAGCGTTTTATTAGGTTATGGGCCCAGACCCGCATAAATCAGTAAAAAGTAGTGAAATGGCTGGAAGTTATATTGTAAATGTTCCTAAGCTTAAGGGACGCGAAAATTACGATGAGTGGGCGTTCGCGGTGGAAAATTTCATGATACTTATTGGAAGGCGTCGATATCAACAAGCAAGACGACTGCAATGGCGGCGGTGCAATAGCTAGCGTTGATGATCAGAAAGCAAAAGCGAAATTGGTTATGACCATCGATTCATCCTTGTACGTACATATAAAATGCGAGAAGACAGTTCAGGGTGTGTGGAAAATGTTACGATCGCTATTTGATGACTCTGGATTCTCACGCAGAATTAGTTTATTGCGAAGTCTGATTTCAATACGTCTGGAAAGCAGTGAGTCAATGACGGCATATATTACTCAGCTAGTAGACATGGCGCATAAATTAAAAGGAACCGGCTTTAACATTAACGAAGAATGGATCGGCTCGTTGTTATTGGCGGGACTCCCAGATAAATTTTCGCCCATGATAATGGCTATCGAGCATTGGGGCATCGCCATTTCCGCTGACGTCATAAAAACCAAATTATTGGATATGGGTGATGATGTTGGCAGCACTAAAGCAGAGAGCGCATTTTTAACATCTAAAGGTTGGCAGCAGCGAAAAAAGTTTAGCGTTGGCGGCAAGACTGTCGAAATGTCAAATCGACCTGTCAAAGTCATTAAGTGTTACAAATGTAAACAAATCGGCCATTACAAGAACCAATGTCCACAAATAAAAGAAAAGCCAGTGAATGCATTCAGTGCAGTCTTTCTTAATGGCAGCTTTGGTAAACACGAATGGTATATTGATTCAGGAGCCAGCACCCATATGATGATCAGCCAGGAAAACATAACAAATGTGTCACATAACCTATTAACGAAGGAGATTATAGTTGCAAACAAAACAACTATGCCAGTGTTGTGTTCAGGAGATACACTGATTACGACTGTTGTTGATACTTAACTCATTTTATGATATTGTTGTAAAAGATGTTTTATGTGTTCCCGACCTCACAACCAACTTGTTGTCTGTCAGCCAGTTGATAAAGAATGGTAACAAAGTCAGTTTTCATAGAAAAAATTGTTACATCAGAAATCTACAGAATGAGTTGATTGGAACAGGAGTATTTGGTGAATGGGGTCTACAAATTAAACACAAGGTCAGCATGTTTGTTAGCAGCATCAGCAACAACGACCTCAAACATGATTTGGCACAGAAGACTTGGCCATATAAATAGCAAAGATTTAAATATCATGAAGAGTGGTGCTGTGGAAGGATTAATGTTTGACAACAAATCAGAGATCAGCCGGTTTAACTGTACAGTGTGCTGTGAAGGCAAGCAGACAAGGTTATCTTTTCCACACAGCAGTCTGTGACAAGCACACGAGCGTTTTATTATATATCAAATCCATTTCTAGAAAAAATATCGTTTGACAGGTGCTAAAAAGTTTATCTATTAACAACCAACTCAATCGCCATCTTGTTTTATCTTTTTATATTTATAAAAAACTAGAACTTGGCGGTGTTATTCATCGGTGTCAATTACCAAACCATTAGAATTGTACTCGTTACATGGAACATTCCATCTTCATTACATAACAGCAGTGGAAATGGAATGTTTCGAAACATTATAAAGATCGAACTAAGTATTTTTAAGCGGTGCCAGCCGCGAGGAACTCGTAAGAATCCCGTTAGCGATTGCTCAGTTCTCTTACCATTTGTCTGTTTTTGAAGTTTTTTTTTTGTAAGTTTACTTTTTTGTTATAGTTTATGAAAACAGCATGTGCAGCAGCAAAGAAATGTGTTTATACACAGATATTACTGAAACTATTTTAATTTACTCGTAATTGTAATGAAAAAAGGTTTATTAAATAATCATGAATAATATTTTGTTAATTTATTTTAGGTGTTTATTTTTATTTAATAGAGTTAGGTCATAAATATTGAAATTATTTAAAAACAAAATTATGTTTTTTGCTAAAAAGGTTATATTTTGTTAATAATTTTATTTTGCGTTGCAAACTACCTATTGTACCTACCTCATGCATAATTATAAAAGTGACATCGTTTCCTTAAATAAATGTCATTTGTGGTTATTTGTGATCCATTATCGAAACTACAAGATCCACTTAATTTGAAACTTGTAATATGTATTGTATTAAATATAGTGCCAAATTATAAATTTATAGACGAAATTTTCTCTCGTCACATGAGAAAACAGAAATCGAAACACTTAGTAGTGGTCCAATGCCCTCAAAGAAAATAATCTTCGGGTGCATTAAAATATAAATACGATCGTTAGCAAATCATTAGCCCTTGTGCCGCCGAGTCCATTGCGACCAAACACAGACGCTTTTGAAGATGCACAATTAAAAAATGGAGTGAGCACGACAGACAGTGTAAATACTGGTTGATGTTTTTTCTTTATTTATTAAACCAGTAATAGGGATAAATATACATGCAGATAAAGGCACAATTTGTTGACGCAAGTTGAAGCATGAAAAGTTGCTTTAGTAAGTGCAGTCGTTAAAACCTTCGTTGAAACCCGCTTTGGCCAGCCCACATGTGTTAAGGTCTTAGTGGGACGTGTTTATGCTGTTTTGTGGTAATGACAATGGAACCTAATCACTTTAGAAAGGAACCACCAAGTTTCTCGGCGTCCAAAACAAACCGCTTTCTTGGGAAAAAGAAAAATACCTTCGTTTACCGATTTGTTATTTTAGCGGTTTAATTCCCGCTTTGTGTACGAAATCCCGGATTTTTAAGTTCAAAAGTGGATACATTATGTTTGTAGCTTCATTGGATCGCAGAGCGCTGATTCTTTATTTTTGTTTTTCTTATTAGCAACGTAGACTGACCTACAACCAAACCTTACTTTACCAAACCGTTACGAAGGTTTTACAATTCAAAATGTCTTAAGGGGGAGCAGCGCGGACGCAAAACTGCGAGTTTCAAGTTTCTTTATGATAGCGAGCGAGCGGCGCGTGGCAGTGGTGTGACAACGGCGCACGACTACGAATACACACGCACACTAATATGTGTACAGAGTAGGCTGGTGATTTAATTAGAGCAATGTTAACTTTCGTAAAATCATAGGCGTTTGGGTAAAAAATAATAAAAGTCTTAAGGGGGTGCCGCGCGGAATTTCGAAAATTTACTTGTTTTTAAGTCACTTGTGCTAGGCGCTGAATAGGTCATATACATTAAAAGGACTAGTGTCGGTTAATTTGATCCTTTCACAAGGTCATGGTTGTCTTGGAATTTGAAACAAATAACCAGAAACTGCATAGACAATACGTAAATAATGATATCTAAAAGCTTATTTCTTCAGAAACTTTGTAAATATAGCACAAATGAAACAATAATTCGACATCAAAATGTTTGTATTGATATTCCGCAGGCCACTGTTGTCTTATTTTTCAATAAAAAATATGAATATGAAAATATTAAGACTTTTATTATTTTTTACCCAAACGCCTATGATTTTACGAAAGTAAACATTGCTCTAATTAAATCACCAGCCTACTCTGTACAGATATTAGTGTGCGTGCGTATTCGTAGTCGTGCGCCGTTGTCACACCACACTGCCACGCGCCGCTCGCTCGCTATCATAAAGAAACTTGAACCTCGCAGTTTTACGTCCGCGCTGCACCCCTTAATATTTTCATATTCATATTTTTTAATTGAAAAATAAGGCAACAGTGGCCTGCGGAATATCAATACAAACATTTTGATGTCGGATAATTGTTCCATTTGTGCTATATTTACAAAGTTTCTGAAGAAATAAGTTTTTAGATATAATTACTTTTACGTATTGTTCATACAGTTTCTGGGTATTTGTTTCAAATTCCAAGACAACCATGGCCTTGTGAAAGGATCACGCTAGCCTACACTAGTCCTTTTAATGTATATGACCTATTCAGCGCCTAGCACCAGTGACTTAAAAACACGTAAATTCTCGAAATTCCGCGCGGCACCCCCTTAAATTAAGTCAAGCGTAAAAGTAGGTACTATAGTGTTCCCACTACTTAGGGAATCCTACTAGGATACAACAACAGTTGCAATAACAACAAGTTAACTTTGTGTATTATAATAAACAATACTTACATTAGATTAAACCTATCTCAGAGCACCTCGGCTTTTTTAGCCAGGCTATGTTGCTCACTGTACCACTGTGTCAAACCGTTGCAAGTCTTTTTAATTTTACGTGTTCGATGATTCAAATATTCATCCAGACTAAAGAGGCTTACACACAAATGCAATAAACTAACTTTTAATATGATCTGCATATAACACCTCCTTACAGTACTTGCAAGACCAAGAACCATCAACTATTCAACAAGAATTTAAAGAAAATACGCGGCAGACGAGTACTTGGGGAGAGGTTCACAAGAAATTTACGATTGTAAATAGGGCAGTCAGCCTGTTTACTTATGACCGAGTAATTCAGTGAATCCGTATAATTACCGGCATTAAGATGATTCCCGGAGCCCCCGGGCGAGTAGAACGAAACTTAAGTAATGTTAAAACATTCAAATGTTTATAATGGCCGCGGCGGAGGCCTGTAACCCGCGGTCGACCGCACTGGGGTGAATTTTTGTAAGATGCGAAAAATATTTAATCACCCTCAAAATTTTGTTACAGTGTTCAATAATTAAACATTGAAAGAATTTGTCATAGGAATTATTATGGAAATTATGTTCTTTCATTCTATCCTTGTCCCTTGACGGATGGCCATCTACCACTGTGCGTTTTTGATGAAACTTTACCACGATCTACGGTTATATGGAGCCAGCTTACAGGGAGCTATTCCCGGACTGTAACGATTTAGGGCATTCAAGAAAAGAGCTTACTGTTTCCTCAAAAGCCGGCAACGCATCTGCGGTTCCTCTGGTGGCAGTGATCACTTTGTGACGTTTAGTTTTAGCTCGTTTATCAGTTTAGAATTTACTTAAAACTACATACTTTAAACTAATTACAAACTTCTACATATGAGTATATGCTTCATAATTCATAAAATAAAACAATCAATTGAGCTTAACACACAAAGTTCATCACAATACTCTCCCCGGGAAAGCTACAAAAATAATTATATTTCCAAGTGAGAAGATTTATGGATTGTTGACATAAAAATTGTAATTAAAAGTGACATCAATCAAAAGGCAGGCGCGGTGTGTAAATCGCGACACGACTACAATGGCTTTAAGACCTGTTGTTCTTATAAAAAACGAGAAAAACTGTTCATTAAAACTTTTTTGTAAGGCTACAAGACTTTTTACAATGCAGACATATTGACTCGAAGCACCAAATCCATCGGTAAACTATTTTTTGTAATATATATTATAAAAGATAGTTTACCGATGGATTTGGATGGATTTTGAAATTTACTTTTACCATTCAAATAAACTTCATTAGGTACTTACAAAATAGTGATATTCGCAAAATCATGGCAAAATATACAAACAGATGACAGATTCACCTAAGAAAGGAGGATTTGAACTTTAAAATACTAATAAAGAAGAAAAAGTGGTAAAAATATTAATAAGCATTAAGTTCTTCGAGTATATCTACCCCACTGAGAATCGAGTCCTGGACTACTGTGACGAGACCGTTGGTAAACCACAAATATATTTCTACTACTTTTATAGCATACATTCTGCCACATTATACTTATTCTTCTTTTTAAATAAAAGTAGTAACTGACACAATCATTTCGTGCAACTTATTAGTACAGTTCATAGAAGCACGTCGCCGTTTTGTCGTTTTTAATTATAACCAGCAAAACGAAGAGCAGTTTAAACATAAACAGATCAAGTATCTACCATGGGACGTACAATTCTGTCGTATTTACAGCAACACGAGTGTAACAAACCTATGGTCGCTGGGATAAGCGGAGCGGATAACGCCTATCGCTTTAAATTATTTATTTGCACGACAGAAAAATATCTCATACACAGTTATTTTTTACCAATTGAAAGATAAAAAGCTTTTATTCTTAATACTTTACTTTAATGTTATCCTAAACTAACTTTAACTTTAAATATTTTAAAATTAATATGCATTATTACCTTCTGTCAACTTCGCCGGCATTAATATACCATACTCAAAGACAGTGAGAAACTTGGGTGTTGTTTTTGACCAGTGTCTCACTTGGCATTTGCAAGTTGATGCTGTTCGGAAAAGGGTCTTTGCTGCGTACAGTTCACTCAATCGTCTTCGTAATTTCTTGCCGATTAGCACAAAGATCACTCTGGCGCAAACTCTCCTGCTTTCCATCATTGACTAAGCTGATGTTTGCAACGCTGATCTTTCGGAGGAACTTCTAAATAAACTGGAGCGTTTGCAGAATCTCTGTATTCGGTTTATTTATAACTTGAGAAAGTATGACCATGTTTCGATTTTCCGAGCTCAGCTTAAATGGATGCCAATTAGCTGGCGTAGAGACTTACACGTTCTTTCCTTTCTGTATACTGTCCTCTTTCTACCCACTTCACCTTCATATCTTCAAAATTGTTTCTCCTTCCGTTCCACTTCCTCAAGCCATACCTTGCGTTCTGCCTATAACCTAGCTCTTGTGACTCCTCTTCACTCAACTAATTTCTTTCCTATTCTTTTTCTTTGCATGCTGTCCGGTTATGGAATTCTTTACCAGAGCACATCAGAAGTGCTCGCACGTTGGAGTCGTTCAGGGGTCAGGTTCGGATTCATTTTCTAAATTCACCTTAGCTATGTTCATTTATTTTATGATTTATATTGCAGAAACTCTGTTTAATATATTTATTTCCCTTTTCTGTTTTTTTTATTTTTTTTTTATTTGATATTATTATTATAATTTAGTTTATTTTTACTTGCACCCATTTTTATTTTCTTAATTTTATGATTTTTCGCCCAAGGTTGCCTGGAAGAGATTGCTTGTTAGCAATAAGGCCGCCTATTTTGTACTATATGTTTTTATCAATTTGTCAGTATCTGTTTTTTTTGTGTGCAAATAAAGTTTATTATTATTATTATTATCTCCTTTATTTATTTTCTTTCTTAGAACTAGATTTTTACAATATTTTAATATAAAAACAATAAAACATTATAAAAATCTAATCCTAGAATACCACCAGCAGCGGGGCAGGGCCCAAGCTACCGGTGGTCAGGGCTGCAGAGTGAGGAACCTTCTGACAATACGTGCCGTGTCAAGAAGTACTACCTTTTGCATCTGACCCTTGACCCAACCTTTCAGCGAGAGCCTCTCTAGGTATGGATCGAGGCTCTTCGCTATCAGACCGTTTGCCGAAACGACTATCGGTACAATAATGGTTGAATCCACATCCCACATGGCGGTAACCTCGTGAGCCAAGTCAAGGTATTTACTGAGCTTGTCCTTCTCGGCTTTCACAAGGTTCTCGTCATGAGGTATGGTGATATCTACCAGTATTGCCCGGCACTGGGATCGGTCGACCACCACGATATCAGGCTTATTGGCGACAATAGTCCTATCCGTAATGATAGAGCGATCCTAGTAAAGCGTTGCATGACCATTTTTGAGTACTGGCGCAGGTGCGTACTTATAGTACGGCACTTCCGATTCAACAAGGCCATATCCAAGAGCAAGTTGCTGGTGAATTATTCTGGCTACTTGGTTGTGTCTGTGCAAATACTCTCCGTTAGCAAGATGAGAACAACCAGAAATAATATGTCGGAGTAATTCACCTGGGCGGCAGCTTTCCCGACAGATGTCGATCGTACCGTCCCTCATAATATATTTCCGGTAGTTATTCGTCTCGATAACTTCATCTTCAATGGCACAGACAAAACCTTCGGTTTTCCCAAAGAGGTCACCGAAACGTAGCCAGTTCACCGAAGCAGGCAAATCTACATCAGGCCCAGTTAGAGCCCGATAGTAGCGCCCGTGTGACACCTTGGTCTTCCATATTTCCTTGCGATCGAGATTGCTTAGCACCACTGGTTTGCGCCAATTTTCTGTTGCCAAGGACAGCGGCGTAAAGTGTCTATCAACAGCCACGACATCCAAATGCATCCCGCACGCACTGTTAAGAAAATAATCCCTGAGACTGCACACCTCACGGTTATGTAGGTCCTTGGCATTTAAAAAGCCGCGACCCCCACATCTCTGCGGGATGTACAGCCTCATAACAGATGAGCGCGGGTGTAGCATTCTGGAAGTTGTGAGCATTTGACGGACTCTTCTATCCAAGGCGTCCAATTCGGTCTGAGTCCATCTTAGTATGCCAAAGGAGTATGTTAGCAAAGGCATAACCCAACCATTAAAGGCACGCGTCTTATTGCCACTCGATAAAAGACTGTCAAGTACTTTTCTCAGGCGGCAAAAGAATCGCTCCCGCAATGACTGTTTTATGTCCCCGTCTTCAACACCCAAAGACTGTGACATACCAAGATATTTATATGTTTCAACTTCAGAAAGAGATCTGATGTTTATCAATAAATGTTTCTATCTATCTCCCTCTCTCTCTTTCTCTCCCTCTCTCTCTCACTCTCAAAGCTCGAATTTAAATAATACGTAAACATTTAAAAAATATATATACCCAATCAGGCGTTTAGCTTATAAAATCGCCGTCGCTCATCACCAAAAACGTCGCCTGTTCCGTAGCTTGGTAGCTAAATGGCTGGCGCGCTCGACTCGCGGCCGGCTAATGAAATAAGATCCCGGCTCCCAGCTAAGGAATGGCGGAATTAAAACTACATAAATGAGGACCCCACCACCCCAAATGGGAAATTTCAAAGCCCGTTGATTTTGCCAACAGCATCTGTGGTCACGGATTTATTTCGACGGCGTTGTACCAAAACACGGAATTATTTTTTAAAAGATTTCAGGATATATTTTAAGTTTAAAGTTTAAAATAAGGATAATATATAACAAGTTAGTTATTAGGTACATATAGTTATAGATAATGATAGACAAGGATAAGGCATTTTCTGAACTGGGAATACCACTTGATTGAAGATGACTTGCCTGTGTTGAGCAGAGGTACCGAGACATCGGTTTTCTTGACGATTTTTTCAGGTGCTTGCAGTGTAGAGCCTAACTAAGGATAAGAGGAGCCTAACTAACAGTCTTATAGTTCAGTCATGTTCAGTTCAGCAATTTTGAAAATGTGTTGAAAAAACACTTTTAAAATAATTTATTTGGTCGCAAAAAATTTTGCGTTTATTCAAATATATCTAATGATTTGGTAAATTAATACTTTTTATTATATACTCGTATCTCATTATGACAAGTCGAAAAGCTTATGCTATCAATACTAATTGTGGATCATTGAACGACCTAAATTTTCACAGTACATTTATTACTAAGACTTATTCGACTATTATCGTACATTATTCAAAAAACGCGACACATTAAGTCGTCTCATTCAAAATTCTCCCAAAACGTAAGAAGTATAAAAAAGTAAATGAACGCATTCTACTGTATAATTACGATTGTCGCGGCCGCCTTGGACCAGATGAAAGTGAGGGCTTAGAAGCCTTTTGAGGGCAGTCATCTGCGCCCTGATTGATGGCCCACCCAGATTTATTATGTTAATTCTGTGCCGTTTCGTTGAGAGCCGAGGTGCGAGCTCCCAACTGGTGACGCAAAGAAATCAAACAACTTCTGAAAGATATAAAATGTCAAAGTTAACGAAATCGTAGAAATACATGAGTATGAAACCATTTCTACCAACTTCTATTCCAAGGATACGGAACAGAATAGAAGTAAGTAATGATACATACTTACAACTAAACAAGCTTGGAATAAATGTTCCGTGCGTTGGTCTTATGTAAACTTTATTTCAAATTAGAGTAAGAGAAACAAAATACGGAATAACTGTTCAAAGCTTTTGCTTTGTTTATTAGTACGGTTTGTGTTATCAAACATTTTATGTTTCTAGGTTACTTTTAACAACCCCCTTTAGTTGAATAATTGAGTTATTTATACTAACAAGGAGTTATTTAAATCACAGTCAGCAATGTAATAGTTATTTGTTATACAAGAGTGCAAAGTTGCTTTTTAACCGCGTGCTCAATTTTGATGACCGAGCAAGCGAAGGATTCTAAAATTTTATTAGAATCCTGAGCGATAGCGAGGGAATCAAAAGAGCACCAGGTGAAAAATCTTTGCACTCGAGTGCAACACGTAACTTTTCATCCCACCTCAGCGAGGAAATGACTAAATGCAAAAAATAACATTTACAATCACAAGTTACTTTTATTACAATTTAGGTATTAACTACTACATTATGATAGGTAAGTATTACAGAATAATCTTTAAGTTGTAACAAATAATACTTAAGTATAATTAAGAAAAATTGAAAGTAACGTTGCTACAGTTACTTAAGGGGGTGCAGCGCGGACGCAAAACTGCGAGTTTCAAGTTTCTTTATGATAGAGAGCGAGTAGCGCGTGGCAGTGGTATGACAACGGCGCACGACTACAAATACGCACGCACACTAATATCTGTACAGAGTACACCAGCCTGGTGATTTAATTAGAGCAATGTTTACTTTCGTAAAATCATAGGCGTTTGGGTAAAAAATAATAGAAGTCTTACTATTTTCATATTTATATTTTTTAATTGAAAAATAAGACAACAGTGGCCTGTGGAATATCAATACAAACATTTCGATGTCGGATCATTGTTTCAATTGTGCTATATTTCCAAAGTTTCTGAAGAAATAAGTTTGTGGATATCATTACTTTTACGTACTGTTTATGCAGTTTCTGGGTATTTGTTTCAAATTCCAAGACAACCATGGCCTTGTGAAAGGATAAAGCTAACCTACACTAGGCCTTTTAATGTATATGATCTATTCAGCGCCTAGCACCAGTGACTTAAAAACACGTAAATTTTCGAAATTCCGCGCGGCACCCCCTTAAGTTGAGTGTAATATTTTTGTTAGGTACTGTAATGTTGGTGTTAGTGACTTGTGTACTGTAACACCCCGCTGGGTCGTTACTTAAGGTACCGGGGGTTGTATCGAATAATAACACTTTAAAAGCTTTAAATATCTATATTGCTTTCAACATGAAATCATAACAATCAAATCGTCGTCGCGGCCCGTCACCGAGTCCGCGATGTTCTTCTTTTTTCTTCCATCCCTTTTTCTTCTACTACGTTTGAATTCAGGCCACAGCGGCTGCCAGTAAGTATGCCCGAGCAAGGAGTCCCGGTTGCTACAGTACTGAAAATTCGGCACCATGGAGGTAGAAGTAAATAGGTTTGATGATGTTTTGAATTCACAAACTTAGTGCACACGATGTTCTAAATTCAATTTTACTTTATCCTCTAGCGGATAAAAACGGCTTTTGCGCTCAGATATCGAAGAGTAAAAATACTCTTTCCGAGATGGGGGGATGAAAAATAAATATTTTTGTAGCATTTATTGTTAAGACAACAGATTTGATGAGATAGTTGTAGCTGTAGAGTATTGTATAGTTGTACAGACTGTACCTAAAGACTTAGAATAAAGCCTACCACTAGCCACACCACGCAAGATTATGTTATTTTACAAAACTAGAGAGGGGGTCTAACTATTGAAATCTTGTCATAGCAACAGACCCCACCCAAATAACCTCCACAGTCAAGTTCGAAATAACTTTTGAAATCGTGGAGCAAAGAATGCAATCGATATTGAAGAGACATATTTGAGCTGTAATTTTGTTATTCGATATTTTTTTCTGACGATTTTCTTACTGACATTATTAATAACCCGAATCCAGGAAGGATTTATTACATCCATGGTATTCGCGTATGCAAACTTGTTAACGTTTGTGAACCTATACCACCATTTCGTAAAACTATAAAAACAAGTGAGTGTAGAATCAGAAACTTTTTTTGTTTATATATTTCGGGTAAGCACAGTGCTTTTATCTCACCTGATGTTAAGTGATGATAAAGGCCAATGATGGAAGCGCACTTCACCCGGGATCCTAAAGTCACTAGCTATCTTATCTCTAGCTGCCGGAACACAACAATGCTACAAACATTGATGTTATGGCGACGTTTTTAGATAAGATGGTGGTAGCTAGCCAGGCGGGCAATAAGTCCTACCACCAACCAAACCGAGTACACAAACATGTACCCCCCGCTGGGAATCGAACCCGGGACCTCTGTATCTAAACCGGTGGTCTTAATCACTAGACTACAGAGGCGGTTAAAACTGTTTGATCTCAAGTCAGGGAGAGCTTTTATGTCTAAATTGCTATTTCATTTGCACTTGTTATAATGAATTAAATTACAATAATCCTAAAGTTACGCATCACGCTTTCACACAGAATTGTACAAAACATTTGAAAAGTTATCTCGCTTAAGCCTCACTTGGTGTTTAGTTAAGCCTGAACGTAGTTGTTTGCACGCCAAGTGGCTGTTTGATTGTTTTAGGCCAGGTACGGTTAAACCCGCGTGAAATATGTCGCTACTTAGTTCTAAGCCAAGTTTACTTGGCGGGCTTAAGTTTTACAACTTAGATAGGTACGTGTTGCATGTGGACGCAACTTGTACGTTAGATTAATGTACGCTGTTTTAGTTTGGTGTTAGCTATATCTTATGATGGATGCATGTTTAATTGCTCTCACTTATATAGAACAATATTATAGTTCGATGAGTTTATTTACACCTTAAAATCACTTTTTCAATAACTGAAACCTTTGCTTAGCAGTGAGACAGTATAGAGGTTATTATAATAAAAAAAAATTAAATGACAACCAAAAAGTCTTTTTAATTGAGACCTCCTGGCGGGAAAGTGAAGAGCCATGTCTGCGGTTTTGTTTTATTTTCTAATATGTGTATTATGTCGAATATTAATGTGAAATAATGGTGGATTACTCGTACTAACCGTTATGTGTTCGTGAGTATGAGTGTTGGCAAATAAAACAAAACGTGCAACGTCACTTTTTAAATTCTCTCAAGGAGTCCGCCTGAGGACTTAGTAAAGCCCCACATCTTTACTGAGATACTCGAGGGGATGGGGGGTATATCATTTCTCACTTCTCATTTCCATTATCATTCGTCATCATCATACTGGAAGGAAATATTGTTTATTTAGCTATTACTTGTAAGTAAAATTACTTTGACACTGACTAAATGTGCTAATCGCACGAAGCCATCAAATAAAGGGAAAAAAAGCGTTTTAATTTATTTGTTGCATTATTCAATATTACCAGCCTTTCTTAACCCACTACTTACTAGGCATAGGCCTCTCTTTTCTTATCACCATTCGCCTGTGGACATCCCCTATATCTGTATCTATTTAATGACGACACTTTGTCTGACCAAATAGTTTGCTTAATCTAAAGTCGCTATTTTTATCAAAACTGAGAAACTTGAAAAGCACACAGCAGCAAGCAGCAGATAAAGACACGTAGGATTTAACTCCATGTCGATTTCCAGTTATCCAGCTATCAATAGCTAGGTAGCCATTAATTTATTTTATAATAGCAACATGTGCTCGCCACTCTCAATCATTTATGAGCATGATACATAGCTAGCTAAACGAAACGGCAGTGTCCCGATAAAACTCCACATTAGCCCCACAGAGTTTTTAATTTACGAAGTTACTTTGAACCACGTCGATTTCCAATAAGTAAACACAAGCAAAGTCGGAGTAAGTATTTAACTTAATTTTTGAGCTTCAGAGGGTTAATTGAGAGAGGCGCAGCGGAATGTCGTCGTCACAAAAGAAGCACTTAAATATACGATGGCACTCCACAGCTCAAAATAAACCTATCTCGGCCGGGCAAGGGTTAAAATGATTTAAAAGCAGCTGTAATTGTAGGTGGGCGCGCTAGGGCTGATGCGGTTGATTCAATCAGGCGCCACTGTTCCGCTAATCAAGTTATTTATCGAGTTTTTGAACGGTACAGGATGCTGGCAGACTAACAAGAGGCTCGCTTTTTGAACGATCTCGTTATCTTTGTTTCTTGTGTAAACATTTGAATCGCTACTATGACGGCTTGCGTTCCAATTCAATTCAATTTCAATTGAATTCATATGTATATATATAATTAGCACGGCAAATGATTCCATTGCATGCCTTAACATCAGATGGAATAGTGGAAATTCTTTTCCACTTGGTAATGAAACACTATTTTTACGAATCTACATGTTTTCACATGTAAAATTCAAACGCGAGAACATTGGTAAAATTCATATGTTTGCGTAACTTAGAGAAAACAATAATGACGCCTTTTAGCAATGGAAAATCATTCGTACTAAACGCCGTCTGGTACTAAATGGCATACCTATTTATAATATACTTATTCCGAGATAAATAAAATATAGGTAACAAAACATTATAGACAAAAACAGATAAGGCATTGAAATAGCAAAAATCTTTTACGGAGATTAAATATGTCTGGGCAACTTGCAGAAATCGTTAATTAAGATGCCCTTAATTACAAGCATTTGTAAGACAAAGCGCTACTTACGCAGTGAACTTTAAACATTAATTAAAATATTGACTTCTTTGTGAACAGGTATAGCTGAGATCTTTGTCTATGGCTTATTGTTAGTCGGGTAATGAAGCGTCGGTGGCCCAACGGATAGATCATCATCATCATCAGCTCATTTTATGTCCCCACTGCTGAGGCACGAGCCTCCCCTGTGGAAGATAGGGAGAACGGGCCATAGACCACCACGCGGGCCCAGTACGAAAGCATGAACAAGCTCGAGGTGATAAACTTTTGGTCATCCATCCGATGACCGTCCCTTGCGATAGTTGCTTAACCTTAGAAATCGCAGACCGGACGCGTTAACCACTGCGGCATCGGGCTCCTCACGGATAGATGATCGGGTTGTATGCGAAAAATTGTGGTTCAATACCAACCATACCATACCATACCATACCATACCATACCATACCATAGCTCCGTTAGCCCCTAGTCTGTCGAAACGCCATATTATGGTACGTAACAATTAATTTAACCATTGTTATACGTTATAGGAGCTCAATGGTGCAGTGGTTAACGCGCCCGGTCCGCGAGTGCTGAGGTTAAGCAACTTTCGCAAAGGCCGGTCATCGGATGGTTGACCAAAAATTTATCTAAAAATATATTTTAATATATCAGTGCTAAAAATATATTTTATCATGTTGTTACACCAATTATTGGGATATTTTAATAAATTTACTTATCTACATTATGGCATCCATGTTGCATAAGTAAATAATGTCATAAAATTCTCAAGATATTGCAGTTTTTGTCAACACACCTCTCCTCGTTATTATCTACTACGAAATGTAATATTGACTTTTTTATTATTTATTTATTCAGGAAAACAAACAGTCACACACAATAATAAAATTTACAAAACAATTTACAAACAGACCAGATAGTTCCATTAAATGTTACAAATATAGAATGAATTGACTTTGTTGTATTTGGCTCATGCTTAAAAACTAAACTCTTGTACATTTCGGTATCCCTTAGTCATAAAAACTTTTACTAACTACAATTGGTTTATTGATTTGAACAATTAGACTCCTTACAAAAACACACATGTTGAAAAAATTCTGACATACCGGGTCAGGTGTTCTCCCAATTGAGCTATCGTGGTTCTAACCAGCCCGCCGAAATTATTCAACACTATTTACTTTTTACTTTGAAAGCCAAAGGCGCCCATTCAATGTCAACAACTACCGTCATTAACATCCGATAACATAATATTTTTACAAATACTAAAGATCAGTTAATAAGTAGATAAGCTATTATAAAATCAAATCCTGCTCGTGGAAATTTTTTCAACATTTGTGTTTTTGTAATTTGTTTCGCAACAAAATTTGCGTTAAAATTATTTAAACATTTTAGACTCCTTACTTCAAAAAAATATTTATACATTTAGTAGGTACAGTGCGTGCCTAATAAAACATTGCACAAAAAGTTATTCTACAATTAAACCCAAACGGTGTTGATTGTCGCAGCAAATACTGTTCGTAAATTATGCGATAGCACTCTACTTATCCGCCGTATAAATTAATAGTACATTAAGCATAAATCCCGGAATTCGCATTAATAGGCATTTGTATTAAGCGTACCGATCCATGTTACACTCAGCCCCAACCACCCCGCCATTTATTTAACAATGTTATGTTAATTTAAACACAAGTCTTTGATCGTCCGCGCCGAAAGTCCAAACAAAAAACTTCTACTCCAGTGCAAAAAAAAACGTCACGAAGCTTAAGAAAAATAATGATTTAATCTTACTTTTCGCTTCTCGCATACAAAAGCGGTGGAGGGAACAGTGGAGGGGGGAAGAGGTCCCTTCAATCGTTTTTAATCTTTGCTTTGTAAAGGTGATTATGAGGGATTATAGGTTTGGAAGTATGCCTGAAATTACGCGGCTGAAGACCTTAAGACTCCCTCGTTTCGTTTATGGCGTATTTTTTGGGCCGGTGGGGGCTTGTGGTCGAGCCTCCCTGTGCCTCAACTTTTCCTTGCGAACTCAAAGGCGACTTTTTTGCGTTCAGTACCGATAGATCGCACCGCTACTTAGAAGATCAGCTGCGGTCCCCGATACGCCATTTGATAGGCTATTTACCTGAAGTTGAACGGAACTCAACCGAAATAAGTAAGTAGGTATCGATATTATGTATTGGCATGTATAAAGTCATGCCATCTATTCCATAACTCTATACATAATCTCTATACTAAAACGACTACACCAAACAAAACTAAAGATAATGGTGGCTAATCCAAAATAATGTATTGATCATGTTAATTAATATAATTCGTTCTTTTGTTTTCTTTAGGTCGCGGGAAGCCGCTGGATGCGTGCAGCACAAAACCGGTTCTTGTGGAGATCCTTGGGGGAGGCCTTTGTCCAGCAGTGGACGTCTTTCGGCTGAGATGATGATGATGAACATAATCGTTGCTGGTAACAACTTATTTAGTATATTATTTTTGTCGAAGTAAAAAGGTCACACATATTTAACCCGTCCCGCGCTGTAGGTATAATTAGCGAGCCACCTTACGTATTACCTTACGGTCGTACGACCGTGATGCGTTCATATGGCGCGCGAGGGTTTAAGAAGGACAGGTGTAGGTAGGAATGAATGAATTATTAATAAGAATCTCCAGGCTGATGATGATGATGAAGAATCTCTTTGGCATCAACACACAACAACATACGAAATAAAGCACTTGCAAAATTATTTTAGCACTTGGTTAGTCTGCAAAATACCTACAATATATAAAATGACGATCCCAACCAACCAATAGCTACCTGCCTGTGTAAAACGTCGTATCCAAGAAAAGTCGGGGCGAGACAGTGTGCAGTTTTGTCATTTTTCATTACGTGACCAGATCAGCTTTTGTCATCGAAGAGCGCCTGCGATCTCTCGCCTATTCTAGCATCGCACCTCCTTTTTCGCAAAACTCGCTACAGCAACTTCTATCTTAACTGAGAACTAATAAAGTGCAGTTCTGAAAATGCATTCCGCTGTTAATACTATTTCAGTTCCAAGCGAGCGTTAAAGAAAAGCTCCGTTAGATGAAGACTGGTGCCCGTGTAAGACTTGAACTGTTACTATGAATACGTAAACGATGGATAAATCCTTCTCGTCGTTTTATATAGTGAAGCCTTAAGCAAACTATGTAGGTATTAACTGGCAAGTGGGAAGGCACGAGTTGAAATTTGCTTGCTACGACGTAGCGCTGTAGCGGTCGTAGCGGAGCGACGATTTCAGTTACAATTTGATATTCCTTTTTGAAAAAATACTGAAACATTTTCTACTAGTGGAATGTAGAACACAAAAGTTATTCTGATGCGATTGACATTACACATTTCTTGTAGCATCATATCGTAACATGATAATGATTTTGCATGAATGAATAATAGTTATAATGAGATTTTGTCCCGGTGATGTATAATATGAATAGAAATATATAAATATATTTTGTTGATTAAAGAAATTTTTACAATCATCTACTTTAATACACAGCACACAACAACCTATGTTTACTCAAATTTGTTAATTTAAGGGAATGTTGTTTATTATCGTCATAAATTTTAGCAGGTTGAATTTTAACTTTTAGTAAATTATAGAATCGAATGTATGGATGTATAAAGTACATTAAGTAGGTGGATCTTACGTTAACGGTCGACTTAATTATATTGCTTTATCTTAGCGGGCCAGGGGGCGGGGGTGCGGGGGTCGTCTCATCTCAATCGCAAATCGGCCATCTTGTGCCCCCCCCCCCCCCGCGCCCCACAACTACCCCCTCGTCCATTATACTTTTTAAGCTCCAATCTCGTTCATTTAAACGGTTGGCTTTAGATGGCAATCGCATTTTTCCACTGCAGGTCACGTCTCGACCCGTCTCTCGGCTCGAGGGCTTAAATCAACAAAAGAAAATAATAAGATTCGTTCAAATTAAAAGTGTAATGTCGCGAAAGTTCGCGGGCGGGGGGGCGGTGGGATTAGGCCGACCGCCTCTCTTCATTAGGCGGGTGCTTAAGGCCGTGGAACGCTTAAAAACGTCGCGAGAAATTTTTCTTTATTCATAACGAAGATTAAGAGAAATGCAAATGAAGCGGAGCGCCTGGCTACTTAGCTGTGTCAACAGCGACGCGGACTCGGTTTGTTTTTTCTTCCGATTCGCTGGGCGGCGGCGGCGCGGCGCGGCGCGTTTTCCGGTGCTACCCACTGGTTCTCTTTCTCACTCTCTTTTGTTCTAAACCGGATTCGATATCAAAGATGTCCTAATGAAAGATACAACGTTGCGGGTAAGCCATCGTAATTATTAAGGAAAATGAACGGTGAAATTCTCCTACCTATCCAATTATATATTTTTTCTTTTTGTGTAACATCAATCGGAGAGAGCCCGAGTAAATGATAAACTCGTGATGTATACTTTCGTAAGTAAATATACATATATAGGTCGTCAATCTGTTTTATTGTTTTCAAGCTACGAGTAACTGGCATTTAACAAAAGTAATGAATAATAATAATTAAACAATTAAAATTACGAATTGTCTCAATTTCATCATCAAAAACTGTCAATTCCTCAACAACAAAACATAAGATGTCAGCGCAATCTACGAGTATTACGTCTAAGGAGCTCGATGGCACAGCAGCTAGCGCGATCAGATTGCGACCTTTCAAATGAAGCAACTAGGTAGCTTACGCAATACCGACTTACCAGATGGGTGACCAAATTGACATATATCGAGCTCCCCCATGCTAAGCCGTTCACCCCGATCGCTGTTGTTAGATAGTAGTCGTTAAAACCCACTAACCGGTTTTGGGCCAGAGCGTGGTGACCCGTTCTTTCCACGTGCTGCTGTTCATGTGGGAAGGGATGCCAATGGGCTGATGGTAAATATCCAATAAAACTGGACCAATCGGGTAAGGCATTCTACTTTTTGAGAAACCACTCCACTATATTTGTTTTTTAGGTTGAGGCTCTCGCCCTGGTGCAGGACTAGGTACGAAAATTCGAAACCAAAGTCCGAGTCTGCCAGACACCAAAGATACACATATTCAGAAATTCAATTCACAAGCACATCCAGGCAAAGGGAAGTCACCTTGAGGGGGTGCAGCGCGGAATTTGAAAATTTACGTGTTTTTAAGTCACTGGTGCTAGGCGCTGAATAGGTCTTATACATAAAAAGGACTAGTGTAGGTCAGCTTGATCCTTTAACAAGGTCATGGTTGTCTTGGAATTTGAAACAAATACCCAGAAACTGCATAAACAATACGTAAAATAATGATATCTAAAAACTTATTTCTTCAGAAACTTTGTAAATATAGCACAAATGAAACAATGATCCGACCTCAAAATGTTTGTATTGATATTCCGCAGGGCACTGTTGTCTTATTTTTCAATAAAAAAACATGAATATGAAAATATTAAGACTTTTATTATTTTTAACCCAAACGCCTATGATTTTACGAAAGTAAACATTGCTCTAATTAAATCACCAGCCTACTCTGTACAGATATTAGTGTGCGAGCGTATTCGTAGTCGTGCGCCGTTGTCACACCACTGCCACGCGCCGCTCGCTCGCTATCATAAAGAGACTTGAAACTCGCAATTTTGCGTCCGCGCTGCACCCCCTTAAAGCCACCACGAGTCAAAACCTAAATCCGAATCCACTAGACACTAGTGTTCTACCCATATTCTGAAAATAGATGTGGTTAAAGCTACAAACCCTATTTACCAAGCTGAAATAGATAGAGACGAACACACAATAGCAATATAACAAAACACTGTGAAACAAAAGGCTACGATAATAACCTCGGAACAGTATCTGGAATCGTATTATTGCTTGGTATCGATCGGTCGTTCATTTATTTGTTCATCCGGCCTTAAAGTTTACGCTGGCAACTCTTTCGCGGGCCTTGTGGTTAGGGTTGGGGCAGCGTGCAACATCTTATCGATACTTTTTTAAAGTTTATTTTAATCAAAAAACTTAGTTTGATGTGACACAATACAATTTAGTATAACTTTCTCAATTGTTGTAAAAAGCTTAGCATGAAGTTCGTTTCTTGTTGTGTTAAAACTTGTTTTGGATAAAAAAGACTTAACTTTATGGTAAGATTTGCAAGTAAATTGACAATTACATCAATCATATTTATTAATTAATTAAGAACACTATTTAAGTGAACTTCTTAACATGAAAAACTATTTTTTGATTTTACAGAATGTTTTTTTAATTTGGTAACTGTTAGTTTGATTTTTTTTTATATTTATAGAAAAAGATTTAACATTGTGGTATTATTTGCAAGTAAATTGACAATTACATCAATCATATTTATTAATTAATTAAGAACACTATTTAAGTGAACTTCTTAACATGAAAAACTATTTTTTTGATCCTACAGAATGTTTTTTAAATTTTGTAACTGTTTGTTTGATTTTTTTTAATTTATGTTATTTAGTAGTAGATAAAGTTTATAGTTTTTGTAAGTTAAATTTTAAATAGTTTAATTTACTTGTGAATTGATCGCCATTCCTAACAAGCCAATCCAATGATCATTGTTTCAAACTGCTGTGTTTCAGTTTTCAAGGGTACTGGATTCCGTGAAGGAAGTTTCAAGGCATAGTGGCATAAAAACTAAAGGATCAAAGTTGGCGACGCGCTGTTATTGCAAGAGTTTTTCATCAGGCAAGCAGTACGCATCTGCCGGCTCAGTAATAAAAAAATACTTTATCGACAAAAAAACATTTTCGCCGCCCCACACAACACTAGTCAACTCGAGTATTTTTATTCGGAATTTATATCTGGCAACGAATCCCACATTATTGTCCGGGAGCATTTATTTTCTGATGGGCATTAAAACAAACCCCTTTTTCTTCGGGGCGATTTCATTTTAGCTGGGTTTAGAAAATTCGAGGCATTTTAAAGCCTGTCTTATAAAGCTCTTGCGGCTCGGCTCCGCTGGGCGGAATAATTAATTTATTATTATTAGTATTCTCCTTCAGATAACGCGTTTTGATAATAAAGATATTTGGAACGTTTATTTGGTTGCTATACTTTGTCATGCCTCCACGGATCTGTGAGGTTTACAACTACCTACGTAACAATTTTTATTTTTATTCGCTTGGAATATAACCTACTTTGGGTATTTTGCATCAACATATAGTTACTCGTAGGCTGGAGAGAAAATTCTAGTTTGGTAAACCAGAATACCTACTGTTATTGTTGCAGACTCTTTCAAAAACCTTTTTGATACTTTTTATGTTCTTATTTTTATACTTTTTTTGAATATTGACATTTTTATAGATTTTTGATTTTGTCTTTGTTTTTTGGCTGTCTTCTGTTGTGATTGGTATTGTGTGTGTGAAAAGTTAATAGAATATAGAAAAAATCCCACGGACTTCTTGGCGGGAAAGTGAAGAGTCATGTCTGCGGTTTTGTTTTATTTTCTAAAATTTGTGTTATGTCGAATATTAATGTGAAATAATGGTGGATTATTAACCGTTAAGTGTTCGTGAGTGTGCATGAGTGTTGCAAATGAAACAAAACAGTGCAACGTCACTTTTCAAATTCTCTCAAGAAGTCCACCCGAGGACTTAATAAAGCCCCACATCTTTACTGAGATACTCGAGGGGTTGGGGGGTATATCATTTCTCACTTCTCATTTCTATTCATTCATCATCATCATCATACATGAAAGAAATTATTATTATTTAAGTATTGTAAGACTTTTTCATTGGCTAAATGCTTGTGCAAAGCCATTATTAAAAAAAAAAAAAAAAAAAATCCCACTTATTTCCTGTTTTTAATCATTTTAGTCCATTAGTTATTAATTAGTTCCTCACATTCATAGTTGTCGTTTTCAGTTATTTTTTTTTAATACGCCAGAATATTTTAGTTGTTTTTATTTTAATAAACAATACATTAAACCCGTTTAACTGTAGGTACATATAATAATTGTATATATAAATATACAATAAAGCCAAAAGGACAAAGTAATTTCAAAATGGTAAAGTTTACTTAAGTCATAGTTTGCTGTTTTGATTTTAACTTCTTAAATTTGATATGAAATGGCGCTTTACCACTCTGAATCGCGCTATCGTTTTGTTCACGCGACCGCCCGCCGCCAGGCGGGCTTGGTCTTTGGAATAAAATGATTAAATTCTAATTTACGTGCCTTACGAAGTACGTACCTACTACGGAGTAGTACGAAATGATTGGTCACCTACCGACCCAATGACTGGCCTTTGCGAAAGTTGTGGAAAGCAATCGCAGACCGAGCGCGGTAACCACTGCGCCATCGAGCTCCTCAATTATTAATTCAATCTTATTTCAGATCAAATCAAAAATACCTTTACAGTTTCAAACAAAAAAGTTTTGCAAAAAGATATTTACCTAACTATAACTATCCTCAATCAACAAACAGACAAACGTTTTAACAAATTAAACCCGGAGTGTGGTATTAATTTTTCCAACCTCACAAGTGGGCAGCGGCGGGCATCAAAGCGGCTCATTTGTTTGCCCACTCGTTCAGATCCCGCAATCAAATCGCCCGAATATCCATCCCATACTTCACTGCGAAACTGTGGAGACGGACTTTATTTATTATTTGTTAAAATAACAACCGGAAATAACCGGATCGGAACAGTTTTAGCAAAATGCAATAATGCTTATGAACCAATGCAGGCTTAAAAGTGATTTTTTTTAAATATTTTACTGGTTAGTACAGTGCTTTGATCTCACCCGATGTTAAGTGATGATAAGGCCATTGATGGAAGCGCACTTCACCCGGGATCCTCAACTAGTGCGGCACTGGCTATCTTATCACAAGCTGCCGGAACACAACAATGCTAAAAACATTGATGTTATGGCAAAATATTTAGATAAGATGGTGGTAGCTAGCCAGGCGGACAAACAAACCCTACCACCAATCAAACCAAGTACACAAACATGTACCCCCCCGCTGGGAATCGAACCCAGAACCTCTGCGTCTAAACCGGTGGTCTTAACCACTAAACCACAGAGGAGGTATGAGGTGGTATGCAGACCACAGGGCGATATGGCCATTGAAGAAGATAGAAGACAGAGAGATTGAAGCGATAGTGCCCAAGCCTAACAGCATTGGAGAAATCAAATTAGCCAGACCACAAAATAAGGAAACTGCAGAAAGTAAGGTAAGCTTCATTCAAACGCGCTCGAGCAACGCACACATAGACAACCTTCGGGGCTTAAAGTTATCTTATCTTATCTTAGTGGGGCCTGCCGTGGTTTCCCTCTCGCAGCAACACTTCGACCCATCGGGATCTTTTGTGCAACCCCATCTTTTCATTCTTCTTCCTCTGTAAAGATAGATGCCATAAGCTTGGCAACTCCCTTAAGAGCGAAGAGCCTGAAGTCCTCCGGTTTCGGATAGGCCGACCCCAGGAGTCCCATTCTTTTCCTAGCCAGAGAGTGGCAGTCACACAGTTAAAGTTACTCGCAACCGTAGATTTACCCTTGAGACTACACGTGCCCCCTTCTTTTTTTTTTTTTTTGACCCGGTGGAAATCTTCGTTCAGATCGTCCCACGGGGAGCAGTGGGTATTGGCTCGACCCGTTTACGGGGTATGTGAGGATGGGCGGTATCCACCCGACCCACTAAAACCACCGGGGTTGCCCGCCTTCCGCAACACACGTTCCGGGCAATCGTCTGGCGACTCTACCGCAACTAAGTGGGGACGGATGCCCTGCTGAGGGCTCTCCTTGCTCGTCATTCGGAGCAGATCTTTGCAGACTTTTGCCTATGGGGGGAGAAGCTGGGCAAAATCACGCCTTCTCCGACCTGTTCGCCTCTTGCGAATTGCCTCTGATTGAGGGTCATCCTCCCTTTCGCGCTCCGCTGTCTCCTTCAGCGACATCACCTGCTCACTGAAGGAGAGAACTGCGTCCCACGACCCGGCGTCGTCCAGCATGGCTTTCACCAGTGCCGGCAATGAGACGTCGGGTTCTACTAATGCGCCCAACTCCGCGCGCTGCACCGCCCATTTGGGGCATTCCTCCAGCGTATGCTGGGCCGTATCATTTACGGCCCCGCACTGGTGGCACTCCGTGGTCGGCTCCCTTCTGGCTATTCGGCACAGATACCTCCCACTACACGTGACCCCTGGGTGGTGCTAAATGAGTGATACTGTCTGAGTGGTAGAGCCACGCTGCGTTGCAGCACGAAATGGGCCGGCTCGCCCGGCGTAATACCAATCCTCTCACAGAATATCAGCGTGAAACAATGGCACTCGTTGCTGTTGTGTTTCGTCTGGTGAGTGAAAGTACCGGAGGCCCATCTTTCACCCCTCCCAATTCCTACTTCCTCCTCAAGACACAACTCCTTCCTCAAGGCCGGTAACGCATCTGCGATTACTTTGGTTTTGCGGGTGTCCATGGGCGGCAGTGATTACTTTCCATCAGGTGACACGCCTGCTCGTTTGCCTCCTTTTAACATAAAAAAACCTCTCATGGACACGGGATCTCGCAACAGCTGCACTCGGACTGCTGCGAGCTGTTCCGAGGTTCCGTTTCTGTGAGAGGGTCTATAATAACAATGAAAGCTTCAATGAGTGGTGTCATTGAAGTAGCGAAATTCTAGATTTGGTCCTTGACTAACGTGATCGAAAAATGAATAAAACTCAAATTCAGCACTCAGTCTTTACCCGGGTTACTCAGCTCGAACCTCGAACCTTACAACTAAAGTTCGAAGGTTCGAGCTCGAATGGCACTGGAAGCAAGTCGCGATTTTTTCTGATTCCTTTTATTTCACCCAAAGTAAGGTAAAAGGAGGAGCTCGATGGCGCAGTGGTTAACGCGCCCGGTCTGCGAGTGCTGAGGTTAAGCCACTTTCGCAAAGGCCGGTCATCGGATGGGTGACCAAAAATGTATCATCTCGAGCTCCTCCGTGCTTCGGAAGGCACGTAAAGCTGTTGGTCCCGGCTGCATTAGCAGTCGTTAACAACCACCAATCCGCACTGGGCCCGCGTGGTGGTTTATGGCCCGTTCTCCTTACCAATCCATAGGGAAGGCTCGTGCCCCAGCAGTGGGGACATAAAAATGAGCTGATGATGATGAAGGAAAGGATTTGGACACTAAGAGCTCGAGCGCGCGAATAACAATAGAATTTTAATTGTTATCGGCCACCTGGTGGTCGATCGACGCTCAAGGGGTTATGGGAAGGAGGAGTAATACTAAATCACTCAGGCGGCTGACACAGGCACGTTATGTCAGACGCCTATTGGAAAAACAGAGAGGAAAGCCTTTTTCCAGGCCCCGCGGACCTTTGTGCAACCTTTCCTATACTCCAACCATGTATAGCCTTACAAGAGGCTCTCCATAAACAATTCCTCCATAAAGAGGTTAACTCCACACTTAGTTTGCGGGTTACCTAGCTTAATTTGATTAGCACCGACAAACTGGCGAATGGAGAGGAGGGCCACTCGACGCCCGCAGATTGCACCGCCCTCGTATTGGCTCTGGTCAGTCGAAATAAGGCCTTAATCACTCGATTAGCTAATTAAAAAGAAAATATACTACTCAAAACAAAATAAGGGCCACGAGGTATTTTGTCTGTACCATGAAAATAATAAAACCAATATTAATTTTTTTGTCTCCATAACGAAAACTAATGTTGTTTTTACCGTGTAGACCAATAAATTTATTCCAATAATAATGATTAAAAAGTTTATTTGCTTTTGAAAGAAAAAACACATTTAAGGTTAAAAATAAAAACAATGTAAAGTTACTGAAAACAAAAAAAAATACTCCATGCTCATCTTTTAGTAACGGGTATGCCCCCCTCGTTTCGTTACGCACTCCTGAAGCCTGGAGTGCATGCTCTCAATCAAATGCCTGACATTTTCCATTGGAATCTCTTCCCAGGCTCTTTTAACAGCGTTGATGAGTTGCTGTTGGTTGTGGATTTCCTGATCACCGTCTCTAACTCTTCGTTTCAACTGATCCCACATGTGCTTATTGGATTTAAGTCCGGACTGTTCGCCGGCCACGGCAAGACTTGAATTTGAAACGCTTCCAGTACAAACCGAGTCGCTTGAGCCGTGTGTGCACGAGCATTGTCTTGCATCAAGATGAATCAAGGACCCGCTCGCTGGGCAAATGGGATCACATGTGGTCTGACGACTTCCTCAATATACCGCTGAGCAGTAACAGTACCCTCATTTAAAATAGCGAGCTCAGTTTTGCTGTGTAAGCTTATCCCGCCCCAAATCATTACATTTGGACCACCAAAACGATTGACTTCATGGATGCAGGCTTCTGAAAATCTCTCGCCGCGTCTTCTCCATACTCTAATACGCCGATCGTCGTTAAAAAATTTAACTTTGCATTCGTCTGTGAAGAGAACCATGCCCCATTGGTTTATGTCCCAGTCCAAATGTTGACGGGAAAATCTTAAACGATTTGCACGATGATTTCTGGTTAATGGCATACGGACAACTCGCCTTCTTGATGCCTGCTGGTCTTCATGCAATCGATTACGAATAGTTTGGTCACTGACACGAGTACCCGTTGTGAGCCGTAAACGATTTTGCAGCTTGCGGGCCGTCGTTGTGCGATCTCGGCGCGCACTTAATCGAATGTAACGATCCTCTTGAGCTGTTGTAATGCGAACTCTGCCCGAACCAGGTCTTCTTCTAACACTGCCGGTCTCTTGGAAACGATTCCATAGATTTTGAATAGCTCTTCGAGAAAATCCCAATTGCAAACCCACAGATCGCTGCGAATGACCTTCTTCAATCATTGTAACGGCTCTGGTTGCTGTCAGCGAGTCCATATGACGCCTGCGTGCTTGTGGCATATTGCAAAAGATGTTTCTGACTCGAAATATCAATGAACTCTGATAATTTCTAATAAACCAAGAAGCTAAGGAAAGCAAAACGTCAAAGAAAATGCAATCAAAATTTTCAAAAATAATTTTAAATCAAATTTTATTTAAAATTGTTGCCAGCATTAGATGAATACTACAATATTAAAAAGTTTAGGTATCAAAGAGTTTGTATACTCAATATTTTACTACTTTCAATATGTAAATGTTTAATAATTTACACCAAAATGAAAAAATACCTCGTGGCCCTTATTTTGTTTTGAGTAGTATATATGTTTACGGCAAGGCGGTCTACGTAAGTGACACTTGCATAAACAAAAACGAAAAAGTCTAAATTCTTTAAAGGTATTACAAAATATTTCAAGTTTATTTTTTAGTTGATCAATAGTAGACGGCTCCAAATAATTTTGTATTGTTTTAAAACTAAATATATGTTAAAAGTAAATTTTTAAAAAGTAGAAATTTATTGATTTATTATTATTTACTTACCTTATCGTTTACACTACTACAGATCCGATGTTCAGAAAAAAATTTATTTTTTTATAATTTACCTCCATGAATAATTTATCAGAAAAATAGTTTTTATCTAAATAGATTATAGGTACTTACTCTTTATAAGAGTATTATACTCAGTAGTTGAGGATTTCAGGAGAAGTGCGCTTCCATCTTCAGCATTATCATCAATTAACGTCATTACCTGTTATAAAAAATAATAATTCATAAATCACAAAAAAATAGAATAGAAAAGCCTTCGGTAAAACTTTTAGAACAATTAATTAGTGACATCTGCACGAAGCCTTGGAACATTACATCGCCATCTATTTATATCTGAGTGAATTAAGCGATTCTCCAGAATTTAAAAAGCATGCTCATAAATCTCATATTGCAGCCACGCGCGCTACTGAATACCTCTCTAATTCACAGATGGCGCTTCGGTAAGTAGCATCAAATATGTTGACTTTTTAATTTTAAACTAGATGGCGCTAGACGTTATCTTACAAGCCGCTTCTTATCACAATTTTTAATTTTACAAAATTAAAAAATGCTGAGATTTTTGACCTTTTTTGGAGAGAGTTTGCTGATGGCATCAGGGTGCGTAGTGTGAGTTTAATTGGGCATTCGATCACGTTAACGAAAACGAAAACTATTTATGGCATTGAAGCAGCGCCTCCTGGCGACATACGAGAAGAGTTAAAATTTGATCTTACTTTTTTTTGGGTTCCGTAGTCAACAAAGAACCCTTATAGTTTCACCATGTTCGTCTATCTGTCTGTCTGTCCCCGGTCTAGCTCATAGACTCTTCGTACTAGAAAGCTGTAATTTGGCATGGATATACATATTAATCACGCCGACAAAGTAGTGAAGGAAAAATTTGAAAAATTTTTTTAGAGGTTGTCTACACTTGAAGTGGGGATGTCTTTTATTTTTCTTGTCTACCTCATAGTGTGGGGTATCGTTGGATAGCAATTTTAAAAATATTGTTGGGTTTGTGGAAACAGTTTTTGATTGAGGCATCCGTTTGTGAACTATTAAGCTTTAAAGTACAAAATTTTGTTAGAATCAAGTGCCCCACGAATTTCACAAAATTCACGGTAGTTGTATATATGACGAAGTTAAAAGGAAAACTGTCACAGCTAAGTAGAAGTAGGCTTTACAAGTTTGCGAGTAACAGTCGACCAACTTATAAAATGTACTTGGCGCAGTACAAATTTCTCATTAGGAACTATTTAAATAACGTTGTCAGGTGTGTGAAACCGGTAGTATCTACATACATTTAAATATATGAGCCATCGTTAAATAAATGTTCATAAAAGCCCTCTTCTCAAAATCCGCATTATTGAGATGGGCTACGGAACCCAACATTGCTCGTTTCCCGACACGCACTTGTTTTTGTTTTTGTAAACGTAATCAAATACGCTAAACAAAAGTCCCACTAGGCACCCTGGCGGGCTTTTCATTGTCACCAGACTCGCGGTAGTTTCCGCTCAAAGGGAATACGAAAACAGAACAAAGGACAAATCAAATTAAACGCTACCACAAATTAAAATAAGCTGCCATCGCCAGCGTGTTGTAGCCAACAGATTTTGTTTATTTCTTTGTTTCTATCACGCGGCAATGGTTGAATGCATTAGGATAAACAGGTAAGCTATTGCATATAACCACATCATACTAAGATACTTTAAGAAATCATTGTGTACCTACCCTCTGGAATTCACACTTAAAGACAGACCAAATTTCATTTACCAACCAACAAAGCTAATTAAAAAAAAGCTTTCGGACTTCTTGGTCTTATATATGATACATTTTCATTATTTTTATTTTTAATCACAAAGCTATACATATGTTGTCACAAGATAAAATTTTACTAAAAAGAATCAACCAGTAACAGTTAAAAGAAGGTTGAGTGGGAATTGAACAAACGACCCTTGGATTACCTGTCCAGTGCGCTAACGGTTAGAGCAAGCCTGGTGGGTTACTCTTGAAACACAATTGCAATAATCAATTTCCAATCCCAAATCTAAAAAATTCAAATGGCACTCTTAAAAGCGATAATAGCGCTACATTAGAATTAAATTGCGTGGAAATTGAGTGAACAAATTATTATCGAGATGGGGCGTTCCGAAATTGCGAAACTTATCCCAATATCGATACATATTAATCGCATTGGAATTGTATTGAGATTGAGTTTGCGTCAAGAGTAGCCTACCTGGGAAGCCTGGTAGGCTACTCTTGACGCAAACTCAATCTCAATACAATTCCAATCCCAAATCTAAAAAATTCAAATGGCACTCTTAAAGGCGATAATAGCGCTACATTGGAATTAAATTGCGTGGAAATTGAGTGAACAAACTATTATCGAGATGGGGCGTTCCTAAATTGCGAAACTTATCCCAATACATAATAATCACATTGGAATTGTATTGAGATTGAGTTTGCGTCAAGAGTAGCCTACCTGTTCTGAGCAATGAAGCTGAAAAAGCATTGCTACATTTTCCAACTACCTATTTGTGTGAAGCAGGATTTTCATGCCTTGCTGTAATGAAGAATATGTACAGGAATAGTTTGGATCCTCAGCATGACATGCGGTGTGCACTTTCTATAAACATAACTCCACGTATACTTACGTGATCTTTGCTCAAAAATACAACACCAGGGTAGTCACTAATTATTTTGCTGTAATTTTTTTACTATTATTATAATAATGCTGAATTGTCTGATTTTAATACAGAACATTTAAATAATGTTGTTTTTTTTTCTAATTTTACAACTACACCTTTATCTGTCACTGGAAAATAAAATAAAGGATTATGGTCGCGGACTTCAAATATATCCCTACTTAGGGTCGCCAGCCAAAAAGGTTAAGAACCACTGCTCCAACCACTTCTCTCTCTCGGATCTCGGTAGCTCAGCTATTTTGCTCATAGACTTCATTATAAACGGCACCTCTTTGCTATGTTGAATAACTATCTGATGTTATTAGTGCAAAAACATACTGGTCCTATTAAACAAAACCTTTTTCGCACGTTCTTGTCGTACGTGATCCACTTTTCATCACCCAGTCCAGTTATCAGCTTCTTCAAAAATGGTTCGGTTTAATCACGTCGTAATAAAGAATCACAAATAAGTTCACGGTTCATTAAGTTTCTTTCAGTGAGATAGGTACAAGCCTTTTTAAAGATCTATGAATGTCCGATAAGTTTATACATAATAATCAAAAGACGGTAACATTTCAATTAAATGAGAAAGCGAGATACACAACGTAGTCGTTGTCTACCTTGAATGAACTCGATTTCACCACAAGCTCATTTGTGACTGTAGTGATATAAATAGATAACATCCACACGAGCTGCTGCTATTTTTATGCTACTCTATACTATAATAAATTTACTGTACTTATCTATTTTTAGTTTGTAAACACGATGCGATGACGTTACATACTAGGCTTACTCTTGAAACACAATTGCATTAATCAAAATCAATTTCCAATCACAAATCTAAAAAATGTCAAATGGTACTCTTAAAAGCGATAATAGCGCCACATTGGTTCACTCAATTTCCACGCAATTAAATTGCGTGGAAATTGAGTGAACAAATTATTAGCGAGATGGGGCGTTCCGAAATTGCGAAACTTATCCCAATATTAATCGCATTGGAATTGTATTGAGATTGAGTTTGTGTTCAAGAGTAGCCTACCTGGTAGGCTACTCTTGACGCAAACTTAATCTCAATACAATTCCAATGCGATTAATATGTATCAATATTGGGATAAGTTTCGCAATTTCGGAACGCCCCATGTCGATAAAAATTTGTTCACTTAATTTCCACGCAATTTAATTCCAATGTAGCGCTATTATCGCTTTTAATAGTGCCATTTGAATTTTTTAGATTTGGGATTGGAATTGTATTGAGATTGAGTTTGCGTCAAGAGTAGCCTACCTGGTTTGAATAAAAATTCTAGTAAGGGGTACCTATAGTTACTCATATTTGTATCTTGCACTCTTCAAAGACGATCAGTTGGTGTCTGGTGCTAGTTTTATTTGCCGTTCGATGACGATTATGTTATTATTAACAAATACGATGTGTGGCAAAAGTTTTAATTCTCCTCCTCCATCCTTTTCTCGAAACAGTTCAGGCCATTTTCGACCCCCTATAACTTCGTTGTGGATAAAACTAGAAGCCTGAATTTTTAGTAACCAATATAATAAAACATACTAGCATTAAAATTACCTATACGTAAGTAAAAAGATAAAACTTATGTAACTACGTTAAAGTATAAAGAAATTATTATGTAAGTACCTTTTTTATACAAAAAAAAAGAATCCCTCCAACTCGACTCCCGAAATTATTCGGTTGACACGCATGTTATAAATAGACTGAGATAATAAAACACAATAATGATGAAACTCTTTGACATTCTGATAACTATTCACATTCGCTACACGCATGACAGACGAGCGGGTGTAATCAAAATGTTGACCTTTATATCACCAAATTGGGTGTAGCAAAGCAAGATCTTACCTATGGATCTATTTTTTATTTTACACCAATATATATCATTGTTTGCACTGGATTGCCTAGTGAGAATTTTATCGCCATTCGAACTATTTCGGATACCGAACGGAGCCGATCCGATCTGGGTGCCTAGTTTGAGTTTCATTCACCATTCGTTAACGTTTACATAAACGAGATTTTGTAGGGCAAAATGTTAAATCTTCTCGTATGCCGCCAGGAGGCGCTGCTTCAATGCCATAATAATTTTCGATTTCGTAAACGTATTCGAATGAATACGGATAGTAAACAAAACTCACACTAGGCACCCTGAACCCCTCGGAGAATCTAGTAGGGCACGGGGACACGCACTAGTGCGTGATGCATAATCTGAATCTCGGAAACGGCTCCAACGATTTTCATGAAATTTAGTATGCAATGGGTTTCGGGAGCGATAAATCGATCTAGGTAGGTTTCATTTTTAGAAAACGTCGTTTTATCGGTAAAAAATACGGCTCGGTCATCCAGGTAAGTACTTTATTTTAACTAACCAACGAAATCTACCACCAGTTCGGATTTTGGGAGAGCTTTCGACCGAGATGAACTGGCATGAAACTCAGGAGGCTTTTTTCTTTATCTCCATCTTTTAACCAACCTTTTAAGAAGTTATAGGTAATCCAATTGTTGCTAAGGCCGCGTTACTATGGCACATAAAAAACAAAATTAAATAAAACATAACTATAATATAATAAACTACCTATATATCTAAGTTAGCAAATTTACATCAGGGACTAATTGAACCAAGAACATCCGGTTAGCCACTCGGTCACCGTGAGGAGCTCGATGGCGCAGTGGTTAACGCGCCCGGCCTGCGAGTGCTGAGGTTAAGCAACTTTCGCAAAGGCCGGTCATCGGATGGTTGACCAAAAATTTATCATCTCGAACTCCTCCGTGCTTCGGAAGGCACGTTAAGCCGTTGGTACCGGCTGCATTAGCAGTCGTTAACAACCACTCATCCGCACTGGGCCCGCGTGGTGGTTAATGGCCCGTTCTTCCGGATAGGAATCCATAGGGAAGGCTCGTGCCCCAGCAATGAGGACATGAATGAGCTGATGATGACGACTCGGTCACCGTAGCGTTTTAGGAGAAGCGGATGTAGGAAAGCCCAACCTCAACCGTAAGACATCAACAGGCTGACGATACGACAACAAATGTAAAAAATACATAAATTATTTGTGTTTTGAACATAAGCCTGTTTACTTCAGACATGCGTAGTCAAAGTTTTATTAAGACGTCACTAATAATATTTATTACATCTTGTATCGTGCATGACGTGTACGGATGGGCACAAAATCTCACCCAGAAGGTAAGCTTAATTCGTACCACGCTTGAGCAACGCTCACATATACCGCATGCCGCCATTTTACCGCCTCTGTGTTCTAGTAGCTAAAACCGGTTTAGACCCAAGAGGTCCCGGATTCGATTCCCAGCGGGGTACATGTTTGTGTACTCGTTTGGTTGGTGGTAGTGCTTGTTGTATCATTTTTGAAGACCTATCCATAGATACCCTACACGTATGGGTTTGATGAAAAAAACATTTTTAGGTTTCAGTTATACATAAGTATGGGGAACCCCCAAAATTTATTGTTTTTTTTTCTATTTTTGTGTGAAAATCTTTATGCGGTTTACAGAATACATCTACTTAGCAAGTTTCAACAGTATAGTTGTTATAGTTTCGGAAAAAAGTGGCTGTGACATACGGACGGACAGACAGACAGACAGACAGACATGACGAATCCATAAGGGTTCCGCTTTTTTCATTTGGTTACGGAACCCTAAAAATGCATGGACACAGATCTCGGAACAGCTCGGAACAGCCCGAGCGTAGCTGTTGCGCCATGTCTGTGATAGGTTATCTAAATGTGCTTTGCTAAGCGCGTTTGTATGAAACTAACCTTCTGCTGTCTCTCATTTGTGGCATGGGTGTGTCGCTAATAGTCGCTATACAGAGCTGTGTACCAGGAAGGTTATCACGCTAGATAGCCTAACCCCCAACGAACAATAATATTGTGAACTGGAAATAAACCGTTGCTAACGCAATAAGCAACTTACTTAGATACACACGCTTCTTTTACATCATACTATAGTACAGGGGTGGCCAACCGATCGATCGCGACTAATAGTCCAGTCGGTCGTGGTAAGGCAAAAAATATAATTAAAGTCAAATCAGCGTCTATGATAGTTGACATTGAAAAGAAAAAAAATCAACAATTTGTACGAGTAAACATCGATTTATCAAGGATCATAAAACAAACTACAGCCTACAATTTCACTCCTGACAAGTACACGGCAGAAATTAAGGCAGTGGTATCAGACTTCGAAATGCACTTTAAAGATTTTAAGACAAAAAAAGTAGAAGTTGGTAGAATTCATCAGTTATCCGTCTAATAAAATAAAAAATACTACATAAATGTGTACTGAACTATGCTGTTTCATTTAAGATTTCAAGAAGTATGTAATTGGTAGATTGCACAGGGTGTCAGTGTCAGTCAGTGAACAGTAGATTTTGGGTCTAACCAAGTTGGCCACCCCTGCTATAGTATACTATAGTTCAAACGCAGTGTGGGCAAGCCTCCAACAAGGTGGACCGACGATCTGGTGAAGGTTGCGGGAAACCGCTGGATGCGAGCAGCACAAAACCGGTCGTTGTGGAGATCCTTGGGGGAGGCTTTTGTCCAGCAGTGGACGTCTTTTGGCTGAGATGATGATGATGATGATAGTTCACGTACCTTCACAATATTTTAATTTGAACGAAGAGTGGTAGTGTGCCTACCCACCTTTATTGGGTTCATCCCGACTGGTAAAAAATATTGATGATGAAATGTATAAAGAAAAGATATTGCTTTCAAAACGCAACTTTAGAGACTGTTTAAAATGCGGATTAACAAATAGGAAGTTAATCATATGGTAAGTAGCCCTTTTTAACACAACGGAGAAGCACTTGACCTTCACCTTCATCCCATAATAAGTGGCGATTTGACTTCTTGGCGGGAAAGTGAAGAGTAATGTCTGCGGTTTTGTTTTATTTTCTAAAATTAGTGTTAGTGAAATAATGGTGGATTATTAACCGTAAAGTGTTCGTGAGTGTGCATGAGTGTTGGCAAATGAACCAAAACTGTGCAACGTCACTTTAAAATTCTCTCAAGAAGTCCGCCCGAGGACTTAGTAAAGCCCCACATCTTTACTGAGATACTCAAGGAGTTGGGGGTACATCATATCTCACTTCTCATTTCTATTATCATCAATCAGCATCTTAAAGGAAGGAGATATTGTTTATTTATGTATTAGGTACTTGTAAGAAAAATGACTTTGACACTGGCTAAATGTGCTAATCGCACGAAGCCATCAACTAAAGGAAAAAAAAATTGACGATTTATCGAAGATGAAAGCACACTAACTGCCTAACCGCCTCTGTGGTCTAGTGGTTAAGACCACCGGTTAGACCCAGAGGTCCCGGGTTCGATTCCCAGCGGGGGGTACATCTTTGTGTACTCGGTTTGGTTAGTGGTAGGACTTGTTTGTCCGCCTGGCTAGCTACCACCATCTTATCTAAATATGTCGCCATAACATCAATGTTTGTAGCATTGTTGTGTTCCGACAGCTAGAGATAAGATAGCCAGTGCCTCACTAGTTGAGGATCCCGGGTGAAGTGCGCTTCCACCAAATGGCCTTATCATCACTTAACATCAGGTGAGATCAAGGCACTGTGCTTACCCGTAAATATAAAAAAAAAAAAAAACACTTCTCCCGGAAACCTGAACTACACCCAATCGGTCCTCCGGCCACTTCTTTTTCTTCTTCGATTTTCTGCTCTACTACAAACAAAGATTACTAACGTACCTATTTAGGTACCTTGTTCGATTCCAAGAGGTATCCCGTTGTGCCTTGGAGTTTAATTCAAGTATTATGAACATTAAAGCACATATGTGTTTAAAATGTTTGCTTAATTAATCAAGTCGCTACTACATAACATAACATAAGATGGTTGTTATGCAATGTTACTTAACACTTGTGGCCTAGTGGTAAAGCTCTCGACCTGATATCCGAAGGTTGTTGGCTTGAACTGGGAGGGCCCAGTAGTCTCGTCATATTAGCCCGGCCATATTAGCAGCAGAATTGATAACTGATGGGGTAATAAATGAATTTTTGAGTAGAGACAGCGTATCGGCAAACCAAGTGTATGACGCCCTCAGATTACCTAGGTGAAGCGACGATTTTCGCAAAGTGGCTGGCATAAGCTGGATGAGAGTTGCCGCGGATCTTGCTCAGTAACGTGCACTTGGAGAGGCCTTAGTCCAACAGTGGAAAAATGTAGTCTGATGATGATAACGACGAACCTGGGAAGAAATGGATTCCCAATTCAGACGAAGTGTGTTTCTGATTTTTGAGCTTCAACAGTAAAATAAATAAATAAATTGTACCTATGATTTCTGAGTGGTAGAGCCACGCTGCGTTGCAGCAAGAAATGGGCCGGCTCGCATGGCGTAATACCACCCTCTCACAGAATATCGGCGTGAAACAATGGCACTCGTGGCTGTTGTGTTTCGCCCGGTGAATGAAAGTACCGGAGGCCCATCTCTCACCCCTCCCCCCTCCCAATTCCTACTCCCTCCTCAAGATCCAACTCCTTCCAAGGTGCCGGCCTTCTCCATCGCATCTGCGACTACTTTGGTTTTGCGGATGTCCGTGGGCGGCGGTGATTACTTTCCATCAGGTGACCTGCCTGCTCGTTTGCCTCCTCTTAAAATAAAAAAAAAGATTGAAGCCTTTGCTTAGGACTCTTTATAGGCTATAACTCACAACTACAACTTTGGTATAATATTTATGATAAATAAAATTAAGACAATAGCTTACCTATCTGTTTTGTTTTTTTTTTTTCATATTATCCTATCTAGGTACACTTGTGGAATATAATGAAGCTATGCTACGTACTGGTTTTTTTTTAAACACTCGAAGTGATTAAATTACATGCTAATTGTTTTATGTAGTTTCATGTACCTACCTAAATATGTACCTAAGTTCGTGAGTCAATATAAAATTATGTACTTAATTTAAAAGGAAAGGTCTAAGTAGGTACCTACAATATTATCTTAAAATAATAATCTTATCAAACATCAGTATTCGCACATATATTCAGTTAATGACACATTTGTTAAATGATTCATAGTCTTTATCAATGTCCAAAAGAGTTGCTTCAATAATGTAATAATTATATAAATAAAATAATACATCACATTAAATTTATTACATTACATTACATTAATACACATAACATTAATGATAATATTGAATCTATTAGGGTTTTCCTTATATTTTATGCATAAATGGCGTCATCCTTGGATGCAAATAAATTGAAGTTGAAATTTAAATGTTGGACACAGTAACCCTAGTAATTAGTCCATGGCCTAGTGTATTAGTTTTCGACACCAAAAAAACAAATAGGATTTCTTCCTGTCGAAAACTGATAACACTGACTTAGGTACAAATTATTATGCAGGTTTGAAATATTATTTAACGGAATTTCCTTGATAATAAGTTAAAATAATATTATACCTATCTTATTCAACACAAATAAATACACCTAAAATTTTCAATTACGTATGAGGGTGGGTCAAAAATTCGATGGAGCTGGATTTAAATTTATGGAAACAAATAATTATCTGGAAGGGTCAAATGTAGAGTATTGGTAGTAGGTATGGTTTAAAGTTTGGAAACTGCACCTGTGTAAGGTAGTAGGTAGTTGTGTGTTGCATCTTTTAGGTTTTTTTGTAGCGTAGCTTAGGTGTATCTTCGTTGACACCATTGTCTTCAAAAAAATTCTTCTGAATCCCGAAAACCTGCAGCCGTAATAGTTCTAGTGGATTGTGACACCTTGAACTTCCTAGGCAAAGCTACTCTTTTTTGTGCACCTAAAAGGACTTTTGTTTTGACTTAATTTCATAGTGATGAACCCAAGTGAACCCCAGTTATAATTTGGTTCAAAAACTCATAACTGTCGGCACTACACGGCTCCAAAAACTCATGCGCATACTCGTAGCGCTAGATTGCTGAACCGATGTGAGCTTTTTCGGCATCCTTCTTGTACTTCTTGTTAGACATGCCAAAATGGTTGTTGAGAATTTTCAAAATGATTCAAAATGATACTTTGATCTTCTGTTTTCTATTATTTATTCAGAAAAGCATCTCGAGTACTAAGTACATTTATAACTTTTTAACAATCGTATGAAACCACCGTTGAAATGAATTTGAAATATTTTGATATTGAAATAACCGTTTTTCCAAGACCTGAGTCTCCATAATCAGATGACCTCTTTTCATAATAATCTGTGGCTGTTTTCCAGGCTTAGTGAGTGAGGAATCTTATTACGAAACTCAATATTCTCCATAGTTAGTGTTCTCTTCCCGATTGACTTGTTTATCCAGCGATATCTCAAAAGTTTATAGGCCAATTTGGCTGAAACTTCGTATTAGTTTTGTTATATTGAGTCACCAAGTAATATCAGATAAAAACATCCCTCCTTGCCTTCTCGAAACCCTTTGACCCTTAAACTTCCCCCCCCCCCCCCCCCCCTCTTCCCTCGTAGGTACAACCGAAACATTATATAAAATTTCAAAAAAAAAATTTTCGTTATTTATTATGTTTTAGTACTTACTAACATGTAATAATTTAAGGAAATATTTATGATAAATGACAACACGTTCAACAAAAGTCGGCTTGAATTTGAATATAATGGCGTTATTAACATAATTCAATGATAATTAAATTATATTACGAACCTTTGACTTTGTTTACTTAACGAAATGAGGACTATTTAGTATACCATTAGTAGAGGTAGCTTAGGTATTTGCCCTTTCTTTCTTCCTACATAAGTACCTACTTAATTTTAGTTCCTAATTAAATAATTTATCAACTATAGGTAACTATGTACGTCATTTAAATTACCTACCTGCCAAATTGCCTACCCAATTTCATTGAATGTTGATGTTCTTATTAGGTATCTACTTTTATTATTTTTATTTTCTATTGCCATGATAGGTACCTACTTAACTTTAGAATTATTATCAATGTATACCTACATTCTTACCTAGGTGACATAGGTACCTATGCATTGAAAGTAAACGTGGGTAAACCCGGTAAACCTCCGAAATAATTACAAAAGCTAGGTGAAAATGAAGAAACTTACCAACCTACCAATATTTTCGTTTTATCTCAAAGCTTAGGCCTCCTTACAGACGATGTACCTACCAACCTATAGTCTTGCAGACAGGTCTGATTACTTCTGATTAAAGCATCTTCTTTATTAGGTAAGGAAGTTGACAATAACCTAAAATGTTTGATAATAAACAGTCAATTGAGGGAACACAATAGTGACGTCAGAGTTGGCGATTCCCATAAAATTTTATAAAATTATTGTAGTAGTTGCTAAAAAGTTTCTCTATTGACTAACCAGTCAACTAGGTTCTCTAATTATTCTGTGACCTTCCTACTTAAAAAATAAAAAGAAGCTCGTACTGGCCACAACCAGATAGTGGTATATACCTACCTACTACCTACACTCAGAACAATCTATGTACCCTCTGGTTTACGATTTCAGCTTTAGCAGCAGCTTTAGCAGAATTATTAAATAAAACTAAGTCAATAATTTTATACCTAACTCATTCAAATTTGGCAATAGTAAAATAAGTAACTACAACTGTGCTAGGATTAAAACAAAATAGAGAAGGTGTAATTTTCACGTAATTTTTGATAAATAAATTATTTTAATTATTATTAATGGAGTTTTTTGGAGATAGTACAACTTGTTTGATTATAATGCGTTCCAATTTCTTCTATTATATTATTAAAACTTCTTCTACTGTTTTTAACATCAATGTAATTTTTAAACGGAGCGCGCGTTTATTCTTTTTACTAACCAATGATAAAAGGCTACGGGCAAAACCGGCCAATCAGGGAGCTGCTATATGGTGTGACTTTAGTGGGACGCTCCCAGAGTGCGTTTAAATATCAGAATAACCTGTTTTTATAAATGAAACGCTTATTATTTTCATGCCTTTACAGCGAATCATGTGTTATGCTTTTTCAAGTATTCGTCGTCAATCTATGAAAGCATAACATTAATAGATAACATTAGAATAAAAAAATAACGAAGTTTAATTCCTCCGCATCATACGATCGAGTCATATAAATACGGCGACGCTCCCCTCCTCTTGCCAAACGTCAAATCTCTTCGTTGCGCACGGTCGTTGATGTTCGCGTCGCCAGTTCGCGTTGTTTCGTAAGCCATTGCAGCCACATTCGGATTTAAAATTAAAAGTGATAGTAAAATAAGGGCGTTGTGTGTTCAGTGATATTTATACAGTTAAATAACACAAGAAAATGTCTTTCAACACCGATATATCAACGAAATTGGAGAACAGCAGGTACGGAAATTTCATAAAACCATTGACCAATACTGCCTTTGCAGAAGGATTGACCGTAATGGATCGAAGGCTTGTGTGAATTGTGTGATGCTTTCTTCAATACTTGCGATGTAGTGTGCAATGTGCATCGTTAAATCTTATGGCAGATTGTTTAGGTGCCGTGTCCATTATTGTCTGGATGCCTTTCATAATCAGTGTCAGCTTAATTCTAAATGTGTTCTAACCTCTAGTTTACTACCTATGCATTTGTTACACCCGCGCGTCATCGGTAGAATGTGTGCATTCCAAAAAAAATTGGGACGCTGAGTGAGTGGTTGTTGAATCATGCTTTTATAATGTCTCAATGAGCTAGCGCGGCTGGGCTGACATTATTGCTGAACATATGTCGGGACCACAGGGAAGGTAGGTAATAGGTATTTAAAATCAATAAATTAAATCCTTTTTGGGAATATAAATATTTAAATTGTAGTGAAGCTACCAAAAAAAATATATGTTAGAATATATAGTGTAGTGTAGTGTAGTGTAGATAACAATGAAGTCATTTTGAAATTGTTTCACAATGAGTCATCTTTAGGAAATCCACACACAATACTCTACCAAACCCACCAATTGTGTTATAGTTTGAATTTACTAGTTTTGTCCCTATTGTTATCAACTGCCTATCATTCTAATTATAATATTCAACAAGGGTTAAGAAGGTACCTAGCAATAACTATATTTTCTTTAGCTATTACCATAGAAAGTAATTATGACATGCTCAATGGGTGTGACAATTTAGGGGCAATCTCAATCTACCTACTATAAAGGGTTATGTTTTCTCCAAATATTAACTAAACTTCTGTTTTGAATGCATTGAGTTATAATTTATAATGTACTAGGTATGTAACATTATAACTCAATGTTTGGATCTAAAATCTGTACTGTAAATATGGCACTTTACCTGGTAAATAGCAATAAGAAGCACTTTTTTGATTAGAACATTAGGTACTTCTCTGATTTCCTATCTAAATACATACCTAATTCCTAATTTTCCACTAAATCTGCCATACATTCATTGGAGATGATATACACAGTTACCATAATATGACATCTCATTTTTAGATACTTAATAAAAAAACAAAGCATTCGAAATTATGTACTTATGAATAAAATCTAAACTCAATATGTAATGGGTCAATCAATCCTCGGCTGAATTTTAAATTAAGTTTGATATTTGATAACTACTGCAGATAGCTTTTGCAGTAGGTACCTACTCTGCTTATACTGGAACTGTTAGGTTTGCTTAATATGTGGTTGACTGTTCATAATAAACTAGAGTGTCAAATCTCTTATAACGTTGTAAAGATTTTCTAGATTTATGCTATTAAAACTATGTAATTACTATCAAATATGTTTTTTTTTCTTTCATTTATAGTTTCCTAAGTATTATTCATTGATTTTGTGTTCATTCATATGTTGACCTCCTGCATAGTTGTATACTTAGAAAAGCAGGAAGTGTAGAATATCTTAGGAATTTCTGGTGCAGTTATCGGTACCGGCAACATTCAGAAACTTAAATGTTGTCAATTCTTTGGTCATGTAACTGTTGCCGTTTCCAATTTCCATTTGTATCAAAACATTCTTTATGATGTTGTTCTTGAATTATTAATCACAACTTAGTAATATCAGTAGGTTCTTGAATAATAATAAGCCTATGTTTAAGCCTATCACATGGTTTATTTTTTCAATGTGTCATATCAATTATTAATCTTTGGAATTATAATCATTTATTTCTAACAACAATGGAGGCCATGCAACCTAATAATCTGAAATCATTTTCTACTGGTAAATGCCAATTGTGCTAATTCATCATTGCATACCAATGACTATCCATATTTAACAACTATCTATCCTGTAATATTAATTTAATTTTTTCAAAGAGTTATGGTAAGGTAACAATCTTTTCAATCATTTCTCAGAACTCATAGTACTTACAACTATAAGCTGAAGTCTTGCCATTTGACATAATCCCTCTCACTTTAGTATTAACTTTCACAAGAACCTCAGATCTAAGTTCAGTTTGTTGATTTGTTGTTATACCTAATAGTTTTGTGTTACAAAAAAGACTTGTATTGGAACCTAATTTACTGCAGTCAACTCTACACTACCATAAGTAGGTAAATTAAATGCTTAATTAATTTATAAATATTATTTTTATAATTATAAACATCATTTCTAACTATAGTTAAAAATGCTTAGGTATTAGTGCATTTTATATTCCTAAACAAAGCCAACATTATCAATTTAAATCTCATTTATTTCATTTTTATATAACAACCACATGAGTGTAAAATTCTTAAGCTTTTAAAGATATCAGGATATTTATATTTCTTTCTCATTGTTACAGGAACACCCTTCGCAAAATCGCCCGACACGACGATACAGAATTCTCAAAGCAGAGCATCCTTAATGATATGGAGAAGTTTGTGAAAATGGTGAACACCATGGACGAGACAGTGCTTGTGCCCAGCCGGCTGATGAACCTGCCGCAGGAGGGTGACGATGACCCATTTAGCCTATTCTCTATGCTGAATGATTTAAAGACTGAGCTGTTGTGGGCAGGAGACTCCGAGGAGCACGTGGAGCGGGGCAGACGAGTGTCGGACTTGAGTGACACGGAGAGTGACGCGTCAAGTGCCGCTGGAGACTCCGGGATCGATGGTGAGGACGAGCGCGAGTCAGCGGTGCGGGCAGCAGCCGCGTGCAGGCGCCATCTTCGTGGCTTGCGCCGCTCGCTACGCACGCTCACCGCCGCCGCAATACACCTCACTAGATCTTATCAAGAAGAGGTCGGCGCACCGGTCTAGAACCAACCCTTTTACCCTGTGATCAAAGCCTGTCCCGGACGCGGTGTACATATAGAATAAGCGGCCCGCTCTGTACATATAGTTTTATAGGGCTGAACGTGTATGGGAATCTCAGTAAGTTAACGAGGTTATTTAATAAACTTAATTTTCAATATTACAGTTTTTCTTTTTATATCTGCCTGATATAGGTACTCCTTCAAAGGGTTAACACATTTAACCTTTTCTAAGAAAGCAATTTAAATGGCACAGAACATTGTTACTGCATACGGATGCTGCTTATAGTTAGACACAGACCTTATCAGTCCACCTATCTACATACCAGATACCTTCTCGATATAACACAAATTATTTTCGCAGTACTAACTTGATACTTACATTTCATTAAGAGATGGAAGGTCCGGTCTGAAGGCGATTATTAAGTAAACTCCTTGTAAACTCATTAAAACACGAGTGGTCGCTGAAGTGCGATGGCAGCATTAAATTTAATTGCATAATAGCCATGAACAACCTTAAAATAATGTAACCAGCCAATTATTATTAAACTTGGACACTAGAGAGCTCTAGAGCAGCCGCTAGCGCGTTCGTGTTGCGGTTTTACAAGTTAAGAAACTTGTGCAATGTCGGGTCACCGATGGGTGACAATGACAATAATTAAAATGTAATGGGTAACCAACCAATGAGCGTGGTGAAATAGGAGTTATGATTAATATACTGATATGATAAATAGACAAATAAAGTATAAAAGATGGTAGTTTTATGAGTTGATTCATGGCCATGGAATGCCGCATTATGGAATAATACCTACCTAGTTTTTCCATTGTAACTAAATAACTATCTTCTATTGTACGTATCAAATCAAATCATTATTTTATTCATTATTTAGGTAGACTCATACTTCACTGACACTTATTTACATTTACGTTAATAACTTCTAAAATATTGAATCTACCACCATTTACGGATCCACCACGAGTTTAGGAAAGCCTTCAAAAGATAACAGCTGGCAAGAAAGTCAGCCTTTTTTTCATAAACATAAACCTTGTACATACATAAAAAATGTTACCTAACCTGCTACGTAAACATAAGGCCAATAAGGTATTGGCGTGGCGTGCGAAACCGTAGCTGCCGAGTACCGCCCTTGAACCGAATAAAGCCGCTTTAGCACGGGCCTAGAAATCGATCCTTTGCCGTCTGCCGGTCAGCGGGTTACCAGGGAAGCTGATTCAGACGCTAGTTACATAATACTGGGTGCCTAGTGTGAGTGATAACGAAAATTAGTATGGCATTGAAGCAGCGCCTCCTGGCGGCATACGAGAAGAGTTAACATTTTGTCATACAAATTGTCGTTTTCGTTAATGTGATCGAATTGCAAATGAAACTCACTTGGCACCCAGAACTATTGTGGTATGAACTGGTAGGCTACTCTTGACGCAAACTCAATCTCAATACAATTCCAATGCAATTAATATGTATCGATATTGGGATAAGTTTCACAATTTCGGTACGCCCCATCTCGATAATAATTTGTTCACTCAATTTCCACGCAATTTAATTCCAATGTAGCGCTATTATCGCTTTTAAGAGTGCCATTTGATTTTTTTAGATTTGTGATTGGAAATTGATTATTGCAATTGTGTTTCAAGAGTAACCCACCTGCTTGTTTTAAGTGTTTATTAGGAAGCGTTTGACCCTATACCTACTCTCTCATAAGAGTTACTTCACTCTTGGCAGAGTTAGTTGCTATTTGAGGATAATCGAAAGTGGAAGCGTATTTCTCCGTTTCATTTTCCTTACTATTGGGGGATGTTAGGCGACAGGCTAAGTAAAAGCCTCTCCTAAGATTAGTGCATTGTTCACACCACCAGTGCAACCACTGCTACAGGACGAAGAATTTAGTGACTTGGACTGTTTTTATATTTTCTTGATTGAATAAATTACTTACGTTCAGCAAAACTACCAAAAAAGTAATAAAATAGGGGGGCAGACTCGTGCCCCAGTAGTGGGGACATAAAAATGAGCTGATGATGATGATACAAACCTGCAAACAAGTATTATCAAAGGGCCATAAAGTCATAAAGCTGCTGTGCAAGTTTGAAATATCTTTTTACTTATAATCAGAGCTAGGTACCTAGATTTCAACAAAAACGACATTTGCTCCCAAAGTTCCAACCTACCATTATGAATAGCCCATCGACGCAAGTTTTGAACCCTTCGTCATCATCAATTAGGTAATTCGGTGACTGAGTGACAAATCACTGTGCTCGATCCGGAGATTCTGGGTTCTATACATAATAGTACAAGTTTTGTACCTACTATTATGTATTCTGTGGTTCTATTTCCAGATCGGGTAAAGTGTGTTCGAACTCGAATAATCGAACAAACCAGCCCCCCAACCGCCTAACTCTCTTGCTTTCGATCGCTTTGAAGGCGAGGCCCTCGCCTCGCCTTCTAATATAATATCGAAATATAATATCGAATAATATCGAAAGCTATAGCCTATAACTTTCGATATTGCTTTCATATTCCTTTCGAAATGACAAGTCCAATCGATCGCTTTGAAGGCGAGGCGAGGAGGAGGCGTCATCTTGTCATTTCGAAAAGAATATGAAAGCAATATCGAAAGCTATAAGCTATAGCTTTCGATATTATTCGATATTATATTTCGATATTATATTAGAAAGCGAGGCGAGGGTCTCGCTTTCAAAGCGATCGAAAGCGAGAGTGTTAGGCGGTTGGGGGGCTGGGCTATGCATTGATAGGTAGCCTGGGGGTCGACCGCCTAACGCTCTCGCTTTCGATCGCTTTGAAGGCGAGGCGAGGAGGAGGCGTCATCTTGTCATTTCGAAAGCAATATGAAAGCAATATCAAAAGCTATAGGCTATATAGCTTTCGATATTATTCGATATTATATTTCAATATTATAATAGAAAGCGAGGCGAGGGCCCCGCTTTCAAAGCGATCGAAAGCGAGAGTGTTAGGCGGTTGGGGGGCTGGTTTCTGGTTTGTGATGATTTAGCAAGCGTGGTATTTGGTGCCAATGCCAATACCCATCAACTGTAGCGACGATTTGATGTGGGGCCTTTGCTTAGCAGTGGGACAATAGTTAATATTAATGTAAGCTATTTACTTTTTCATTTTCAATAGTTCTTTAATTTTAAGTGTATGTTCTCACACTAATATATCGCCCGTTAACCCAGTCAAAATGTTAATGTAGAACTCATGAATCAAACATAGTTATAACTAATAGCATACCAAGTCATAAGAGAAGGTAAATCGTACGATATTAGAAAGCATCAAGTACGGTGCGCGTCGACCGAGCGTTGATCGCGGTGAAGACATCAGGCTAGGAATTCTAAATAGGTCTTCCTATAATTTTAACGTAAACCTAGCTTTAGTATGTATTATAAACTAGTTTCCTGACCTAATATTTACCTAGTGAGAGTTTTTTTTTACCATTCGCCCATTCGATCATGTTACAACGTGATTTGTACAAGGGAGGTGCCGCTACAATGCCATGCAAATTCTTGCTTTCGTTCACACTAGCATAACACTAGGCATTCAGGACTCGGGATTCACACTGGAGGCATACTGTAGACACTGCTTCAATGCTATAAGAATGGTGAATAGAAATTAGGTAAACTGAACTCAAGTTTAAACTTGCAATTTTTTTCCGGTCTCTTTTTCAGTAAATATTAAACAACCTGCCTTAACGTTCCCTTTGTTACTAACCAAATTGTTAACGTACGTTTATGGTACACAAATAGGTATTTAAACTTTGAAGAAAACTATGTTTGTGGCTGCTTTAGTAGAACAATAGTTTTATGTTGGCGGTCATGAATTGGACTGACCTTGTCTCGTCTGAAGCCATTATTGCCTACATGGCTTCAATATGTCCAATTTGTGAGACTGACTGATTGCATTGGATTCTGAATGTGCGACACTATATCTTGTATATGTCACCAACTTATTATCACCAACATTAATTGTGTAGTTAGTTACATTAACGTTTTGTTAGTTTCCCAACCGTTGGGTATTTAAATACATCGTTATCATTTGTGCAATGTTGTCAAGAATAGTTTTATCTTTAGCAGATAAGCTGGCGAGATAACTTGATATTATATCGTGTTCAATCAGCCGTTGTAGATCTGACGCGATTTTATAACAACCAAGGTAAGTACGAACAAGAGCTTGCGTAACCTGCTTCATATAGATAACGTGATTGTCATAGCTAATAGTTTTCTTGCTAGGGTTTTCTTAGAGACAGCCTTCAGAATCAGCAAAAGATCCTTTATCCAATTTAAAATCACTACATTCATAATTATTACTGTTGGTAGTATCTTGTAACGTTTATTTCCTCTTCAACTTTTTACACTACTTGTACCTAAGGGTTTTTATCGACGTTTATCCATATGCGCAATTCTCTGGGAGGCCTGACATCATGCTGAGCATGATGGTGATGGAGAAAGGTGCCCACCTTTTAGTGCCACTTAATTTTCTGTAAAAAATGTATGTAGTAATGTCATCTATTCTATTCTATTTTATGTGCCAAAAAGGTGGGTTATTTACATCTTACTTTAGGAAAAATCCTCAAAAGTAGTAGTACCTACCTAGTAGGTACGTAAGTATAATCTAATAAAATAATAAAAATAAAAATACTAGGAATTAAATAGAAACAATATAAATATTAAAAATAATGATTTCTAATAATAATTCTTTGGAGTAGTCTGAGAATCAACGTATGGGTTTCTTAGTTTCTTTTCTTAGCTTAGAACAAAATAAGGGTAGGTGGGTACTTTAAGCATAATCCAAAATTTTAATACAATCGATTAGTGAAAGAAGAACTTTGGGTTTAAATGCCTAATGCATTTAAACCCAAAGTTTATTTTTAAAGTTTATGTTTAAGTCTTATTCTTTTCTAACCAATGAGATCAGGCCACATAAGTTATTGATTTACCACGACTGAATAGTTGATAGCTATATTATTGCTTTGTTATATTTTTCACATTATGTCATTCTTATACCTTAAGTACGGTCACGATTTAACAAGGTGATAAAATATTATATTTGCAAAAAATGAGTCACTTGCTGAATACGGAGTGCAATCATCGAAACCATAACGATCGAGAAGTCAAATATTTAACGACTAAACAGTCGCTAATTTTATTAAACAAGAATACAAATGTAATTGTCACTACCTTGTCACCTAGGTCCACCTAGGTTTTAAGTACTTATGTTTTGTTCAAAAATATTTGAACCCCTCTACAGTTAGGGGAGACGAGAGGGTGCAGTGGATCACTTACCTTTCATGTATCAATAATTTTAAATATATTGCCATTACCAGTTCATCTATTATTATTACCAAAAGCTACATTCATTGGCTTTTTATAAACAATTACCCGTAAATTAACTATGTTATGAGTAAAATGTTTAAATTAAAAAATGTCCTAATGATTCATTTCGTGGATTTCATTCACATAGGGGTGCAGTGAATCAAGCAGGGGTTCAGTGAACAGTTTCATACAAATGTCATATAAAAATTTGAGGTGTTCAATGGAAAACTTAAATTATGTAACTATGAGTGAGTCCTTGGCGTGAGCGCAGCGGGCACTGATTGGTGGGAAGGGGCATGTGTTAAGAACTTGCGCGACTTAACAGACGTTTCGCTGTGTGAACGAATGAATGAAATACTAGCGATTAACTACTGTGCCCCATGATTCATAGGCCCCCCCTCTCCCCTACCCTTTACCTCTAAGCATAAGTTGAAATAGGTATCTGCCAATCATAGTTACTCATCAGTTTATTTTAAGTCCCCACTCTAGGGCACGAGCCTTCCCTATAGATGGATAGAGAGAACGGGCCATAAACCACCACGCGGGCCCAGTGCGGGTTGGTGGTTGTTAACCTAGTTACCGTACTTAAAGTCGTTTTGATTGATAAGTTGGGATAGGGAATTACGAAACATATTAAAGAAATATGGTTCATTATATTTTAATACGGACGACAGGCAGGACGCGATAAATTTTATTCGGTTTTCATTGTTGGCCTCGATCATTTCAACGCATCGGTGACCGAGTGGCAAAACAGCCGTTGTTTCTTTGCTGATTGATCAAATTTTAAAATAAAATGCCTTACTATTTACGAACAAAAGCCTGTAAATAATGGTAGCAAAAACAGCAAACAGCAGTCTTAAATTTTATAAAGAATATATTTTTTGAAACTAGATTTAAAGAATATCTAGTTTCTTTATATCATGTAAGGTATTATAATTGGATAGCTATCAATTTCAAGTATCTATGACTAACTAGGTACTATGTCATGTCTAGTCGCTTAGTAAACCTATGGATTTACTGTAAAATACCAACCACGCACGAATCGCGACCATCAAAGTACTTAAATTAAAATTATTGCACGCACGAAACACGACTACCTACTTCATGACGGCATTTTTATAACATTTAACAAAACGCACGAATCGCGACCAACTTGCTTCTTTACTAAAAATCGACGACGCACGAACCGCTACCACACCGCTCGGCTCGACACCCGAAAGTTCAATTCCCAGGTCGGGAAAAGTGTGTTCAGCATGTTCCGATGCACAACCCGGGTTTGTGATCGATCACCAATCACCAACTCACATTTGGCAAGCGTGGCCAATACCCATCAATTGTAGCGATGACTTGATTTGAATGATGGAGGCATTTGGCCAACAGTGGGACAGTGTAAAGACTATTTACTCTTCACTGTTAAGTATTTACGTACCTACCTACCTACTACAGTGGTTATGCAATTATTCATGTCTAGGTATGTTCAAGCAATCCATTTCCACCGCGTTCGCTCAAAATGCTTTACTAATTAGTTAATAATTGTCGGTAAGAGCCCAAGTATTCGTGTATGTAGTATAGCAGCAGTAGGTATACTTTGTATAAGTAATAAGGGCTACATCCCATTTGGGGGATACTCATACTAATACTTAATTCATGTATAGCAAGGAAGTGAAAATAAATAATGAAATATGCTTTACCTAGGATATATGAAGATACTCCAAATCATCCAGGATATTGATATTGAACCGTAATTAATATTAATCATACCGTATAGAATATAAGTTATGGACATGGTCAGTTAGGTAGGTACCTAGTTCACTTTATTCACAAATATCTAAGTATCTGGGCCTGAAGCCGTTTGGCAGTAATTTTTTCAAATATTTCTGATATTATGCTAATGCTTCTTGATTCAATATCTTTCCAATATTCTCAATATAATTAATTAGTTAAGTTGATATAATTGACAATACTATCGTATTACATAAACAAAATATATTTAGTATCAAAGGGGACGTCTCACATTTTCGATTTATCAAGCGGTTATTTAAATTATAATTTTTCAAATTAACACGTTAAATTCCCCATACAAAATTAGTATGGCCGCGCGTCATCAAATAAATATAAACGAAGACATTCCAAATAAAATATATGACACTTGTCACTTACGGACGGCGTCGGCGCACCCTTAAATTCAATAGTGTGTTTTACCACAGAAGTGGTTCTACTTTAAAACGTCCACAATCGTGGGTCGGTGGCCTGACTTCTTAGAGCATTTAACCTGACTTCGACAAAAAAATATTTTCCTACTAACGTCAAAATTAGGATACCGTATACTAGGTATTGAGTTGAGACCTTATTGAATTGTGGAGCCGACTTGTGACCCTTTACTACGCGAAAAGTACACATGGCTGCACATTAGACACTACCACGAACTGTCAAATTTCCTCAATAGACTTTGAACTGTATGTGTATGGCATATGGTTAAACATTTATTGACGAAATTTTACAGTTGTGCAAGCGTCTGTTATCTCAGGCTATCTAGGGCTCTCTAGCTCTTTACCTTACCAAGAGCTTTTAGAGCAGTATTATTGTAATTCTATTGAAGTTGTGACAACTAAAGGCGTATCTACCTTTTCGAAAGCTCATGGTAAATCACCCTAACTCATAAAGAGATAAACTAAATGCTGCTGAGTTAAGCCATTCTTATTTTTAACTGGATCTATCATCATCATCATCATCATTTTGAGTATAAGCTTCCTAGGCCACTTATCTCTATCCCAAGCCATACGCATCCACGGCTTTCCCGCCATCTGGGTAATGTCGTCAGTCCACCTTGCCGCCGGACGACCGACGCTTCTATGTCCAAGTCTTGGCCGCCACTCGGTAACTGCTTTGCTCCACCTTCAAACTCGATCTATGGATGCAATCAATCCGTGCCAACTTTGTCGTTGACCGCTTTTACAGACAACGGTGTTTACCGTTGCCTGTAAAAGCAACGCCGGTTTGATTGGAAGTAGGCCCTAGATTATCTAACTGACACAATGACTCATCAATGCAAGCAGAGTTGAAACCATCCTTTCCGGTTCTCTGTAAAGGCGATGGCGAGTGGCGAACAATAGCATGTTCTCTTCAAAGGAAAAGAGAGACAGTTAGAGCCGATTTTTCTTAATATGGTTCTTGTGTTAGAATTGATATATTTGTATATTGTATTTTATCCATGTCAGTCATTGTGTCTATGATGAGGTTTCATTCATCATCAATCTATCTCAATCCACTATTAGACATAGGCCTCTCCCAAGGCGCGCCAAGGAGCCTGATCTCATTAATTTGTTTTATTAGTCCTCACTGGTTGACTAGTAGAGAATGCGACAGGGCATTATTTATTTATTTATTATTTATTCATCTATTTATTTATTTATTAGGATCACCAACATAAGGTACAGCAATTAAATCAAATAAATAAAAAATATAGAGTTGCTTAAAACTAACTCTCCTTACAATAAATTACAGATAACTACAGCATGCATAATATATGGTAGATAAAATTAAATTAAAATGAAGTCCACCTTTACCTTTATTAATGCAATATTTTATTAAATAAAAATAAATAGGTACAAAATCAAAATGGCGGGCTTTTACTAGACAGCTAGGTACACTGAATGGCGGCGTCACACATCCGCCGTCACCGCTACTCGTAATCGCACTCATCGCACCACACGCCCGCCACTTCGCGAGTCAATATTTACGTAGATCCATTCGCGTTAGCAGAACAAGACGATGATTACTGATGATGCAACCGCGTTGATGCAATGCAAACCCCTCGTTTTGCAGAATTGACGTCTGCGTCAATGGCCAAAGAAAATATAAACATATCGCTTCTTGGACGCGGGCTTAAAACAAATAGCCATTTCTGTTGCTTATTTAAAGAGTTTTGAACTTACGTGTTATGTAAGTCGTATGTTGTCGACATATTTTCTTCGTTCGTGTTTGTTTTTTTATTTTCCCGGAGATTTTCTATGAGATAAAACATAGAATTCGTTTTTAAAAAAGTGTTGAAATAATTTCCACGAGCGGGATTCGAACCCGCACCCCATGACATACCTACCGGTGTAATTTGTTCGCAACAAAATTTGCGTAAAATTATATAAATACTTATACCTAACCATAGTCATAGAATTTGTTACCATATTTGATACAAGTTAATTTTAAGAAGAATGTTTTAATGTGAATGTTGTATGTAGTATTTAAGCTCTTCTGGTACCCACGGAAGACCAGCGTCGTGGTGCCAATCCGGTACTTCGATATTATGCTGAGTGGGAGCCATTTCAGGGCCACTAGTTTTAAGTTTTCTATGTTATGCACCAACTTATTGTTTCCTTTGTGTGGCAATGAATAAATGCATATAATTATTATTATTATTAAGTTGTTTTTTACAAGTTATTATATTTGACTGTTGCAATAGTATGGACTACGGACCTTTGCAGAACAGATTTAGTTATTGTTTGAGGTACAGAAAATAATGCTGTTACATAGACAACTAAGATGTAAAATAAACTCTTAGGTACTTTTTATACTTACTTAGCACGGAAGATTAGGTAAGTACTTAAGATTGGAAAGGCACGTATTTATATATTTTATTTCTTTATACCTACTACTCTAAAATTAATCCTAATTAAAATGATCTAACTACATAATGTTAATGAAACAATCAAAACTTTTATCATCAGATTAATATATTTATTATTTATTACTCTTTCACAGTTGGGCAATTTGATCTTTCTCTAGTTAGTAAAGAACGATAAGAAAGATTTCATATCATTAGTGTTTACATAAGTTTATCTTGTTTCTACGTTAACGCTTAATTTAAAGAAAGCAAAGTGAACTTGAACTCGGTAATCTTAATCCCCTTTCGTGATTGCAGTCAAGGCTAGGCGGCAAAGGTCGGGGTAAGTGTTTTAATTTTAGTAATAAGTAATAAAATTATACAACCTAAGTATGTAAACAAAAAAGCAAGCACTTATGCCATCAGAAGTGAAAGAGCATAGTGCTTTACTGTTGTAGATAAAACAAATATAACTTAAAACTCCATATAAGTTAATCATAAAATATCATGTATCCCATAATAGCGTCACGGCTGCGACTTCGTCCGCATTCAAAAGCCTATAATATTCTCCATTCCTTTGACTATCTCTGTGTGAAAAATCACGTTGATCCGTTGCTCCAATTGCACGTAAAAGATGAACAAACATACTTACACTTATTCACACTAGTCGTTAAATCTGCTAGGAATAGGATTATTTCAGAACTGCGTCGCAATTGAAACAACGACGCAACCGTTGACGTAACAGCCCTATGAATGGAGTCGATGGAACTCGTGCGCCAAAGGAAGATAATTACCTGCTGTAGCAGAAGCCGTTCCGGTTCACCTTGCATTATATCAGACCAGCCATTAAAGGGAATTTCCATAAACGACACACTTCCAACTCGGCTCGGGCATTCAACTGTTTTACGAAGTCGTGTAGTTGCAAACGTCACCGCTACTCTGGTCTTGTAACAACGGTTTCAGTTCTTAAAGTCTTGCGTTCGATTCTAATCGGAAACCTGGTCACGAGCATAAATATATGTTACCATAGGGACAATTTGATCTCGTATGTTGTTGCTTCAAGTTGTTATATATTTTTGATGTGTAACATCTTTCCGCTCGCTTTCTATATAAGCAATTTGTGGGAGTGATTTCGTGAAATGGGACGGAAGTATGTGTAACAGTGTAACAGGAAGTCGGGGAAGCGCGCAAGCGCGTACCATTTTGTAATTTTAAAATCGATATTATGAACATGACATAGGTATTACTTTTACGTGACATATGACTATCAAAGGTCATTTTGATATGTCAAATGTTGTCAAATTTATTTTATAGTTATAAAATGATGTAATACCCTACAGCTTCATGGTAATACAAGACCCATTTTTTTCAGAATATAATGTTAAGGTTGCTTATTACTAAGGTGAGATGTTAAATGTTAGACATCATATGAGACTACTGTAAGGCTCGCTCGTTTTTATTTACTTAAGATGTTGGATGAATTATAATTGATCGAAGACTTCCAAAAATTCGAAACGAAAGTGATACAATTTTATGCTCGGGTCGAATGCGAGAAATTGTGTATTAATCCCCACAGCTCCGTTGTGTATACATACATACATACATACATACATACATACATACATACATACATACATACATACATACATATATACATACATACATACATACATACATACATACATACATACATACATACATACATACATACATACATACATACATACATACATACATACATACATACATACATACATACATACATACATGCATACACACAAAGTTATTACCGGCCAATATTAGACATTTAATTTCCAACAAAGACGCTAGTAAGCTACTATCATCGAAAATTAAACTACGTATTACTCACTGGATGGAATCTTTCAAAAAAATCGCAGTAAATTTCAGGTTGACGAGCACAATATACGCATCATTCTTATAGGTAACTAGATAACAGGCGGACTTCGTACCGCTTTGACAGTTTCCATGACAACAAAACAAACGAAACGTTGACAGTTTCCATGACAACAAAACAAATAAATCATTCGTCCGCTTAAGAACACCCGTATCCCATGATAGACCCCTATAGCATCGCCACCTACCGGGTTCAAAATCTAAACCATTCTTGAATCCACTTGAACAAACACAGAAAATTTCATCCAAATCGGTCCAGCCGTTTAGAAGGAATTCAATAACATAAAAAGATTACTAGTGGTCGCCGCCCAGTCGTCGAAATTCGACCGTACCTAATTTTTATATTAAGGCTGCACGGATTGTATCAAGCAATGAAAAATTAAAAAAGAAAGATAGAATGTGAGTTTGGATTGGCATTAACAGATTTCGGCCGCTCCTCTTTCATTTTTGATTTTTTTTTAAATGTATAAAACAATGTTGATTTCATTTAATGTATTTTTTTTGCATAATTAAAAAAAATAGCATTCTGCACTCCTTCTCTATATAAACTATAATTGTGCGAAATTTCATACTCCTCCATCCGCGCAATTTGCTTAAAAAGGGATCCAAAGATTTCGCTTCACGTATTAATTTAAAGTATATAGATAAAAATAAGGGTGCGATCAAATTATAGAAATGTTAAATCATTTGTGTGTAAAAATGTGCGTGTATCTTAAACGTTGTAATAAACAAATTATTATTTAACGTCTTTCTTAATTACATTTTAATATGAAGTAATCACAGAACTGGTATTCATTTAATTATAATCTAACTGCGAATATTCAACATTCTATTTAGTTCATGCATCATTGTCCTTATTATTTATACATTAATTGACAAAAGGAAAACCTCTAATCTGATCCGGGGATGTCCGAACTTGGAATAATGGGTAAGTACTAAGGATTTCACAAAATCACGCCGTTCATTTAGGTTGAATCGGCGAAAGTGTAACACTTAGTAATAAACAATTTTAACATTATATTTTAAAAAAATTGGTCAGATTATATAATTTTATAACTATTAAATAAATACAGTAAATACTTATTTGACATCAAGACATTTGACATATCAATACGACCTTTGATAGTCAAATGACACAATATGTCACATATAATAATAATATGTCATGTTCATAATATCGATTTTAAAGTTACAAAATGGCGCGCGCTTGCGCGCTTCCCCGACTTCCCGTTACAATGTTACACAGTCATACTTCCGTCCCATTTCACGAAAGCACTCCCACAAATATAACAATAATTATCCAGTTTTCATTCACGTGAAATTGGACCTGTCACAAGACTATCCCCCCCGTGTGCCCCCGGGCTACGGGCTACGGCACAGAAAAGACAATAAATACTTAGTACTATGCTACGGCCGTCTCGGGATATGGGTGCCTAGCGTGAGTTTTGTTTACTATCCGTATTCATTCGATTACGATTTCGAAAACGAAAATTTGTATGGCATTGAAGCAGCGCCTCCTGGCGGCATACGAGAAGAGTTAACATTTTGCTATACAAATTCGCGTTAATATAAACGTTAACGAATGGCGAATGAAACTCGCACTTGGCACCCTGAACTCTATTTACCTAAAATTTTACTACAATCGACGCTATCTTTGATGATAATTGCGTATGGTTTTTAAGCATCGATGGCTCGTTACTTTGAACGGTCGATACTTCAAACGCTTGTGACCTCAATGTTACTGTACCTTGGTGGTACACACGCCTGCACATCAGAGTACCGCAAACTGTCAGATTTCCTCAATACTAGACTTTGATCTTTATGTAAATGTCATAAGGTTGAATATTTATTACAGAAATTTGACAGTTTTAGATAGGTTGATGAGCCCGCAATGTACAGACGCCCGTCTGTACATTGGTGGCTCCCAACCTCGAAAGCTTGCTTACTCGTCTCTTCGAAAGCCTTATTATTATTATTTTTTAAAGAGAGATTGCTGATTGCTTCAGACGGCATTTTCAGCTTCACCGGGCTTGTTTGGGGGCGGCGAGAAACTTAAAGGGTTCCTCAAGCCGTGTGAAACGAATCACCTTCGGAGGTTTTCTAGAGGGAACGGCATCGCGCACTAGTGCACGTCCCCGTGCCCTACTAGATTCTCCGAAGGGTTCGGATCGATTAGCGCTAGCTACTGCGCCAATAAAATTCTCATTATGTTTTTTCTTCTAGTACCTACCTATCCGTTATTAAATCATTACCTATTTTGTTATAAAACGTAGTTTCTTTCTAGAGTCACCTATTTTTTGCTTTAGGGTCGTACAAACAAAACCAGAATGCCAATGAAACAAAAGAATCATTACAACCTGTTCTTTGAAAAAAAAATATAGGAATTGACATTATCTTTTGATAATACGTGAATCATCGCTAGTATATAGAAACCTAATAATGTTATTCTTTTAACTAATTTATAATAGTTCTTTTGTTGTTGAGTGTACCTAGTTAAAATAAGTGGATGGCTAACTAATATCACGCTATCACAACAATCAATATTGGAAAAAAATCACACGACCTATTCACATCATTAGTGATGACTGATTTTAAGGTCAAACTGAATACATCGTTAGGTCACATTAGTCGCCTATTCATTAAATCATAGAATGGGTATAATTATAGATATATATATATAAATAAAAGAAAAAAAATCGAATAAATAATTATTCTGTTAAATAAATAATTAATAAATAAAAGAAAATAAACATTAATCGGTAGTTTAATCTTTTCGATTTGTTGAAGCTCTTTTTAAATGATATACTCTTGTTGTTGTCTTGTTGTAGTAAAAAAGTGTACGTCACTACGACTTAAATTAGTTAGGATGTGGTTACGATTAAAAATATAAAACTTTTGAGCTTTGTGCTAATAATAATCAACATGAATGTCATGATAATTATAAGAAACGGTACTGTTCGGATTTCTTAAAAGACAACTCTGTCCGCGTGGGAAAGTAGCCAATGCCGGTCTCCGGCCCACATTTATAGTTAGGATTAAGAATGTAAGGTTAAATAAATTAGTTTTCATGAACGCAACAGTTTTAATTAGATACCTACCTATACTTATTTTTATAGCTTCAAATTCTTACCTACATTTTTACATAATTTAAGTTAGTAAGTATACTTGTTAAAACCCCTCCGGCCACATTGGCAACTGAGATTCACAACCAACTGGTGGCAACTGCCAAAGAAGAACTAACATTCTTGCTACTCAACCATAATTGCCAATTAAATATACAAACTTTTTAAACACAATTGAACTTAATATTAATATTACATATCTTTCCATTCTGACGTTGTTGTCTTATTTACATACCGTGTTTAAAAAAAAAATACATATAGGTTTAATATTTTATACGATGTTTGTTTAAATAAGTAAGTAAGTCAACTTTTTAATATCAAAACTCATGTGCTATAAAATTTTGTATAAGTAGTTGGAATAATTTAAATACCTATATTTTTTCATAAAGTTACCAACTTTACTCGTTCAATAGTCAGAGTATGAAAGGAACAACCAAAAAGTAGTTTGATAATCTTTTAAATCAAGATAAAGAACATGCGCCTGCGCATGTGCGCATCTTTTGTCATTGATTATGCTGTCAAAATAGGCCGTGCCACGCCCCCCAATGTCAAGTGTACGAGGATAACATTGTGGAGTACAGTGCGGTTGTGAAATGGTACTACGGTGTTGAGAGGCACGAGTTCGTAGTAATTCGCGCTTCGCAAAGTTTCCGTGTGCCGGCCTTCGGTCGGTGGTTGCGCAAGAGTTGCGCGCGTTGCATGCAAACGAATCCATGCCGCCGCTGCCTCGCCTTGCGTCCACTGGCCCCGAGTGTACTCCTCTGCTCTTATATGTATAGATTAGTGTAGTACACAGTACAGTCATTCCAGTACAATGAAATACGAATCAAACTAGTCAAAAGTCATGATTATTGCTCGTACCATACCTCGTATTTTATGAATTTCATTTAAATACTGCAACGGAAAAGCATTTGGCCTCCATATCTGATTGCCTACTGTGATTTTCATTCACTATTCGACGAAAACGAAAACTAGAATTAGTATGACAAAATATTAATGAGTTAATGACGAATGGAACTCACACTAGGCTCTTGGGGATAGTAAGTGGTGATAGAGCCCACTGAGCCGAGGTGGACGGGCAAGTCATCCGGAATCCTCGACAGGAAGTGGTGATAGAGCCCACTGAGCCGAGGTGGACGGGCAAGTCATCCGGAATCCTCGACAGGAAGTGGTGATAGAGCCCACTGAGCCGAGGTGGACGGCCATTTCATCCGGAATCCTCGATTGAGGAATAGAGTACCTAGTGCGAATTTTATTATGCCAATCTATAACTTTAACGAAATCGAGAATTGGTATGGCATTGAAACAGCACATTTCCAAACAAAGAAGAGTGTTAAAATTGTGCCATATCAACCAATTCTCGTTTTTGTTATCGGAATCGAATGATGGCAAATATAACATGCACTAAGTAGCCTGAATTCATATCAGACTGAACTTATAATACCCACGCACACACACACTGTGTATGTATGCATGTGTATGTGTGTACATACACACATACACATGCACATATACATACTACACACATAATGCTTCTATTATTGTAGTTATGGCGATAGACTTAGATAAAGTTGCCGTCGGCGTGGGGCAAAGTGGAATAATTCCTTAAAACAAGCCCTACCACCAACCAAATCGACTAACTAGGTATTATGGGTATTTCCTTTTAGACCTCTAAACATCTCAGAGTATAAAACTGGTGGTCTGAAAAACACAAGATGCTGACAAAATTACTACAGTGCAGTACCTTTAGCTGGTAGGAGGAAAGAAAAAGATGAAACTTAAGCCGACCCTGATGAAATGTTTGAAACAAAACAACAAGTAACCCAATCATATAGTATCCAATCTAACTACGTTAAAAAAATGTGCAAATGCATTGAAGCAGCGCCCCCGAGGTAAGACAAAATTTGGCCATTCTCTCAATTTTGACAAGCAGGCTTCTGTGACGCAAGCGCAAGTGAGATGGTGGTCAAACGCTTTCCTATTTTAAAACAACCGTTCTACAGAAGGCAGGTAAAGCCTTTAGTCCCGGCTTTAACTTAAACCACTAATACGCACTGGGCGTCTGGGCCCGTATGATGGTTCATGGCCCGGTAGGGACATAAAAGGAGCTTTGTGATGGTACAAAAACTTATGCTACCAGTGGCGAAGGGTGGATATATAAAGGGAAGCCGCCTTAAAAAAAATAGTACCATATGAAAACCTAGCACCAAAAACCATACCTATCAGTCGAAATAAAAGTACCTACCTATTACCTACCTAGTAGGTACCATTTTGGTGTTAAAAATATTCCCTAACGCCTTACTGTTCACCTATTGTGTTCAAATAGGTGCACGCTGTCATGTAGGTACTATTCAAAATTCAAAAATTCAGTTCAAAATAAAAAAAAATATTCAAAATGAACTTTTAAAAGTGTTTTAGGGTTCCGTAGCCAAATGGCAAAAAACGGAACCCTTATGGATTCGTCATGTCTGTCTGTCTGTCTGTCTATCCGTCCGTATGTCACAGCCATATTTTTTCAAAACTATAAGAACTATACTGTTGAAACTTGGTAAGTATATGTATTCTGTGAACCGCGTTAAGATTTTCACACAAAAATAGAAAAAATAAATAAATTTTGGGGGTTCCCCATACTTAGAACTGAAACTCAAATATTTTTTTTCATCAAACCCATACGTGTGGGGTATCTATGGATAGGTCTTCATAAATGATATTGAGATTTTTAATATCATTTTTTTCTAAACTGAATAGTTTACGCGAGAGACACTTCCAAAGTGGTAAAAGTGTGTCCCCCCCCTGTAACTTCTAAAATAAGAGAATGACAAAACTAAAAAAAATATATGATGTACATTACCAGCAAACTTCCACCGAAAATTGGTTTGAACGAGATCTAGTAAGTAGTTTTTTTTTAATACGTCATAAAGTACGGAACGCTTCGTGCGCGAGTCCGACTCGCACTTGGCCGGTTTTTTGAACGTCAATTCAAAGTCATGACTTCGTAAACCCTACCGCAAGGAACTCGGCAACTAGGCACTGTTATGATAGTTTGGTTACTTTATTTACTTGTATTGTTACGTCAGGTCATAGTTCAGCAGCGTAGACATGTCTGTTATATTACAAATTAATGTTTTCGAATACCTACGGCATCTTGTTGTTTATTTACAGCAGCATTCAGAGACGTCAATTAATATTAAATATCTATTAGCACATTTAAATGTTCATTACAATATATACTATAGGTAGGTAGGTAGGCCTACCTAGCGACAGTTGTTTTGGGTGAAGTCTTTGGAACCCACAGTTGGCCACGTAAGATTCAGATTGCAGCCCCTAAAGGGTTTACCAGGTAGACCCGGTCCGGAAGAGGGGAGAAAGAGGGGGACGGAGCGGCTCCCCCGCTGGACGCCGGTAAGTCCTTTTTTTTTGTTGACCCAGGGGAAATATATGCAAACATATTCAACTTGCTTTTAAAAAAGCAAGAATGATCTAAGGCTGACCTTTTATAGGAAGGCCGACCCAGTAAACGACCCCTGGGGTTGCCTTTAGCCTGAAGGGCTTTTCTGACCCCGTGTACTAAATATCAAGCTTAAAAATTGTGGATATATCCCCCCTTCACCCGAATTGTGGGAGTTGGGGGGAGAGCTCCATATAACCATTCGCGTCTCCCCGGACACGGCGGTGGTGAGTTTACCCTACTTAGTATTAAAAGGGTGTTACTCTACATTAAAGGTGCGTTAACCTCGATCGATCTATCATGCATGACCTGGCCACAATAAAGTTGATCTTCCTATTCAATTCATATTAAACAAGTTAGTAGATACGGGCTTTGTACTTTCCGACCCAGTTGCGTAGCTGTAATACTGGCACTCAAGAATTCGTTTAAGTCCTCGCGCGCCATATGTACGCACGGTCGTACACAAGGTGGCCCGCTAATTATACCTACAGCGCGGGACGGGTTAACACATAGAATACTCTTTATCCAGATATTCCCACGGGAACGGGAAACACGCGGGTGAAACTGCGAGCGGCCGCTAGCAATAATATAAAATCAGGTTAGTAGTCTGCCACTTTTGAGACTAGCTTTTTTTAGGGTTCCGTAGTCAACAAGGAACCCCTATAGTTTCACCATGTCTGTCTGTCTGTCTGTCTCCAGCCTAGCTCATAGACTCTTTGTACTAGAAAGCTGTAATTTGGCCTGAATATACATTTTAATCACGCCGACAAAGTGGTGAAGTAAAATTTTGAAAAATATTTTTTTTTGGTTACTTCCCCTACACGTGAAGTGGGGATGTAACTTTTTTCTTTTCTACACCATAGTGTGGTGTGTCGTTGGATAGCAATTTCAAAAATATTGCGGGTTTGTGGAAACAGTTTTTTTATTGAGGCATCCGTTTGTGAACTACATGTATCACAGTATACAGGGTGGCTCATTCAAATCGGTCAGTATGGGAATGTCTGAAACTATAAGACATACGAAGATTTGTTCTTAGGAACCATGTCACCGATTTTGATAAAAAGAAAAACTGCATTCATACATTTGAAAAAAAACTGTACCCAGCTCGGGAATCAAACCCGGTTGTTTTGAAAAAATAAACTTACACTTTTTCTATTTAAATATCGATTGTGTAGGTCTTAAGCTGTAAATGTCTCTAAGAAACATGATGTCTAAAATGAATAAAATGCATTGTTTTGACATACTTTAATTTATCATAGTAGGTGTTCGAAGTGACCACCGTTACAATATTCAACAAGTTCAGGCATGTAAAATTGTCTCTATGGCTGTTTGTATGTACCTCTCTACTTGTTACATACACCTTATCATGTGGCATTAGAATTGCATTAAATCTTTAAAATATTAAAATAATAAAAAATAATTATTAAAATATTGTATTGAAAAAACGGTGGTCACTTCGAACACCTACTATGATAAATTAAAGTATGTCAAAAGAATGCATTTTATTCATTTTAGACATCATGTTTCTTAGAGACATTTACAGCTTAAGACCTACACAATCGATATTTAAATAGAAAAAGTGTAAGTTTATTTTTTCAAAACAACCGGGTTCGATTCCCGAGCTGGGTACAGTTTTTTTTCAAATGTATGAATGCAGTTTTTCTTTTTATCAAAATCGGTGACATGGTTCCTAAGAACAAATCTTCGTATGTCTTATAGTTTCAGACATTCCCATACTGACCGATTTGAATGAGCCACCCTGTATACATATAGGATGTACACGTATTAAGCTTTAAGGTACAAAATTTTGTTAAAGTAAAGTGTCCCCCCCCTGCCAGCCAAATGGTTGTTTTTGGATACGTGAAAAATTCACGGTCGTTGTATATATGACGAAGTTAAAAAGGAAAACTATCACAGCTAAGTAAGCTTTACAAGTTTACGAGTAACAGTCGACCAACTTTAAAATGTAATTGGCGCAGTATAAATTCCTCATTGTGAACTACTTAAATAACGTTGTCAGGTGTGTGAAACCGGTAGTATCTACATTTAAGTATAGGAGCCATTTAAAAATAAAAAAGGTAATATAATATTTTTTCTAACTTATTTTTTAGACGTCATGAGCCGCCGGAACGTAGTGAACAATTATTCAATAATAGATGTTTGCCTAGGGTCGGAAGGTCCGCAAAAATCCAGTTTAGCAGTTATCAAATTAAATCCATTAGCGGCGCTAGTGTGCCTTACCCTTCGCCTTAAATAAATGTTCATGAAAGCCTCTTCTCAGAGTCCGCATTTTTGAGATGGGCTACGGAACCCTACACTGCACGTGGTACGACACGCACTTGGCCGGTTTTTTTGAGAGAGTTTGCTGATAGCCTCTTGGCATTCTTAAGCTTCACCGGGCTTTTTTGGGGGCGGCGTGAAACTTAAAGGATTCCTCAAGCCGATTGCGCGTGTCCCCGTGCCCTACTAGATTATCCGAGGGGTTCGGTTCGGATCCGATTTTGAGACCTGTACTACTAGGGTGCTGAATGCCGGCTTAACAATATACGAGAATATTAGAGCATTAAATCAGCGCCCTCTCTGTAGGCACTTTATGATAGTAAATTTATTATGCAATAACTAGTTAAAGACGAAAAGGCCACAGGTCGAAACGCACTTTATCTGGGATCCTCAACAACTGAGATACAAGCTTAATCTTACTTCTAACACTCAGATGATAAATAGTAACTAAAATAGGCAACTCTAGAGGGTGTTTAATCAGTAGGAGTCTGGCACACGCAGGCTAGCTCAACTCAGTATTTAGTATATTAGTATAGTATTCACCTCCTCCCACCTCCGGGTTGCAAGTTTTAGCAGGTGGGTACCCCATATGCGGGGTCAAAAAAAATAACCATCTAAAAGTTAGAGGTACGGTAACTTGTATGCCAGGCAGACTTATAACAAGTCCTGCCACCAACCAAACTGATAAAATATGTACTAAGAGATTACCTGTACTATGTAGTAAGATTTACTCATGTGGTAGTAAGTACCGAACTCGGGATCGAGACCTTTATCTCTGAGACCGTTAATGGTACCAGTAGACCACATAATCAAGTACTCGTTTATAAGGACCCACGCTTTATCCAAAACTATTTTCCACCTAAACACTGTTAATTTTTATCTACCATAAAGATTATAAAGATAGTCTTTGCTCATAATTTTACCAAACTTTTACTATGGGGCCAACTCTGAAATCGTGAAAAACAAATAGATTTTGATTAAGTTAAATATTGTATAATGTATGGGTCAGTAGGGACGTAGGGAGGTTGCGTCTTGTTGTGTCGGAGAGGTCAAGATCCGCTACGGGTCGCTGAGCCAACGGAGTAAGTGTTAATAAGGATCCGCTGATATATTTTTTTACGATTTCAGAGTTAGTCCCATAGTAAAAGTTTTCCGTTTTTTTTTTTTTTTTTTTTTTCATTTTGTTGATGGCTTTGTGCGATTAGCACATTTAGCCAGTGTCAAAGTAATTTTTCTAACAAGTAATACATAAATTAGCAATATTTCTTTTCTGTTTGATGATAATGAATGATAATAGAAATGAGAAATGATATACCACCCAACCCCTCGAGTATCTCAGTAAAGATGTGGGGCTTTACTAAGTCCTCGGGCGGACTTCTTGAGAGAATTTGAAAAGTGACGTTGCACTGTTTTGTTTCATTTGCCAACACTCATGCACACTCACGAACACTTAACGGTTAATAATCCACCATTATTTCACATTAATATTCGACATAACACAAATTTTAGAAAATAAAACAAAACCGCAGACATGACTCTTCACTTTCCCGCCGTTTTCCGTTTTTAGTCCCATAAAAAAAGTTGGGCAGAGATTACCATTTATTTTTTTGGTAGATAAAAAATTAAGGTGTTTCATATATTTTTGACGTGACAACGTCTTATAATTCGATAGAGCCGGCTGCACGCACGAAAAAGTTTGGCGTTACTTCGCTCTGAGGCGTTCCATCTAAGGCTTGAAGTGCAAGCGAGAGCGCGGAACGAGCGACAAAGAAGCACAATCGGCTGAGTAGAAATTTAGCCGTGCTGCTGTGCAAGCTCGTGTCCGGCATCGCCACCGCGGTACTTACCCCCAACACCCCCCGACACCCCCAACACCTCCGGACACCACCAACTCCTCCCGCCTACCTGTTCGACGGGCTGCTGCTGCTGTGCAAGCCCGTGGCCGGCATCGCCACCGCGGTACGTACCCCCAACACCCCCCGACACCCCCAACACCTCCCGACACCCCCAACTCCTCCCGCCTACCTGTTCGACGGGTTGCTGCAGGCTGCTGTGCAAGCCCGTGGCCGGCATCGCCACCGCGGTACGTACCCCTAACACCCCCCGACACCCCCAACACCTCCCGACACCTTCTTAAGACGTTGTCACGTTCAACTATCGTCAATAAACCGACTTTACAGACAACCAATTTTTTAAAAAACAATGTTCCTTCCTTACTCAGCTTTGCCTTCTTTACAATCGATACTTAAACTAGTTAATTATAATTAACACATAGTTAACAGTTGAGAACAACAGCTCACATTACGCAACACATTCTAAAATAGCACAATTATAACATAAAAAAGCCTCCACGAGCCTCCACATTTCTCAATGAACGCCGTTGTTTACGTTGGCCGGTCTAAAAAATAAGGAGACCCAGAAGATAAGCTTATTACATACTGCGTTCGAGCAACGCACACGACACTCTCACAGACACGGAATCTTGCAACAGGTCGGAACAGCAGCGCTATTCTCTAAAGGCGTGTCCGCTGCGCCATGTTTTGAACAGAACAATGTTCTTGAACATTTTTGTTCAAAACATTTTCCGTCCGCTGCGACAGTAAACAAAGTTTTTAAACAAAACTTTATATTTAAAAAAATGAGCAGCGACGAGGAAGACGTGAACATTGTTTTGGCTGTGGTGGATTTAGGTCTCGGGAGAAGAAAAAGGAATAGATTTCGTGTCAGACCTTACTTACAGCAACGCTCTTTCAACATATATCAAGAACTGTAAATTGAAGACAGATTTAGAATAAAAATTCTAGTGTTCTCTCTGTATTCCACTCCACAATGAACTCCATCATGATAGTCTATTAAAACACTTTTTATTCCGAGCGAAACGTCTTCCTGCGTCAAAATCAAACATAAAATGGACGATCCCCTCCGCCCTCAGACGAACGCGGGGGATGTTTTCCACAAACTCCGGCAAACATGTTCAAATGTTCAAGTTGGACAAAACATGGCCAAGCAAAGCCACACCCTTTTCTTATTTTTTCGAACAATGTTCTGTTCAAAACATGGCGCAGCGGACACGGCTTAAGCAAAACAGCGTCGAACACGACGTTGAACTCGCTCATAACTTGCAAACGAATTTCAACCTACTTTGAGATAGTAATAAAGTCCACATTCGTTTGCAAGTTATGAGCGAGTTCAATGTCGAGGTCGCCGCTGTTTTGCTTAGAGAATAGCACAGCTGTCCGAACCACTCCGAGCGTAGCTGTTGCGAGATATCCGTGAGAGGTGGTCTATGTGCGCGCTGTTCTTGCGCATTTGTACGAAGCTTACCTTCTGCATGCTCCTGATTTCGTGGCGCTGCGGAGGCGCAGGCTTGACGGGCGGCCGGCTAAGTGGGCGAACTGACGTAACAGTTAGTAGCTAGGTACGTAGATACATTCTGCCTAGTGTGAGTTTTGTTTATTATCCGTATTCATTCGATTACGTTTACCAAAACGAAAATTAGTATGGCATTGAAGCAGCGCCTCCTGGCGGCATACGAGAGGAGTTAACATTTTGCCATACAAGTTCTCGTTTTCATTAACGAATCGAATATCGAATAGTGAATGAAACTTGCACTTGGCACCCAGTTTGCGCAGTGCAATACGACGTACGAGTTCCGTAGATGTTTAGACACACATCTATATTTTAAAAGTACCTACACACAAGATGTGAGGTTATGACGTAAAAAGAAGCGACTAATAGTCATATTTTCTACACAGACATTTTGTGCTAGGAACATTACGCAAGCGGAAGCAAATATCTTCACTTTTACTCGTAATTACTGTCGCGCGACGCGAGTAAACAAATGATGTGAACGGCAAAGTTTACCCCCATATCGGCCACTCGAGGGCACGTTCCTCTTTGCAGGACATTTCAAATATGTTACCGTTAAACACATGGTAAGGCTGCTGACGTCACCCGTGACTCTAGAACGATTCTAGAACCTTCGGCGACGTATGCGGGGTGGCTGCGACGCGCGTGCGCACTGGCGCGCCGCGAGACTGCGCAACTCCGGCCGTCGAGCTAGCCGGTGTTAGGTTAACCCGGTCAACCTTCCACACTATGAACTATGAAGCTTGATAAAGGCTGATGTTACCTACTTAATCGTGAAAGAGCTTTCTTCCGCAATAACGCCGTACAACCTGACACAAATGTCACGGTGCCTACGAATCTTTACAATGGACTTCTTTATAAGGAATCAAACGCGTTTATTTTACATCCTCAGACCAAATAAAAAGTTAAGACGGAACTCTGTGAACAGCAAAGTGAGGCCGGTTTTTTAAATGTGTGTGTTTAAACGGGTGTTGCCATGATAATTCATTTACCCCAAAGTACAAAAATAACGTTAAAAATTATCAACATTATTTTTAACGTTATTAGTTAATAACGTTATCATATGATATAAATAAAAGTGATCCATTCCGACGTAAGCTGTTGGTAAAAAGTGGTGGCGGTAGGAGAAAAGAAATGGAAAAAGTGTTTCAGGAATAAAATTTGTCATTATTTATTCAAATTATTTAATTAAAAACCTTTATGTTTAATTAATTTCTTGTATGCTTCCTTTTACTTTCTTTAATCGCTTTGCATCTTTGACTTCATGTCAGGTCCATTTTTTCAATTTGCTATTATACCGAACCAATTTTGATAACATAATTAAGGGATGAGGGAGAAGGATGGGTACCCTTAAGATATTTATTTATTAATTTATTTTATAAAAGAAGGAGGCAAACGAGCAGGCGGGTCACCTGATGGAGAGTAATCACTGCCGCCCATGGACACCCGCAAAACCAGAGGAATCGCCGACGCGCTGCCGGCCTTTATTTAACGAAAAAAAAAACATATAGTTAATCAGTTCACTAACAGCGAAGATATCTCGTCGCGTATTCATAAACATTAAAAAAATACAGTCGAATTGAGTACTTACCTCCTCATTTTTTAAAGTCGGTAAAAAATTACTGATAAGCATTACAAGAAACAAGTAACGTTACGTTGCGTGTCATAGACGTCACAATACCCAATAATAGGGTAAACAAAAACACTTCATAATGGCAACACTTGTGTTTCAAGCAATGACGTCTAAACTTTATTTTGATTAATTGAAAAATATTGGTTTCCAAGTTAATTACGTGTGAAATATGTTTCCATCTCGCTTTTTATCTTTTGAAGATTGATTCTTGAACTCTTTCACAACACAATTCGGAATTTTCACAGATAAATTTATGATTTTTCAAAACGACTTGCTCCCACGAGCCGCGGACCTACACTGACAAGTTAAGGCGTAGTTTCGTTGTACGTGTGTGCGTGTAATTGTGTATGTACACGGCGAGGCGTAGTTTGACCCGGCTTCACTTCGCTGTTCGCAGAGTTCTGTCTTAACTTTTTATTTGGTCTGAGTTTACATCCCTTTGTGTCCGTGGTCACAGGGAAACCTCGACCATGGAGGGTTACAACCGATATTACAAAACGACAGGTCACAAAAAAATAACCTATAACAATGTATATCCGTAAAAAGTGGTTTATTTCAAAATGTAGTAATCGCGTAAACTTTAGAAAACAATATACCTACCTAGGTACAAAACTTTAACTGCTTTTCAATTTAGTTTTCTGTGTCTCTTACATACAGAATTTGTCAGACTTGTTTGTGTTACCATCAACCGCAGCAACAGTAAAAGGATGATGAGGAGATTATTAAAACAAAGGAGTAGGTTAATATTAATTAGATTGCATTTTGGGCCACAAAACCTGCGTGATTGGTTATCGTCTCATCTTCATTGTGCTTTGTTAACGTAGAAAGGCTCCGCAAAGGAATTATTGTAGTTCGACTAGGTAAATTTAGACGCAAAATCCTAAATGAATTAATTTTCAGTTGTGTATTTAATTGCGTATTTAAAAAAATCTGTAAGTGTTAACATAGGTTTATGCAAAATGGCGTCTAGCCAACAAAACATGGATGTTAACAATGAGAAGCAAGGCAATGGCGAGTATTGTTTGTAAATAAAAATGACATGTCCCATTCTGTCGCTGAAAGCTGACAATGTAAACAAACACAGGGTTCAAGGGAACTCCAGCACACAATAGTTACAAGTACAAGACGCGGAAGAGCGGAAGACATACAACAGGCTAGCTAGAAAATATGTATGACCTAACATAAAAAATTACTGGGTACGCAATGTTATGCAACTATTTATAATAACTGTTGATTGTATACAATAATTATGTAGGAAAGGCTTTATGTCAACGTCAATGGAAATATACTTATATATGTATGTTGTAGACAAAGGCATAGGGCATTCGTTTAATAACAGTGCCCAGACAGTTTTAATTGCACCACATAATATTGAGCATATTTTTTCTTTAGCTATACAACAAATAATTTCGAATCTAAATTCTAAATTTAATGTCTGGTATCTCGATGACGGCACTTTAGGGGGAAACTCTGGTTTAGTTCTCGAGGACCTAATAAACTTTAATAAACTAGTTTGGCGCTATAGGTTTGGAGCAAAATTTTTCTAAATGTGAATTATACATTTGGAATTCCGTGGTCACGGACCGTAGAGCACAAATAGTTACTGACTTCAGTCGCCTACTGGCCCCCAACATCAAAATTCTCCACGATGATTCATTATTTTTATTAGGCGCACCGCTTCTCCTTGCTGCCAACCTTTCTTTTATAAACGATGCCATCGCTAAAATCAATTCAACTGCATAGCGGTTATTTCAAATTAATCCACACATGGCATGTCTCCGAGAAAGAGTCAGGCCACTGGCTGCAATGTCGGTGCCTTGTTAGACGGGCCGGCTCTTACTCTAGCGGTCTGCTTCCGTTTAGGCACCAGATCAGTCCACCCTCACCGCTGTGTGTGAGGGGAGGCTGTTGACGAGCTTGGCCACTGGCTGGTATATCTCGCAGTGATGGCAAGAGACCTGACGGAATGACAATTGGGCCCTGGAAGCTTGGCAGGCCGTTGCTGTGGGATGCAACCTGTGCTGACACCGTGGCTCCCTCCCATGTTCGTGTCACTTCACTTCATATGAGGGCTGCTGCGGTAAGCGCTGATAATTGCAAACGGCACAAATACGCAAACCTAAGTCGAAATTATTTATAGATAATCCTTTATTGTACATTAAAATTACAATTTAAATCTCCCGTCACAAAAAACAGGAAGGTGAGGGTTTGGAAGATTTGGAGTGATTAGGTTTAGGTTAGGTGAAATCAGTGACCAAAACAAAGCCCGAGCCGAGCGAGCGAAGCTAGTTTGCCGGCGAAGCGCCAGAAACAAACTTTTGAAGATTATTATTGTATTGTTTAAAAAATTAAAAATTAAATAAATATATACAGTCGTGGTCAACAAATTAGGGACACTAAGATTGAGAACAGATATAACCCGATTTAGGATTTTTTAATATAAAACTCTATTGATTTATCAAATTCTAATAGTAAAATCATGGACTTCTATTACTATTACCTATAAATCGGTGTAAATAAAACATAAAAAGTAGTAAAAAATGTATTTGATGTCAAAGCTAAAAACACGTATTTAATCTAAGTTATTCAGTAGCTGGACATTTAATTAGGGACAGTAACGTATAACTAAATTAATAACTTGAAGCATCTATTTTTTTACATAACGTAAACCTAACTGTGCTCCTTAGATCATCCCGGCTCTATCGCTAGGAAAATCAATATCCAGTAGCAAAACCTTTGTTTTTAATGACAGCTTGACAACGACGTGGCATAGATGCTTAGACCATAAGATGATATCAATTTCTGACATGTTTTCACCGGAATGTTGGCCCAAGCCTCATAAAAAGCTTCATAAAGTTCATCTAAGGTTGTGGTACGATAAGTTACAACTGTTTTCTTGATTTGGTGACAAAGGTGCTCGATCGGATTAAGGTCCGGGCTATTTGCTGGACAATCTAACACTGAAACCGACTGACCGACGGGAAACGACTTGACCGAGTGAGCGGTATGTTTCGGGTCATTATCATGCTGAAACGTCCATAAATTAGGAAGATGTTCTTCAGCATAGGGCAGCATAGTTTCCTCTAATATTTCCTTGTACTGATATTAGTCTAAATTGCCTTGAACTTTTCTCACAGGTCCTACTCCACGTCTAGAAAATGAGCCCCAAATTTTTATATTTCCTCCGCCGTGTTTCACCTTCTTTATTGTAAATCTCGGATTCATTTCTGATTTTGCAGGACGCCGTACGTAGTGTCTTCCATCTGAAGAAATTAAATTAACCTTCGTCTCGTCAGAGAACAACACATGTTGCCATTGGGCGTAGGTCCAATGTCCATATTTACGTGCAAACGCCAAACGTGCATCTCGGTGTTGTTTCTTTAACAATGGTACTTTCCGAGTCACTCTTCCGAAAAACCCAGCTTCTACCAGACGTCGCCGAACGGTCCTCGCAGATACCTCAGCTGTTGGTTCCGCTCCAAAAACTCAATGTTTAATTAATACAGATCCTAAAAAAGGCTCTTTCTTGGCTAGCCTCGTCATCATTCTGTCTTCTTAGGCAGTTGTTTTTTATGATCTTTTTTCTGGGCACATTTGAAGTAGTGTTATTGCGTTTTAAATATTGCACAGCATTGGACACCATTGTTTTCGAACATTTAAAATAATAAGCTACTCTTCGGTACGACCTTAGAATAATAACGCCTAGAACGATAGTGTCAAACAAAGTTCGTCAAAATATTGAGGCACAAAATACTCCGTCGTGTGCGTTAGCAGCTTGTCATTACACACACAACCGTACGAATAAATGTTGCAAGTAAAATGTTGATTTCCCCAAACTCGGGGTAAATGGGTAAGTTACTAAACTCTTATCTTGTTTCATACTTTAAAAATTGTATTGTTGTTACATATGATTTTTTTAATTACTTCAATTTTTTATGTGAAAATAGCCACAAAGTCAATAGTCACAAAAAGAAAATTGTCTTCTATAATTGTTACATATTATTTTATTATATTAACGGCATACATTAATAATATTAACTGTTTTTTTTTTTTTTTGTTGATGGCTTTGTGCGACTAGCACATTTAGCCAGTGTCAAAGTAATTTTTCTAACAAGTAATACATAAATAAAAAATATTTCTTTTCTGTATGATGATGATGAATGATAATAGAAATGAGAAATGATATACCACCCAACCCCTCGAGTATCTCAGTAAAGATGTGGGGCTTTACTAAGTCCTCGGGCGGACTTCTTGAGAGAATTTGAAAAGTGACGTTGCACTGTTTTGTTTCATTTGCCAACACTCATGCACACTCACGAACACTTAACGGTTAATAATCCACCATTATTTCACATTAATATTCGACATAACACAAATTTTAGAAAACAAAACAAAACCGCAGACACGACTCTTCACCTTCCCGCCAAGAACTCTCATATTAACTGTTATAAACATTAAGATGTTTTCATTTAAGTTTGTGATTATTATTTAAAAAAGTAAAAATTGTAAGGTACATACATACATAAATAGTCACGCCTCAATCCCTCAGGAGGGGTAGGCAGAAACAATGGACCGCCACTTCTCTCATAAACTATTTGGTAGCATAATTTTATCTCATTATGCATTGAATATTATTTCGAGCCTTTAGTCAGATGGCGGTGAAGCTACGACTACCACAATTTTCATATCATTAGCTACCTGTTTAAAGATACTTACATATAACACGAAAACATGTACATGTAATGTTATGTAAATGTAACAATGTTTGGTGATAAATAAGAATGCCAATATTTATTCATTTACTTTATTGCACAAAAATCAGTCTTATCAGTAAAAATTACTGTTATAACATTTCTTCAGCATGTCAGTTTAAAATCCTTGTAGCTGTAACTATTTTCTAAATAACTGGCGCTTTGATAACAGCAATCGTGATAAATTGTCTTTCTTATATTAATAATTTGTCTATTTGATAAAAACAACTCTAAATAAAAAAAACTCGGAACACAAAATGGGGTAAAAGTTTTCCTACATCTAGCAAAATATACATGGAATGACACATTACAAATTTACGAACATTAATATCGTGTTTTACGAAAAAATAGACATTGATTAGCTGTTCTTACAGGTGAAATGTAATCTTAGCATCCTTTTTGCAAGATTCTGACTTGTGAAAGCATCCTTTGATGGCACAAATCGTCATTATAAACAAAAATTGCGGAGCTGCTTACGACACGACGTGACCTTGGATACTAACGAGCCGTTCGGCCAACCAAGCCACATATGGCTTGGTTAAACTTGCCTCAATCACCGTGCGCGTACTCGGCTTCTAGGCGTTATTATTCTAAGGGTACGACCACCCACGCTCGGAAAAAATTAATAATCAGTTTTCGTTGTGTTGCATCACAGCTCTTATTTCTGCCCATCTTTATTTGTTAAAAATATTTTCTACGTCACAGTATAATACCACATGAGTAAGTATTTGGTTTAATGCTCTAAGGTAAATATAGATATATTTACTCATGTGATAATACAACTAGATTGCCGCCCAAACTATGCCGAACTATGAGATTAAAGAAAGTCAATTATTTATTTATAAATTTTGAAAATAGAATACGAATTCTGTGTCCCTAATTAAATGGCCAGTCCTTATCGCGAACATGTAGTATGTATATTCTACTACTAGTGATAATTCAAAGAGGTTTATTGTTCAAGGCGATATTATTGTTTTTATAAACGGAAGCTATATAACTAACATTATATAGACAAATTAAATACTAAATTATTTTTATATTAATTGAAAATAAAAAGTAGAATGCACAATTTGATTAATCAGGAGAGTGTCCTTAATTAGTTGACCACGACTGTATGTAATATTTTAGTTAGATTAATTATTTGTAAAACGTACCTTTTGTTTTCTGAAAAATGTTGACACGTCAGTTTATCTTTTAAAATAAAATAAAATTATGATTTATATACTTTTTAGGGACGTATACCTTAGAATTCAAATAAGCTCAGCTTCCGGTTAGAAGTACCTACCTAATTGTAAATAGTCGGTTTTATTCCGTCAGGATGTCATGAACAATATATTATTATCACTAACAACTCTAGTATGAAATCGAATTATCTATCATAAAGGATTTAATAGAAACTCGATTTTTCTGTCCTCCTTCAGCTGCGAAAGATCAATGAACCCTAGATATTTATAGATGCTATACCTATGTCGCGGTGATATTGTCAAGCTAACGATTTTATAAATACTCTAGAGAAATACGTAGGCACCTACTTTTATTGGGAAACTGTCGGACTTATTCCGTATAAAATACCACACTTTGGCCCAATGCGGATAAGTGGGTGTTAATGAATGCCATCTCACAACCTAAAACGGTACTAACGGCTTACGAACCACGGCGAAACTCCAAATAATGAGACCTAAAAGCCCAAAGTTGGGCCACCGAGCTCCGACCGTTATTTAATGTTAAAAAAAACTTTTAAAAACAAGCTTTTATTACGGAATAAAATAATGAACTAAAACTAATAAAATAAGGTACTTTCTGTAAGGGACAGTGTTGAATATCTGAAACCAATATATTTCACTTTTTATCAAGTTTAATTATATCAACATTATCATAAACGTACTTATAGGTTAGTAATAGAAAAAAAGGCTGTCGCGGGAAGTTAGAGATGTAACTTTTTATTTGATTCTAATCTTACGAAAAGCTTTTATTTGCTTTTTAGTGATCGCTGGATCGTCTTAACCTATACATTTTATTTAGCGTGTTATTACTATAAGGTTACTTTCCGGTTAGTTTTGAACATTCTAGCACCTCGATTTGGACCCCATCAAGAGTTTTGCCACGGCTTAGCGCAACGTACGCTTGTCCTGGGTGCCTAGTAGTATACTATTACTTATTCTCATTCGATTACGTAAACGAAAACGAAAATTAGTATAGCAATAAAGCAGCGACTCCTGGCGACATGGCGACGAAGGCGACGAGAAGAATTAAAATTTTGTCATACAGATTCTCGTTTTCGTTAACGTGATCGAATGGCGAATGACACTCGCACTAGGCATCCAGCAGCAAATACGAATAGTAGTAGTAATACTGTATTCAAAAATTCAAGTCGATACTGTTAAGCGTTGAAGATTTCCCTCGTAAGGAGGCAATCCCGGCTGCAGCATCTGGTCATGTCACCCAAATAAATGTATTGTCACCCAAACTGAACGAGTGTACCAAATTTGAACTTGATACAAGTGATCAAAAATTAGCTTGCAAGATTCGGGCTGTACATACAAGTGATGTTAAATAACAGCTTGTAAAAAAATCAAAGTCAATTTATCAAATAACAGCTTTATCAATATCACTGCGACATATATAACGAATGATACTCTTGGTAAGGCTGGTTCCTCCATTTGAATAGCGTTCGTCTCACTCCCACATAAGCTTCCCCGACTTTCAGTTACACACTTGCTACACGGTTACATATACTTCCGTCCCATTTCACGAAATCACACCCACAAATTACTTATATAGAAAGCGAGCGGAAAGATGTTACACATCAAAAAGATATCAACTGGCATTATCGAGTTTAACTTAAGGTATGTTCCGATATACACTGCGGGCACTGTCCAGTGCTCTTACTGGTGAGAAATTTGTTCCGTTATGGACTGACAGTATACTGCCGCAGTATCCTAGGGAAATATATGACGACATAAATCGTCGCCATTTTTGTACTGTAAGCACTGGCATTTTCGAGGTACCTAAGGTGCTCTCAGTGCTTTGATCACGTGATCAACAGCGTCCAAAAATGATGACATGGATGACAGCATGGATGACAGTATACTGGACTGCATTCCGTTTTAAACAGTAACCAGTATAGCTAACTGTAAAGGAACGGCTTCGCAGTATACTAAATTGACGTCACACGTTACAGTGCTCGCAGTGCATATCGAAACATACCCTTACTCTATGGTAGGAAAAGGATGGTACACACGCCTGCACATCAAACTACTACAAACTGTCATATTTCCTCAATAGACTATGAACTTTATATACATGGCATAAGGTTGAACATTTATTGAAGAAATTTGACAATTTTGGATAGGATGATTGAGAGGCGTCTGTACTTCTAGAAACGGCCTTACTAAAACCAGGGTGCCTAATACGTACGAGTTTTATTAGAGAGTGCAATAATGATGAGGATGCGGTCCGATTATAGCTCCGATTATCAGGTTTAAGAATCTTTATTTCTCATAAGAATTAGTAAATTAACTTTTTTTTATATTAAAAGGAGGCAAACGGGCAGGCGGGTCACCTGATGAAAAGTAATCACCGCCGCCCATGGACACCAGCAAAACCAGAGGAATCGCAGATGCGTTGCCGGCCTTGAGAAAGGAGCTGGATCTTGAGGAGGGAGTAGGAATTGGGAGGGGTGAGAGATGGGCCTCCGGTACTTTCACTCACCGGACGAAACACAATAGCAACGAGTGCCATTGTTTCACGCCGATATTCTGTGAGAAGGTGGTATTACGGGCGAGCCGGCCCATTTCGTGCTGCAAAGCAGCGTGGCTCTACCACTCAGACTGTGTCACTCATTTAGCACCACCCAAGGGTCACGTGTAAGGGCTCAAGGGTAAACCTACGGACGCGAGTAACTTTAACCCCCGATAGATATATAAACTTTAACCTCACTTACATGAAAAACTTATATCTAACTTAAATATTAAACTTATTTTAGATTTTTCTCTTGAGCCATTATTCTACATTTAAGGTAATGCAATTAACTAAGGTTATTTCATAATTAGGACAGAACTTCATCAAAGCATTGTAGACTAAAAATTTGAATAATATTCATATCGAAAACAATAAAACCACAATAGACAGCAAACTTTGGTTCAATGCGAAGAAAAGTGTGACAGAAAGAGGGTAAATCTAAAAAAAAAATACACTAAACGCACTGCGTTCGTCCCGAACAGCATTGGAGTATAGCGATTATAGCTAAAATATTACGTAGGTTATGTACGCTTCATAGCTCGTTCACTCACCAAGAGGCTATACTACTTACTACTACTTGTACTTTTAGCAATTTTGCGTACAAAAAACCTACTTACTAAAAAATTAAGAGATCCCATATGTTTACTGATCTTCACAAATTTACGTCGTTGAAGGCGAATATCATTTTTTTAACAAAAAATTTTACGACGAAACTTTGCTGCAAGACGCAGTAGCTATTTACTTATGAAAATCACAGATCATGCTTGATGCTTGTGTAACACAATGACGACAGTTTTTTTTTTTATAATCAAACAAATGATGCAACTTTGGAACCGGTCAGCTTATCGCTCGTCATAAGTAATAACACAAGATAATTACGCTTAATTTTTGCTTCAACGTCACCTTGAGGTTAAAAGCTGTCTAGAAGGACCAGTTTAGTCATACTCGTACCCCTTGTTTCTGAGGTCATACCGCTGCTTATAAAACACGACAATCCAGTAACATACGTTGAGCTAATTATGCAGAAACAGATACCTACTGAACTTTTATTAGCAACCAGAGTGCTTGTGCCTATGTTTTTAACTTTTAAAACTTCAACATGAAGTCAAACATTGGGTATGCAGGGTGTTTCGTAACAGGTGTATAATCCCAAAACATAGCTATGTAACCAAGTATAGAGAACACGGTAAAAATATGCAAAATCTTATTAACGAAATCTTCGTTCGTGCACACGGCGGCAGATCCACCTATCCAAAATTGTCAATTTTGAACTTTAGCTTTTGGTCATAAGGATCAATATTCATTTTAGAAATTTGACAGATTTGGGTAGGTTGATCTGCCGCCGTCTGTACTTTCCATAAAAAAGACAAGTTTATTTTGTTACATTATTTTTGATTAACCCTGAAATGTTTTGACTTTTGTTTCGATTGGACCATAAAGTTAACGACCAAGAACAATGTATCAGCACAGAATACATAATAGTACAAGTAGACCTAGGGTTGTCACTTTGCAATTTTACATAGTAACAAACAACCTTTTTATCTCAGCCATAAAGTGCTTTTCAGGCATATTTTTTATTTTTGGGGTACTATGCCCTGTACCCTATCTGCCATATTCGGGATTATCCAGGTATTACCCAACACCCTGAATAAATGGTGTTCTTTGTCCTTGATCGTTCAATATGAATTGTTAAACTACGCGAGCGGTACTCAAACTGGTCCGACCAATGAACTCGACTGAAGGCAATGTTTATAAACTTTGTAACGTCAAAGTACTGTCTGTTAATTGTAGGACGGAAACGAAACACTTATCTTTACCACATTACATATGGCTGTATAATGATTTGTTTAATTAAATTAATAATATCACAAATTACGTTAACTAAAATAATAACTCAAATCACAAATTATTTTTTTTTAAATAATTATAAACATCGTTTTAACCTTATCTTATCTTATCTTAGTGGGGCCTGCCGAGGTTTCCCTCTTGAAGTAACACTTCGACCCATCGGGATCTTTTGTGCAACCCAGTCCTTTCACTCTTCTTCCTCTGTAAAGATAGATGCCATAAGTTTGGCCACGTAGGTAACTCGTTTTAATAGATTTCAAATTAGCTTTTCATAAATTAACCAATTAGTCACATCTTTAGCCAAACCGATGTTTAAGGAATGTTATGTTATACTTATCACAGATATACGAGTAAAATCTGATGTTAAAACATAATGAAACATAAAATGTTCAAAATAATTTTTAACGCAAATTTTGTTGCGAACAAATTACAAAAACACAAAATGTTGAAAAATTTTTTTTCTACTTTAAAATCTAACCCCCTTTCTTACAAATAAACAAAGAATAAGGTCGGAATAGTTATTCCGTGTTTTATTCCCGTCATGTAAACGTCATTTCAAATTAGAGTAAAAGAGACAAAACACGGTATAACTATTCAGATCTTATTCTCTGTTTATTTGTAAGGGGGTTAAAGTACACACGCCTCCACATCAGATTAAGTTAAGTAATACAAATTTCTACAATACACTTTGAACTTTATGCCTTTATAATATGGTTGAAAATGTTATAAAGAAATGTAGAACTGAAATGTAGACGCCTGCACATCAACCTATCCAAAACTGTCAAATTTCTTCAATAAATGTTCAACCATACTGCATACACATAAAGTTCAAAGTGTATTGAGGAAATTTGACAGTTCGTGGTAGTCTAATGAGCAAGCGTGTGTCTATGCTATGCTCAAGTAAACCAAATGGCCAAAGGTGTCTTAAACATATAAAGCCTTTACTAATGGTTTCAATATTGATTTTCTCTAATTTGAAAGCAAACATTATAATAATACGTATATTAAGAACTAGTTGACCCGGCGGACTTCGTACCGCTTTGACAGTTTCTATGACAACAAAACAAACAATGACATCAAATGTTTCACAGCTAAGATTTTGTATTGGAAAATTAAATTGTCGTTTTTAATATTTACCGTTACTTATTATTTATGTTTCTCACCGTTTAAACCTTCCCCGAACTTCCACAAATATTTCAAAATCAAAATTAGCCAAATCGATCCAGCCATTCTTTAGTTTTACCGACTCAAACAAACAGCAATTGATTTTTATATATACCTATAGATTTTTAGTAGATAGGTAAGGCAGGTACTAGAAAGCCGGGGGTGATAAGTTCATGGCCACAGGCAATAATAATATGAAAAACATAGTCGCACTGCGTCAATACGACTCTCGAACTATTGACGTATGTATACCCCAATCAGGTTTTTATTACCTTTGGCATTAAAATATGAACTACACTGTGACATAACTTCAAGTCTTTATGGACCTACACTTTAAAAAAAATGATGACAACTAGCCTGGCTAGCCACCACAACACCATCATTATAAATGCCTGTTGTCATAAACAACGACATGTGGTTCTGTAATTAAATAAATATTAATACGAGGTAATGTTAGAGGACATCTTTTATTTATAGTATATTTCATATATACACTTCTCATCAGAAAAATCGAAACACTTCCCCGTTTTTATGGTTTCTGTCCTAATTTTACACAAAAGAGTTTTCATTCCATGAAAAAAAATCACATGATTGTATAGCTGGCAGTTTGGCCATTACATGACAAGCGAAAATTCTAATCGATGAAGAATCGTATGGAAGCAGTAATAAGAGTGTGTTGTTTTATCAATTTCTTTCATACTCCATACAGGGTTAATTTTTTTTTTTAAATATCAGAAGGAGGCAGACGAGCTGGCGGGTCACCTGATGGAGAGTAATCACCGCCGCCCATGGACACCCGCAAAACCAGAGGAATCGCAGACGCGTTACCGGCCTTTGACTTGTTGAACAAAATACAAAACCTATGAAAATTTAATTTGAATTTAGAACATTAACATTAGGATTTGAAAATCTTATATTATATACTATTAAACGACATTTGACATATATTCCTAAATATACACATTTTTCTGATAATCCTTACAAAACATAAACTTGCAAGGTGTTTCGATTTTTCTGATGAGAAGTGTATATTAAATGTGGTACATTACAATGGTGGTAACGGTTACAAACATCGCATATTTTGTAAATGTTAAATATTTATAAAAATATAAATAAACATTGGACTGATTATTGTTCCGACAGTTATACCAAGTTAAAGTAGCCAGAAATGTGATTCCACACTTTTGAATAAATCTTTTGTCATAAAAACATTGTTAGCGACAGTTCAGTTAAAGTAGACAACTAATCAGGCGTTATTTTGCGGAAATCCATGGTTCAAAAAAAGTAATTGAAATAATATGTAGTGTTAATTCCGCTAACTTCCAAGTTAGCGGACAGAGCGGTAGCGGAATTAACACTACATATTATTTCAATAAATTTTTTTTTTCAGTTAACGTAGAGCTACCCATTGGTTTAAGATTCCGGGTAAAATGTATAAGGTAAATGTAAAAGGTCTTAGAATTAAAGACCAAACGCATTACAAACGCCAGATCGCTAGTGACATCCTTTTCAGCAGCTACTCAAGGATCTGTAGCTGTGGTCACACTGATTCAATATTAATGGTACCGTATATTCATTTTTGTTTTCTTTCTAGGCTAGTTGAACAGAATACTTTCGCAGAAAGGAGACAAAGTACAGTACTAGTATCGTAGAACAACAGATGTTTTTATTAAATGGAATGTGTCATCATCACGAGTAAGTATAAAGCAAATCTTTTGTCATTATCTCTTACTCTTTGTTCCTTCTGTTTTTATAAAAAACTTTATGTTATATCTACAAAGCATACGAGATAAACGTTGAAACTCTTTCTTTTTGAGGAGTTAAAAGAGCATTACAAATGTTGCTTTATTACTTACTAGCACTGTCCCTGCGACTTCGTCCACGTTGATTCCGTATTTTTAAAAAATCAATATGAAAACCGACAAAGTGTTGAAAAAATTCCATGGGCGGGAATCGAACCCGCACCCGATGACATGCCGGGTCAGGGGCACTACCAACTATGCTATCGTGGCTCAATCCAACTCGCCGAAATTAATCAACACTATCTACTTTTTACGATGCAGTGCTGCACTACATAAGGTACTGGTATCCAGGCTTCTTTGCAGAAGAACAAAAGTGCGCATTTATAAAACTGTTATAAGGCCCATCCTTATGTACGGTTCGGAAGCCTGGACGCTAACCTTAAAGAGGAGAATCAGCTTCTAGTGGCAGAGAGGAAAGTTCTTCGGAAAATCCTGGGTCCAATAAGGAGGGAAGATGGTAGCTGGAGAGTCCGAAAAAACGCAGAGATTGAAGACCTCGTGGCTGAGCCTAACATAATAGGAGAATACAAATCACACAGACTCCGCTGGCTCGGTCACATGCTGCTAATGGGGGAAGATCGAAGCGTCAAGAGAGCATACTTGGGTCGACCGATCGGACGGCGACCGATTGGGCGCCCCAGGTACCGCTGGAGCGATAGGGTGGAAGCTGACTTGCGCGACCTCGGAGCCGTCAACTGGCAAGAGACTGCAATGGACAGGGGAAAGTGGCGAGTTCTCGTTTCGGAGGCCAAGACTCACTTTGGGTCCCTGCGCCAATGGAGTAAGTAAGTATCTACTGTCGACAAACTACGTCATCAACATCCGATCTTAATATTTTTACAAATATTATATTAAAGATCAGTTAAGAATTAGGCAAGCTATATTTATGATTTTTTACATTTATAATTTTACGCAAATATTGTTGCGAACAAATTACAATTAGAAAAAAGAGTGTTGAAAATAAATCCTCGAGTGAGATTCGAACCACTTTTTCACTTTTTCAACACTGTCTTTTTTCAAATTGTAATTGTAAAATTATATATAAATAATCAAAAATCAATATCTATATCAAAATATGATTATTACCTATATTACCAGCAAGGAATGTATACCATTCTAAACCAGACCAGAGTTCCAGAGTTTACCCTCCTCAAACAAATAAAAAAGTCACAAAATTTACACCTCTATATTAATAGTATAAATAAAGATATAGATAGAAATTGATATAGAATTAGAAGATTATATATACTATAAGATTACATATATACCTAATAAACACGATTGAGTAGCTCGATGGCGCCCGGTCTGCGAGTGCTGAAGTTAAGCAACTTTCGCAAAGGCCGGTCATCGGATGGGTGACCAAAAATGTATCATCTCGAGCTCCTCCGTGCTTCGGAAGGCACGTAAAGCCGTTGGTCCCGGCTGCATTAGCAGTCGTTAACAACCACCAATCCGCACAGGGCCACGCGTGGTGGTTTATGGCCCCTATCCAACCATAGGGAAGGCTCGTGCCCCAGCAGTGGGGACATAAAAATGAGCTGATAATGATGATAATAATGATGAAAGTCGATATAAATATAGAAATAAATAGATAAATCCAGTAAGTACTTACAGGGTGATTAATTACCTATCATATCGTAATTACTTGGTAAATCTAGTATTTACTGGAAATACCTTTACCGTAATTTGAGCATTAATTACTGACTCACTGACTAACCGGCTAATTACGAAATAGCAGGAACTATGAAACCAACGAACTTGAAATATTAGCAGATAGTTTCTTCTCAGATATTTTTAAAAGGGTTGTATTTAATCGATCACCAAAGTAACCTAACGTAACCCACAAAAATACTAAGTTAGCACCTAAAAATACAAAGTTAGCACCTAAACTACATTTAGATACTAACTTACCATTTTAGGTGCTAGCCTACTATTTTTTTGTGGATCAATTTATTATTTCTCTTTTTAAAATTCTTCCCGGGTTCCTGAGTAGCGGTTGTTCATGCAGACTAGTCAAACATTATAACCCATGATTGTTTTGTTGGTTGTCCTAAATAAATAAATAAAAAAGAATTAGTAATTCTACTATATATGTTACATTCTGACTTCTGGGTGCCGAGTGCGAGTTAAATTCGCATTTCGCATTTTTTATTACATTAAATTTTTAAGTGCTCCGCAGAAATTGTACTTGTTTGTAATGCTTTATTAATCGTTCATTAATACAATAAAGATTTAAATTAAATCAATCTTTTTAATGTAATGTTACTGAAATAAATGTGCACTTTCTCGCATGATTCATTTTTGCTTTGTCCATGCACTACGAGTATTTTCCAGTGATTACCAACAGCTTTATGCCTTCCGAAGCACGGAGGAGCTCGAGATGATAAATTTTTGGTCACCCATCCGATAATCAGCCTTTGCGAAAGGTGCTTATACTTAACCACAGCACTTGCAGACCGGGCACGTTAACCGCTGCGCCATCGAGCTCCTCTTTTTATTACCCTTTTAAAGAATATTATAAACAAACTGTATACACCGACAATAAAACAAAAAAAAAACAATAAACCTTAAAAACAAAAATGGTTAAACTCAAATAAGAGCCTCAGCACGGGTAAGGGTTAAATATTTCTGATAACGTGACGTTTACAAATTGACAAAAATTCGTGACAAACGTTGTATGGAACTGTTTTGGAAAAATTTATTCCCAATTTATATTAATGAGTAAACCTGGATGAAGAGGCAAGTATGTAGTTCTATGGAAAAAAATAAGAGAAAATTGCCTTTTTTTGTCCCATTGACGTCAGTTCTATAGAACAAATAGGAACTACCGACAAATACCGAATAGCTAGCAGAAAAAGTCGCGCTTAATCAAATTAAATGGTTTTTTTCACCTTATATTCATTAATATAAGGTGAAAAAAACCATTTACAAGTAAAACGACACCCCAAAGCGTGGGGTGTCGTTGGATAGCAATTTTAAAAATATTGCGGATTTGTGGAAACAGTTTTTTGATTGAGGCATCCGTTTGTGAACTATTAAGCTTTAAAGTGCAAAATTTTGTTAGAGCCAAGTGTCCCCTCCCCTGCCAGCCAAATGGTTGTTTTTAGATACGTGAAAAAATTCACGGTATTTGTATATATGACGTAGTTAAAAGGAAAACTATCACAGCTAAGTAGGCTTTACAAGTTTACGAGTAACAGTCGACCAACTTATAAAATGTACTTGGCGCAGTACAAATTCCTCATTGGGAACTACTTAAATAACGTTGTCAGGTATGTGAAACTGGTAGTATCTACATTTAAGTATATGAGCCATCATTAAATAAATGTTCATAAAAGCCCTCTCTTAGAGTCCGCATTATTGAGATGGGCTACGGAACCCTACAATGCGCGTGGCCCGACACGCACTTGGCCGGTTTTTGCTGATAGGATTAAGAAATTAATTATATCCAAATAGTTTATAATGATTTATCTTATGTAATTGCATGCTGTACGACAGTAAAATATGTGCGACTTATAAACTAATAAACGCCATTTTGTACCATATGTTTAGCAATGAATGATTTAATTTTTTTTTATGAAAAATAAGCTTATACGTACCTGCTTATTATGAAATAAAAATGAAATATAGCTAGGTACTTCAAACGGCTGCACTTCATACAACTCGAAACTGTCAAATCTCGTCAATAAATTTACTACCATAATTCTACAGAACAAAGTCTTTTGAGGAAATTTGAGAGTTTTTTTGGTTTGATATGTGCAGCGTACAATATACAATGTCGAATTTTCAAAATTGCGATTTCAAGCACGTCCTCACGCCCGGGCGCCCCTCTTGTCTGTGAGTGCCTTTATAGGTATTTATCTTGCCAAATATTATTCTCCACACATACCTGACATAATGTGGAACTAGGGAATACTTTACACTGAACGGTTGCTCTTATCAGTTTAGGAATATAAGAATCTTTGGTAAAATAAAACTTACTAAAGTTAATGTGTTTAGAGATGTGCCAACTCGGATTAAACGTGACTCGAGTTAACTCAAGTTAAAATTCGCGTAATTTGAGTTGAACTTGAGTTAAGTAACTCGAGTTGACTAGATGAAAATGAGTGAATGATTTGTTTCAAGTTAGTAAATCGATTTGAAAAAAGACAAAGTGTTGAAAAAAAAATCCACGAGCGGGATTCGAACCCGCACCCCATGACATGCCGGGTCAGGTGCACTGCCAATTATGCTATCATGGCTCAATCCAACCCGCCGAAATTAATCAACACTATCTACTTTTACTTTATAAGCCAAGGGAGTCCTATTCAATGTCGACATCTACGTCATCAACATCCGATCTTAATATTATTACAAATATTGAAAGATCAGTTAAGAATTAAGCAAGCTATATTTATGATTATAATACATAATTTAACGCAATTAATTACATATAATTTAACGCAAATATTGTTGCGAACCAATTACAATTTGAAAAATTGCTCGTTGATTTTTTCAACACTTTGTCTTTTAAATGTTCAAATAATTTTTAACGCAAATTTTGTTGCGAACAATTAATATTAATTAATTATTTGAACATTTATAAATAGCTTGCTTACTTCTTAACTGATCTTTAATATTTGTAAAAATATTATGATCGGATGTTAGTGACGGTAGTTATTGACATTGAATGGGCGCCTTTGGCTTTCAAAGTAAAAGGTGTTGAATAATTTCGGCAGCCTGGTTAGAACCACGATAGCTCAATTGGAAGAGCACCTGACCCGGAATGTCAGAAGGGTGCAGGTTCAAATCCTGCTCGTGGAAATTTTTTCACTATTTGTGTAATAATCCGCATTTGGCAAGCGTGGTGATTAAGTTAATGTCCATCAATTGTAGCGACGACTTCTTTTCAATGGTGGAGGCCTTTCCCAGCAGTGGGATAGTATGTAGGCTATATACTACTTACAACTCAAATCTATTAAGTCATCGAAACAGCAAACGCTTGTCTGTGATAAAAGTAAGTTAGCGTAAATATGTACTTAAGTTTTTCACATTCAATCTCAGCATAAAACTCTTCGGCTAACGACACGACGCAAATGTTATGTGCACATAAAATTATTGAATAAAACATAATATGGTTTTCTAAAATTGACGCGAATACTTCACATTTAAATGAAACGCTTTTTACGACCTACTCGCGTAACGGAACGCACCCGATATAAATAAATAGGCATGTATGTAACTAAAAGCCAGTCACAAAAAAAATCAGGGTTAATCTCCCTGTAACCACAGACCCTGTAGAGACATACAGGATTCAAAACGTCAGGATAATATCAAATAATATGTAAAACTTTAACGCAAGTAAATTCAATTTGAAAAAGTCTTAAAAATTTCCACGAACTGGATTAGAACCCGTAATTGTAGCTTTTAAAATTTTAATGGTTCGCAACACAACAACATTTGCGTAAAACTATCCATAACCATAGTTATAATTTATTGCTTGCCTACTTCTTAACTGATCTTTTATATTAATTATAAAACTATTAAGATATAATTCTTATGAATTATTTAAAAAAAATTAGAAATTATTAAGAGTAAATTGATAAAATTCCGGTGGGTTGGACAAAGCCACGATAGCATAGTTGGTAACCCACATAACCCGGTATGTCGTGGGGTGCGTTTTCAAATTCCAAGTACCTAGATTCGTAAAAAGTCTTTCATTTCTATAGAAAATATTTAATTTAAAAACATAAATTTATCGCAAGAAGGTGATGCTAATGTTTTACTCAATAATTTATCCAAGGCACCATGTGCTTCCTCAAACTGTCATTTCTACATTGTATACGTAGCGTGTCAAACATCATTTCATTTCATCATTTAGTTTCATACGGCATTTCAGCACGCTCGTTGTGAGAATTAACTTAATATTCTATTGTGTTTTTAATTATGACTTACGCAAATTTATATGCTATTTAAATTGCTTATTACTTAATGTCTGCAAGAAAACATTGTTGATGAACGTGCCATAAATACTAATTTTCACGCATTGTGCCTTTGTTCATATAAAGCTAGAAGTCAATTTAGCACAATAAAGTAACTATCTGTACATCGGAAGGTATGTTAAGGCGAAGGGTAATGCACACTAGCTCCGCTAATAGATTCAATATGGTTGACTAAACTAGATTTTTTTTTCAAACATTGTGAACCTTCCGGCACTAGGCAAACATCTATTATTTAATAATTGTGCACTACTTTTAGGTTTGTTTTTGTATTCATTTGCTAACACCAAAAGTGGCCATTGTTTGTGAATAAATGCGATAGCCTGTTTTGTGAATAAACCACGCAACAAAAAGTAGTGCACAATTATCAAATAAATATACTATGGATGCTTTCCTGTTATCGGACGGTACGCAATGTTTAAAAAAAGATCCGGTCCGTTAGTAATGGTGGCGCTAGTGTGCTTTACCCTTCGCCTTAATAATTCTATGGTCCTGGTTCTTATTGTATAGGAGGCAGTCGTTAGCTCCTGTCATTCTGTAGGTATTTTTTTTTAAATAATTATAATGTTTATTTTCTCTACACAAGCATCATACTATTTGTGAGAGACTGGTGCCTGAAGTAGGTTCCATAAGAAACCTGCAAATACAGTCTGTCAGGGTAGTGATAGAGTGGTCCCATGGGTAAAGTCCTGACAGCACGTGACTCATGTACCTACTCCTCGAGTTTACTGAGGGTTTGCTGCCCTAGGGGGAAGGAGTCGGGTGGAAGAGTCCCACATAAACTTCTGCATCTCTCCGGGTGTAGAGTATTTTTTTTTTACGGATCTACTCGCATTTATTTTATACATTTTTTTCAAGCTGGCGCGTATTTTGGCCAACGTATAAGTTTGGTCATGCAAAAAGGGAAAACGCCGCCAGCGTCCTGGGCACTAGGCAGCGATTTGGAGTCCCTTTTTTATTTGTAAAAATTATGTGTATATTTTTATTTCTATTTCCTTTTTTAATTTATGTTGTAAATAAATAAAAGACATAAAATGTAATTAAATTGCATAATGCAAAAAAAAATTGCGTACCTAGTGGGTTAAAGTCCGATCTCCCTCTGAGCTCATGAGCTAGGATCAGTAGGAAAAGAAGAAAAAAACTTATCGTTATCTACATTTAAAGAGAAATTATATATGTAAATAGGGACAGTACATCAGGTATGACGATTCATTAACAAAGAATATGGTATTTTTAATGAATGCCTTAATTATTGTAATCGTTATTACAATGAAGATATCTGTCCCTGGCTATACAGGTCTTCCGTTATGTGACAAAGCATATAATTGCCTATATCTCTGCGTCAGCAATGGTGACCTGCGAATAATAATAACAATAATTGTTGTGGGTATGTTCGAGCGAGTTCATTGTTTTAACTCGGTGCATTGCAAATGCATTTATTCATAACTAGCTGACCCGGCGGACTTCGTACCGCTTTGACAGTTTCCATCATTGAGTTAAATATATATCAATGGTTTCAACAAAACAAACAAATAATTTTGTATTGGAAAATTAAATTGCCGTTTTAGTATTATATATCGCTATGCTAGCCTATATATATATATATATAGCCTATGTTATTCAGCGCTAATGTAGCATTCTAATGGTGAAAGAGTTTTTGAAATTGGTCCAGTAGTTTTTGAGTTTATTCGTTACAAACATACATACATACATATATACATACAAAAATACAAAGGTTTCCTCTTTATAATATTAGTATAGACAACATGAATAATAAGAACAAAGCTTTTTGAACTAATTACCCCAAATAGGTAGGTACTATGTTTTGGAAAATAATATGTTAATAAATCAAATCTTTAATGGGATTTAAAGCAAACTTAAAAGGTATCCTAGAGGGTAAGAAGATGTCTGTCTACACATAGGTTTTCTGCAGCATCACTTCACGATCACCGGAGCGTTCATGTTCTTGTAGGACCTCGGCCACACCTCGGTCCTTGTCTTGCATGGGGGTGGGGAAAAGCGTACAGGCAAGGCAATGTCTATACTCGTCGGCAAGTGACTTGGACCTCAGATTATGGAATGAGCTTCCTGACGAGGTATTCTCTAAGGAGTAAGGCATGGGTTTTTATCAAAAAGGGCGTTTTAACAGGGTCCTCAACGCCTGAGGAAGACCTCTGGTATTGCATACGTCTTATCATCGTAAGGACATTATGCCTGACTGCCACCTTAGTGATATAAAAATTACCTACGTTAGTGTGCAAGTGTAGTATATTTGGTAGAGTTAGATAGTGTGTGCGATTGATGGTACATCAAGATGTGTCACCAGTTAACTAGGCCTGTCCACGTGTACACGAACGACCAAGAGACTTCACCATATCTTTAACTCCTGCGAAATAAAGCATACAATCGAATGGCAATATTCGTTGAAGAAGTTCCACAATAAATAATTAATAAAGAGACGTCTAGACTTAGACACGCTCATCGAGACAAACCTATTGTCATTCTATTTATACAGGTGTTAAGTATATTCACGCCACGACCTTTTACTTAATTTGGTATTATAGGTACCGTTGCAATAATAAGAAGCATTTCGCTGAAAATTTTATTTTATTCATATACTATACTTACTAACAAAATAAAATGTTCGGTAGCTCAGCGGTCAGAGCATTGGAAGTAATTCAAAGGCCGTGGGTTCGATTCCCACTTCCTGAGACTAGTTGATTTTTTCTTGTCAAATTTTATCTTGTGATCATACATCTTTTTTTTTAAATTAACGGGTAAGCACAGTGCCTTGATCTCACCTGATGTTAAGTGATGATAAGGCTAATGATTGAAGCGCACTTCGCCCGGGATCCTCAACTAGTGAGGCACTGGCTACCTTATCTCTAGCTGCCGTAACACAACAATGTTACAAACATTGATGTTATGGCGACATATTATATAAGATGTATATAAGATGGTGGATATAGTATTGAGAATGCAAAAATTTAAACAATAAAAAATGTTGATAGGTATATTTACACTTATTTATTTATACCTATGTATCTGCATGTAAATTCATTTATTTCGCAAGTATAATCTATTTAGAACTAAACTTTTAAAAAGCTATGAACTATTAGTATTACTAACTACTAACCATTAGATCATTCCCATCGGACAGGACGAAAATAAGTAGGTATCTATAGAACAGAACAAAATAGAATACCACCTATTCATTGCCATTTACAAAAATAGATTAAAATAATATTTCGTGATGGCAAGAAAAATACTGTAATTTTAGTATCCGATGTTCCGGCACGGTTTCATCTACAGATCACGGATACAGTTATCTGTCGAAGTTCAGAACCTAAATATCGGACACTCATACATAGTCAATCGAAAAACATTATTTTTCATTCCCCACTGCAATATTTATAAATTACTAGCTTCCGCCCGCAGCTGTGTCCGTGTGAAATTCGATCTGTGTTAAATCATTTTACACGGTCATATTACCTCTAAAATCGTATTGGATTGTGATTAAAAGTTTGTCTATGCCCACAGCTATAATAATTGGTAATATGTACCTATAGGTATCATACTCAAGCACTTAAATTTTCGCTGAGCAAAAAAAAATACGTTTGTTGCATTCTAATTTATTGTAACGTGGAAGAAAGACAAACTATGAGTATATTTATAGTGTTATCTTTGTTTACACTTTTTATGTCTATTTTAGGTACACACAGAAATTATTTTCTTAACACTTACTGTACCACTTCGTGTAACTCAAAGGCAATATGCGCTACGAGATGCAACACACAAATCACCTCTATTTCTAAAAACATAGGTTACGTTTCACATTGGAACAAATCTACGGATATACACTCGTAAGTGCGTTTGAGGCAAGCGGTCCGAAGTACCACTCGCGAGGTCGCTTGCTCAACATTCTACATCGGTTGCTCAACGCAGTGGTCAATCTCAATTATGTAACTGGTTTCGTTCATAAATTCGTACAACTATGCCATTTTGTGAGGTGACATTCGCAATGCCACGAGATTTTTAACTCAGAACCAGAACCAAGAAGGTTGATTTCGTGCAAAATTGAAAACATTCGGATCGCGATACAAATTGATTAGCGATTGAGGCTTCCAGCGACAGTGGGGAAGTAGAGCGCAATAAGATGAATTTGTACAGGAGAAAGTTAGCAAATAACGTTTTTTTTTCGTTCCATAAACAGAAAACACAGTTTTCAAGAAAGGAAGAAAAACATTTATTAGCAAACACACAATACATTATAAACTATTGTTTACAATAGAAAAGCGTCTATAAAATAAAAAGAGTACTCGTATAAGAAATAACGAAGAATATGAAGCTAGTGGTTTTTATGTTTATCTAAATCAACTTACTTAATTGTATTTGGCGGTTTGTGACTGAAATATCCATGTGAATTTGTACTTGTACAAATTATTTAATAAATGAAAAAAGAATATAATAAACGATTATAGACTACAGTAAAGATAAAATTAAGAGATATAATTTGATTTTTAATATAATTGATTTTTGATATAAATAAATAAATAAAATAAAGACACAATTATTTGTTTATTTATTTGTTTATTTGTGTACTGAGATAATATAAGAAACTACTTAACTATTTCTAGAAAATCTTTTACTTATAAAAAGCTACACGCTACTATCACCATGTAATAAAGACTAATAAGTATAATTCTTGTCCAATATTGATGTTTTATAACATACCGAACAGATATAACCCGAGGAAGCCTATAAAACTTAGCAGAAACTTATTAAACTTATTTTGCAAAACGACCAAGGTGTTATTGTTGTAACATTTTTTTAAAGTGGTACGATCAAATACTAAGTTTAATAATAACTTATGCAGAGGGTCAATAGAGAGTCAACTGTTATGTACTTATTCGTAATGTTTAGATTCCGAGTTTTATAAAGTTATTATATATTTTATTTATCTTATCTTAATTTATACAGGTAAATTAAAGTACAAGTATTTTTACAAGTACTCAAAATTATAAGGAAACGTTGTACTTAATGAGTTCGACAGTTCTGATTCGTAAATTGGTCAGCAATAATAGAAATCGCGACAATAACAACTATTAATGGCAAAAAGCATTAAAAGTGCAGATTAAACCACGTAACAGGACTTCTTGGCGGGAAAGTAAAGAGTCATGTCTGCGGTTTTGTTTTATTTTCTAAAATTTGTGTTATGTCGAATATTAAGGTGAAATAAGGTGGATTTATTAACAGTTAAGTGTTCGTGAGTGTGCATGAGTGTTTGCAAATGAAACAAAACAGTGCAACATCACTTTTCAAATTCTCTCAAGAAGTCCGCCCGAGGACTTAGTGAAGCCCCACATCTTTACTGAGACACTCGAGGGGTTGGGGGGGTATATCATTTCTGACTTCTCATTTCTATTGTCTTTTATCATCATCATCCATCATACACGAAAGAAATTAATATTGTAAGACTTTTTCATTTGCTAAATGCTTGTGCAAAGCCATCATTAAAACAAAAAAAAACCACGTAACAGTTCATCAAACGTTAACTTTTTTTGATATGACCTGAATACCAATTTCTGTAACCTATAAAAATGATGTAATGTGGTGACGTCATATTTCACTACTGACATACCATAAGGCTACACACAACAATAACACACGTTAGATGGCTGCTGTTGTTTTATCTAATTGATTGACTGGTTACTCAATAGAGAAACTTTTTAGCACCTGACCAAACGATATTCTTTCATAGTTAGGCTTCTTTTCCACCAGACATGTGCGAGGGTAGCTCTAGGTGCCAATAGGAAAAGGGCGCCTAGAGCCCGAGAGATAGAGGTAAATGGGTGATATCATGTTTTCTTTTAATTTTCTCTATACCCTGATCAAGGACTTGGGCCGTCGCTGGAGGTAGCTAAACGGTGTGCAAGGAAAAAATACACCAACAGGATAACTCTATTTTACACCGTAAGGAAATGGAAGTAATGCTATTGGTGGATTTTTACCTCTCGAACCGCTTAGCTACCTCGCACATGTCTGGTGGAAAAGCAGCCTAACTATGAAAGGATATCGTTTGGTCAGGTGCTAAAAAGTTTCTCTACTGACCAACCAGTCAATCAATTAGATAAAACGACAGCAGACATGTAACGTGTGTTCATCTTTATATCGTGTCCATTTCCACTCAAGTACCGAACGAAGCTCAGCCACAGCTTAAGCTTCAATGTTGCTTCAAAATATGAATAAAAATGTCAAGCGTAGCCTTTTTTTTTTCGCTGTCAAAATTTTACTAGTCACAGGGCGTAACTTGTGACTTCAAGATGGATGGACAACATAATCGTTCCACGCAGTGGCGGCCTCTCAGCCTGGATTCTGCTATTTTAAAACGTCTCTAATCCTGTATTTTCGACCAGATACTGTCGTTCTTCCTACAGAGGTCCCCTTAAAATCTTTATCTTTAATTATTCTTCTGAGGAAGTCCCACAAAACTACATATAATAATATTTGGTTTGTGAGAGGTCCCATAGAGGCCGAGTTGAGGCCTTTGGCGACAACAAAACGGATCACAGACTGTGCTGACCTTTAAATAATATAAAATAATGGATGACAGCATAATTATTCCATTCAATATGAACTTACGACCCTGGCCGGTAACAAAATGGATCGACAACACAATTATTCCATTCAGTATGAGGCTGCGGCCCCAACTAGTGGAAAAAGCCTGTCTTGAAGTTGGGTTATCGACCGTCGTGTGCTCATGTCTGCAGCGCCGGCCGCCGGCCGTGTCGACACAACTCGACATGGTTTGTTTATGTTTTTATCAGCACCAAAGTCCATTCGGTGCTGGGTAACGTGGCTATTGCGTGGACGGAGCGTGTTGCATTGGAATTGATAAGTGAAGTCGCCAACCCATAGGTGCTCGTACCTATGATGACAGGTTAAAAAAGTCCTGTAGACCAAAAAGGCCAGATGGGACCTTTCAAGTTGTGGCCATATTATGTGTAAACTACTGTCGTGTTGTCATTTAATTAGTTGTATTAATTTTGAATGCTTATTATTGCGAAAAGAGATTTGTAGAACTGATTATTTTCTATTTTTAGATTCGCTGCAGTAACTACTAACACACGGTCTTTATTGTTAACTTAGCTAACTTTTAAATATGGGTACCATTATGAGTAACTTTTTATATAAATAAACATAATAGCTAGCTTGACATTTCAAGCCTTTCGCTCGTGGTCACAGGGATAATCCTAAGTAGATCCGCCACAAAGTGTTTCGATACAAGGCTAATCATGATAACTTGCTCAAACGAGATATATTTTAATTGATGTTTAATGTGTATTATCTATATACCTATCAATGTATCTAAATACAGTCAGGGAAGACAGCCAGGGGCAGATTCGTCGCATTGCGGACATTGAATTACAAATACCAACCTTTACAGAGCGGGCGTAGTGATATTCCAGCTCTGCGAAATAGGTACTCTATACCTGTTTTGTCTGAGTTTAGCATATAGGAATCAAATTTCGTGAAGTGGGTGACTTCAAGGTTGGCTTTCTTGAGGTCTTTGTCGCTCTTGTATGCCTTCTGATGATCCACTAAATTGCTATATATATTGTGAGTTATATAATCTCCATTCGATTACGTTTATTTTTTCGAGCCTTCTAGCACAGAATAACGAAGTGTCCTAGTGACAAACGAGGTGAGTTAAAACGAGGTTAGTTGCTTATGTTATAATGAAGTACCTACCGAATAAACTTTTTATCTATGTATCTAAAGTGTTACCATACATTTTTTTCCGTTAATGTGATCGCAAGTTGAAGAAACAAACTTGCAGCCATCGCTCAGGTGCCTCGAGGGACAGCCTTTTAGCCTTTGTTAAGACCCGTACGATTTCAACCGTAACTGATTTAAACCGAACATAGGTTATAGAACCTATATACCTATAGTTATAGTTTGATCGGAACGGTGATGCGAAATCTATTTTGGAGTATACATACATACTGTGTGCCTAGTGAGAGTTTTATTTGCCATTCAATCATGTTTCTCTCTTCTGTTAGCGACAAACGAGGAGAGAACTACAGTTGTATCATACAAAATCTCGTTTTCTTTAACAGAATTAAATTTCAAATAAAACTCGCACTTGGCACTCTGGTGACAACCAAGGTAAGTTAAAATTTAACATAAATTCGCGTTATCTATCTATATATTTATACTATTAATAAAGAGGTAAAGTTTTTGACTTTGTTTGTTTGTTTGAGAGGTAATCTCAGGAACAATAAAAATTCAATAAAAAAATATTTTTAATATTGAAATGCTACATCCCCTGCGGGTAACACAAGCTATATTTTTCTTTTAATACCTCAAATCCACGCGGACGTTGTCGCAAGGAAAGTGCCAGTGAGAATATAAACATGGCAGATAGTAGGCCAATCTGTTGTACGAAAGTAGGGCTTTGAAGAATTGCAGACACGACTACGAAAACAATACTCAGTTCTGTAAGGACTTATATAGATGGAAAAAAGTTTAGAACATCGTTTCTCTATACTATTAATAAAGAGGTAACGTTTGTGACTTTGTTTGTTTGTGTGTCGGCACTAATCTCTGAAACTGCTGGTCCAATTCCAAAAATTCTTTCACGGTAACATAGACTATATTTTATTTAGATGAAGAATGATTTCTTTTTTAAATCTGAAATCTACGCAGACAAAATCGCAGGTGAAGTGTACTATAATAAACTTTTTTTATAGTTGTTAATGTGATCGAATTGTGACGGTTGGATTCAAAAACAGTGAGCGGACAGCTACCTCGCGATGATGACATAAATAGTATATAATCAAAGCATTACTTAAATATAGAGGTTTATTGTTAACTTTAAATACCTCGTGAAATTAACAGTGCGCTTCATTGGTTAGTATCTTAATGTGATTGTATTGTTTCACTGTGGCCATGATGTAATTCCTTTGATGGTTACAATAGTTCTGTTGTTATATCTCTTAGGTTTGCTCTATGCAAAGTAAGTAAACAGAAATGTGGGATATAAGTGATGTTAAGTCATAATACATTTACATACATTATAGTGGTGATGAAGATGTATGTATCCGCGGTATCCGCCTAAAAAGTCCTATGTGAACCTAGTCACACGTCTACATGGGGAGAATTGGGGAGATTCATAATCACCAGGCTGACCCAAATTAGGTTGGGAGTCTAGCAAAGCACGTTAAGCAACAGGAGCCCGAGATATTTTTACATGATCACCTATTCAGGAACCCGGCTTTGCGAAAGTTACTTATCATGCAAAAACTCAACCCGAACCCAGAAGTCTCTAAGCCAACAAGCTTCTCCACTAAAGCTGTGGCTAAAGTTTATTTTGTATATTATTATCATCATCATTATAAAACATTTATTTCAAATAATAATATAATCCACATATTTCATGTTACATATTAGGTTAGTAATTACTTTAGACTAATGTTAGTATAAAACACAAATAAGGTCCAATGATTATTATCATTACACACTACAATGTAGTATGCCAGTGGTAACTCAAACCTGATCTCTCGAGGGTAAATCTGGAACGCGTTTCAAGTAATCATAGCCCTCATTTACCCAGTACACCTATTTAACATAGATTTATTTTGTAACGCACTCATTTCAAACGAGAACTCTTACTGTTGCAAAAGTAATGTTGCGTAATCACGTAATTATATGATGACGATTTGTGAATGGCCTATGAGTTCTCAGACTTCTTGTTGGTTTGGTTTATATACAATTTTACGCGAAGACTACACATTGAAATGAAATACTTTCAGCTTACAGGGCTACTATAGTTACCATAGCCTTAGAATAGTGCGAAACTTTACTTTGGGAAAACTTTACTGATGAATGTAAAATTGTATGTAACATTTATAAACCAAATAGAATACAATTTATTTATTATTTATTTATTTATTTTAATAATTATATATTCCCAATTACATAATTATGAACATAAATCTAAATTATTACCTACAGTAAAATATTCAAAAATCTTTACATTAATAAAATAATTCCATCATTAAACACTATTAAATATGAACTAAAAAATTACAAGATTACATAAAACAGAAATAAAAATAAAATAGAAACGCCAATTACATACCTATCTAGTTTATTTCTCAGGGGGCATTGTCAGCGTCACCGGACCCTTTTTTGGGGCGGCGAGGGTTTTTGAAGTCGTGTGAAACGAAACGCCGTCAGAGATTTTCCAAAGGCAATGGCATCACGTACTCGTGCGTGTCCCCGTTCTATACCAGATTCTCCGAGGGATTTCGATCGAATCGGGAGGGAAACCACTCGAGTGCGCCTCTAAAGACTAGGACCTCGACAGGTTGACCATCGTGGGAAATACCAAGTGCTAAGTCTACGATTGTTCTGTCAAATATTGCAGTCGTCAATTCAAGAAGTCATCATTTCCGGTAGAATTTATCGTTTTCATAATAAACAACAGCCAAAATTCGACTATCGTCCTAGCTTCATACAAAATTTGTAAAAATGAAAGATCGTATGCCTATTTGCTTAGTCTGTTTAATAAAAAATACACACGATAGGTATGTAATATTAGCAGTCATATTACGTAAGTCATCATAATCGTATTAAAAACTTAACGTGCGAGTGAATTAGTTTACTCATTTTCTACAAGAGAGTACGATATACTAAATGCTTTGAACTTTTAATTCATTCTTAATCCGACTTTCAGCTTTAGGCTTGTATTTTTTGGAGAGAGTTTGTTGTTTGCCTTGGACGACCTTTACAGCGTCACCGGACTTTTATGGAGTAGCGAAAACCCAAGCCATGTGATAGAAACATCATCAGAGGGTTTCCAGATGCATCACGCAAGCGTGTCTCGTTCCAATTCTCCAAGGGGTTCGAATCGAATTGGGAGCGGAGCAACCCGAGGGCGCCTTTGTAGGCTAGGACCTCGGTTTGACCGGCTTATTACCGATCTTTAAGTGACAGTCGACTGACAGTGACGTCAATTTACAACTTAACACTACCAAAACACATATTCGTATTACGGAACGTAGAACGTTACGATAGCGCCATAAGCGAGCGATTGACGAACTAAAATTGCATGACGGCGCTCTAAAATAACCCGTCCGATTGTAGCAATCACAACTAGTAGCAGTCGCGTTGCCATTGTGCAATTAGCAACTGGGTGCTATTTTCGGTAATAAGTCTGCGGGTCGTGGGGGTGGTGGGGAATAACGCCTAGGTACCAGGGCCGTATCTAGACTTGAATTTAAGGTAGGCAGCTGTGGTTACAGGTAGGGCGGAAGTAAAAATGTTACTTGATCTGTTCTGGTCAATCGAATTTTGGTGTACTTGATTTGTGAACATGTGCGAGTCAGGTTAATACTTATGTAATTGTCGGGGTGATATACAGGGCGTAACAAAATTCCCTTAAATTGCGATTTCGAAGTTGGTGCCATAGTAAAAGTTGTTCGTATTGATGGGTGGAATGACCCCCCCATTCGGCATTTAAAGGAATTTTGTTACAACTATATATTATGACTGTAAGACCAAATGCCACTATATGCTTGTATTTTTTTTCCGTCTTTAATCTGCTTACAGTACTTTGCTTATTTGATTATTAAGGAATTTTATTAAAGTAGGGCATTGGTATTTTAAGGTACGGCATTGCCCCACAATGCCCCCCCTTTGCTAGAGCCCTGCCAGGTACATGGCTGTTCCTGTTATAAAGCGCGAGTGTACCGGACCTTCGTACTCTTGTTCTACGAGTACAGAGTCTTAGGCCTATACTATTGTGCGTGTGTAGTGTATTTTAGTGCGTAGTGGCACTTTGAGGATTGGGCGGGGTAAAAAAGTGGAGCTGCTGCCCTTGATTCTGTATGTACCTCCTTGTACGGTGCACAACCGGTTCTTATGGAAACTTTAGGTGAGTCAGTGTCCTTCGGTTATTTAAGAAAACATCCAACAACAATAAAGTTAAAAATAGTTTAGGCTATATAAAACTTGAGTAAAATTCGTCATTCGACCGGTCGTAGTTTTAAAAATATGATGTTTACTTCCGCTCCTAGTTTATTTGAGTATAATGATTGAAAATTGGTCTCAACACCTATTCGGTGCCGGAAATCAAATATCTGTATCATGCTTACACTTGCCTCACAGATGCCAAGGCGACCATGTTTTTAATATCCTGACAATTACTCATGAACTTAAACTTATAATTGTTCTCACTTTCTAGAGTTTCAACTGCTTCTGTAATCTAGTTGTAAGCCCGTCTCAGACTTATTTCCCTGGTTTGATTCCCAGTTGAAAAGTTCATACACATATATTGCTAGTTTTGGTTGGTTACCAACCAAACAAGCCATACATTAGTCCGTCTGGCTAACTACCATAATATGTCATGTGAGACTGTCGCCATAACAAATAATGTAAATAGGATTATTATTTATTGTTTTCTAAAGTTTACGCGAACACTACACATTTAAATGAAACAACTTTTACGGATCTACTCCATACATCCATACAGATAGGTACCTCAATGGTGATTCTCACCACCATTCTAGTACTGTAGGGAAATCTTTGTTTCAGAGAGCACGCGGCATCTGTGACACTCAACACCTGGCTGCTGAGCTTCAGCATGTCAAGCGCGTACTACAGAATAATAAACTGAAAGTACCACGGCTTCGTCACAGAAAACGCAATAAACTAACCACAGTCGAGCGCCAACCTGCCGTACTTCCATATATGAAAGGTGTCACTGACAAGATTGGACATATCTTAAAGCGAGCTTCAATCAACACTTACTTCAAGCCGCCAAAGAAGATCAACCAATTTTTACGACCTGTCAAGTGCAACATACCCCTTCAAGATGCAGGCGTGTACAAACTGGACTGCGACTGTGGGCTCTCTTACATCGGGCAAACACAGAGAAGTATAAGAACCCGCGTTAAAGAACACGTAGCCGACGTCAAGCATAGGCGCGAAAATAAGTCTGCAGTATGCGAACATTCCCTAGAGGGGCCCAACCATTACATCAGATTTGATAAACCGCAAGTACTCGCTCGCTAATTAAATTAAATGAGGGTATACAAGCTACTAACTAATTATGAGATGACCAACACCTCAGTCTCCCTGTGACCACGGACCCTGCAAAGGATTCGAAACGTCAGGATAAACATTAAATAATGTGCAAAATAAAATAAACGCGAGTAGATCCGTAAAAGTTGTTTTATTTAAAATGATTATTATTAATGTGTATATAGCACTTTAAGTAGGTATACTTAGAGATAAAAGTATTTTTTGTGCTTCGATAGCCATTTGTTTTGTTGACATAATATGTCATTGTCTTATCGAGACAAGTTCATTATCATAAATCGTTTATCATCATACCTATGTATGGTTGGTTGGATAGATAGGTGGGTGGGTGGACTTCAATCTCCATAAAATTTTGTAAACATCAAATTTACATATTTGAATTATCTTGACGTAAGAAATATTAAATAAGTATTGTCATTAACGATTGATGTGGTAAATATTGTTAATAATAATAAAATGACAACCGGCTTGAAAGCCCCAAAGAAGATACGAAAAACTGCTACAACAGATTTTTTCATAAAACGTGTATCATAACGTAACGTGTCGCTTATTTTATGTATGTCCCCACTGCTGGGGCACGAGCCTTCCCTATGGATGGATAGGGAGAACAAGCTATTAACCACCACGCTGGCCCAGTGCGGATTAGTGGTTGTCAACGTCTGCTAATGCAGCCGGAACCAACGGCTTTACGTGCCTTCCAAAGCACGAAGGAGCTCGAGATCCGTCCATCCGATGACCGGCCTTTGCGAAAGTTGCTTAACCTCAGCACTCGCAGACCGGGCGCGCCTCAATGTGTATATTTTACGAAAAATTTTAACTCTTATAAAGTTACTGCGAGTGACGTCGATTCTGCATGCAACATGCAATTCTCGTAGAAAACTACTTGATAAATAGAAGTTAAATTAGTCACAGAAATGGACGGCATGTCTTTATTTCCTTGGAAGTTGGGTAGACCTTTAGTGTGGGACGCAACTTGTGTCGATACTCTTGCACCATCCCATCTTCCTAGCACTGCGTGCTGTGCTGGTGCTGCTGCTGCGGCTGCAGAAAACCTCAAGCGACGAAAGTATAATAACCTTATCGGTAATTATATTTTCGAGCCGTTTGGGGTTGAAACCCTCGGGCCGTGGGGTCCGAATGCTCATGTTTTGTTTAATGACATCTCCAAACGGCTGGTTGACACTTCCCATGATCCAAAGGCTGGCTTTTTCCTTGGCCAGAGACTAAGCATTGCCATTCAACGTGAAATGCCGCCAGTCTCTTGGGTACTTTACCAGTCGACTGCGATGCGGAGGAATTTTTTTAGTTTTGTATTAGTTTTAGTTACTTTAGGTTATTATAATCTCAGACTTTAATTTTGTATTTTATGAAGTTTTTGGTTTTTAATTAGGATATACCTATTATACTTCTTAAATAATTTATGACAGTTCAATTTCATTAAAATAATACTGGTCTGATGATGTATTCTGTTTCCAATTTTAGAGCTTTGAAATTAAAAGTTTACTAAAGAACTTTCCCGTTTCTCTTTAAACATACCCGTGACCACGGTGGGTGCAACTGCATTGGAACATCAAACATAAAACGGTATGCCTAGCCACTACTAAGTAGTTTGCGCTTGCCTTTGTAAACTAACCCTTGCTAAACGTGCAGGTCACAGAATAACTAATGTGGAAGGCACCGGCATTCCCCAATCGATGACAAGAATGTAACACGCAAGCCCTAAGCTGTCAGAGGGTTAACGACACACAAGAAGGACCAGTGGCCCAACAAGTCATCCAAAATAAGGCCGAGGTCATGCTCATTAAAGTCTGTTCCGATACCAACCACTTTAAAAATAAATCAACTTCCTGATCTAAATTTAAAAATGTTTCTTTACAACATTTGGCAACCAGGCCGACGCTAACTAACTGCTATACAATGAGCAACGCAGTAATTATTCATAAAAAAAATTACTTGCTTCAATGTCAGCTGACGATGAATGGGACCGCAAAAAATCCCGTTAAATCACGCGAGATGGTCTCGCCGCACCATCGAGGTCAGCCTGGTAATGATGGCGGTTTTGATGATGATATGGTACACACCTACCTTAATAACGCATCTGCAGATTGTGCGTGTAAGGCAAAGATCAAGGTCCTAACTGGTTTTGTACACACAATAGCAAATTGATACTTGTAATTCTTAAAATCTTGGAAAAAACTTCTTTTTGTTATGGATAGATTAGGTACCTACTCTTTGTTTTAACGGAATCCGACTAGTAGATATCAGGCGTTTCGTGATATGACAAGCATTGAAAACTGATAGTTAGGTAGTTCAAAGATCGAAATTGTTTATACTTATCACTATTTATAAACTTCTCATCTAACAATCAATACAAATAAATAATTATCTGTTTTCAACAAAAAGACACTCTTATAAATATTGTATAGTCTCCCTGTCAAGATAATAAAGTAATATTATGTAAAATATACGCGAGTAGGTAGGTACACACATATAAAGTGATTCACTGTTTTACGTCTGAAGCGTTATTGTAAGACCAATAGAAGTCCTTGTTATTAACAACGTGTTTTTTAAACAGACCACCGGATCACCGGCGTCGGTCGGATCGGAAGCGCAGCAGGAACAACAACAGGCATTCGCTAATACAATTATTTTAACGCTTGATTTAACACTTGTACACACGCATGCACATCACTACTACCACAAACTGCCAAATTTCCTCATTAGAGTTTAAACTTTAAGTCTTACACATATAACTGAAAATGTATTGAAGAAATTTGACATTTTTCGATAGGTTGGTTCTGTGCTAATTATTGTAAACAGGTATAATTCAATTTCATTAAATAATTTTGTTGTAATACATAATTGAAATAAAACCACTTTACAATTTCGTTTTATCCGTCGGTGGTCACACGGATACTGGCTGGTCGTCTCATGATTTTATAGTTACTTGCATACCCTCTATTTATTTTGATCGGGTGCGTTTTACGCAGAAAGAGCTTCTCGTATCTTTTGATCTTTTGTAGGTACTTAATAAACTCCAAGAGTGGATCCGTAAAAATGGTTTCTTTTCACAGTGTAGTGTTCGCATAAACTTTAGAAATATATACTTAATTTGTTACAATATTGGTTTAAAGTTCTAGCAGTTCTATTCATAATCCAAAATTTGTATATTTATTTTAATTTTTACACAATTTTACTGAGGTTTTTTTGGAGTACAAGTATGAGAACGTGGCGTTGCAAGGTCGCAGTGGCGAAGAGTGGAAATTTAAAGAAGGAAAGCCACCCTTAAAAATTTATGTAATCCAAAAACTTAGCACAAAAACAATACCTATCGACGTAATTTTAATACCAAACTGTTGACCGTTATGTATGTTAAATGGATGAATTAATATATCTCGTTAAGAAATACTGTTTAACTGTATGAAGTTACATGTTGACCATTTTCTAAAGGGAAGCCGATGGGAATCGGATAATATGGAGTCTTCGCCACTGCAAGGCAGCCAAATGATGGCCGCAAGTTGGAATACTTGAGCTGAATAAGGTATTGGTAGTAGGATGTTTTAAATCCAGAGTCCTTAATTTTAAAAAGGTCCAATTTACTTTATCGTTTCTTTCTTGTGCTTTGGTAGCCGAGTCGCTAAGCGACCTGCTTGAGGTCCTTGATTTAATTCCTGGGATGTGCAAAGTGCGATTTGAATTTTTCGATGCATAGCTTGTGATCATCGCATCATCGTGATAAAACCATACTCGAACTCAAATTTTTATTTGTTATTATATTCTTATAAATTCCTATACCCATTCTAAGGGTTTTCCATATTTTTCAATATACAAATGTTTCTCTTTACTATTATTTAAGCGATTTATAATTAAATTCGTTCCTTTTATTTGGTTTACCAACAGCCATAATACCGGATGACTTTTTTATCACCGTCCAGACCTTCTGAGATGACTCCCGTGATACAAACGAACAACTCTTACTATTGGACCACCTCCCTAACAAAATAAACGTCCCACTGCTGGGCATAGCACCCACATGATCAATAGCACGTGGGTATATCGGGCCATAACCCACCACGCTGGCCCACTGCGGGTTGGTGGGTTATCAATATGCATTCGACCAAAATGTCGAGTCACCTCAGGTTTGGACGGTGATAAAAAAGCCAACCGTTATTTGAATTTAGTTGCTCAGTAATTAATAATTGCATTGTGGTTATGAATTTTATGCATAGCCAATTACCGATAAATCATATGCAAATAACGATAAAAAGAAGCCGGTTTTTTTGTTATCACATAATTTATATCAAATACTGTGATTTTTTTATTTTTTATTTTATTTTAGGCAATAATAATTTATTTTTATATTATAGAGGGGCACAAACTATAAAGACATACTGGTCCTATAACAACTTATGGCAAGTAATTTATTTGGTTAATTCGATCATTTAAATTCATTCGGGACTTTCCACGACGTTCTTGAATTTGACTTCCATAAAGAAGGTTATCAATTAGACTGTCATGTCATTATCATTAGTGTTACGCTATATCTTCGCCGAAACTAATTATTTAATTATTATTATTTTTAAAACAAAGACACTACTTTGCTGCAGTTTAGTTATATGATAGTTTTCGCTATCGTTTTTTTTTCTATTTCTATGTAGGTTGTAGGTATAGATGATTAGCATGCTTCAGCCTATTGCAACGTGAACAATTAGTGTGGAGCCAATTAAAATAACTTATTAGTTTTGCGTTAACAAAGAAAGTGTTTGGGAATAAGATTTTCCATAATTAAATGTATTATGTAACATTTACATACCTTGTCTTCAAAATAGTGTAGAGACATAATACCAACTGTGTTTGGTACGAAAATATCACTTGTGCCAAAGAAGAAACAATTACGTCACGATCCATTGTATATATTATGATATTCTTTATTGCACAAAAACACACACAATGAGAACAGTTTACAGACAATGGTGAGCAAAGGTGGACTTATCTCTAAAAGAGATCTCTTCCAGCCAACCTAAGGTGGAATGGGAGCACGACAAAAGTGCAAAAAATATCTCTAATAATAATAATAACAATACTTATGGAACAATTCATAATATATTTATATACTTATTTACTACTACAATATTCTTTAAAAAAACTACATAAACATACATACTAATGCTACATAAATATGAACATATACAAATTTTAATAATGTACATGTATGGATTTAATGTAGTGTCTATGATTGCGATAATTGCGACATAAGCAACAGAAAGTGATCCTTGACTTTCTGATATATTTTTCTGATTTTCTTAACAAACAAGATAATTTATTAAAGTTTCGAACGTTTCTTTTAGTCTCACAAGCAACATTACTCGACTGGACACAATCATGCTAAATATCGCTAAGAAAAAATGTAATGAATCGAAAGACTCAGCAGCAAGGCATAATTAATATAAGTAGCCCTCGAGCAAACTTTTTCATGTGAACGAACTTTGAGGAACCCTCAGAACTGCCCTGAAAGGTTGTTAACCTTCCAAACACGTTTTCGGCCTGACAGCTAACCCCGTTCATTATGCTTCTAAATCATGATTCTAAATTTAAATCTCGAAGAAGTTTTTTTTTTCGAAACATTGATCCTGAATCAGTGGTGTTGTGAATAAGGTAAGGAAAATTACCTCATTTTAAAAAGAACTAACCTCTTTTATTTATTACTATATTCTTTTATTTTTGGAAGAGAATATTGGTGTTACACGTGCACGTCTTCTAAATAATTATATTTTATACTAGCGCATCGCATCGCTATAATAAAGATAGATTGATACAGATACCATTGTTTGGCTTTGTCTAACATGCGTTTATAAACTTCTAGTAAAGCTATTGCGACATCGTACGTCTTTTATTGCTGATGATCGTTATGTAAAAAATTATATTGTGTACAAACGCCTGCATATAATAAAGCTGCAAATCTGTAAAATTTATTTAATAAACGTACAATCACATAGAGATTTATTAACTTTGCATAACTTAATCGATAATTATTAAACAAGCAATTAAATGGTAGTGCAACAAATTGAATATCTTAAACCATCAAGTATTATTCCGTCTATAAGTAAGACGACGGAAAAGTATTAATTTTACTGTACATTAATTAATAATTAGTGGTAACTAAATATGTGGAAACATTTGACATTACAACTTTTAATAATCATTTATGTTAAGCACTCGTCTGCGTGAATACCAGACACAATAGAATTTTAATTGTTATCGGCCACCTGGTGGTCGATCGACACTCAAGAAGATATTAGCTGTTTAAAATATCGTTTGAAAATTCACTTTCATCATCAACATCATCATCATCACCCTATACTAGTCTACTGCTGGAATAGGCCTCTCCAAGCGCACGCCACCAAAATAAAATAAATAAATAAATACACTATCAGTAAGGATTTTTAATAATATATGTCATGGTATGTGCCCTCATATAAAGCACAAAATCAGTCTACATAGATACCTTTAACTTTATAATTAAAGTACGCCGTCCAGCCTCATGTTCTGGCACAAGTAACGTAGCATTGCAACCCGTATAATTCAGCCGACAGTAAGGTTGAACAGAGCTGAAAAGCTACCACCACCATTGGTCACCAATCACGGCCAAGCTAAGCAGTTTCCTGCATTGCTGTAATCTAATTTGCTATTATGACATCCAGTTAAATTACGTTGCAGAAATATATAAAATAAGAGGATAGCAAACTCTTTCTCTATCATCTCTGCATATCAAACCTTGAGATCAGATTCTTGACAGAGTGTTAGTATATACCTATGTCGTGCATGGCAGCTGTACGTAATTGCCTAATAATGGCAATTTATTGTACTGGCAGAATCCAATTCCTTCATGCTATACATATTTTCCGTTTACCTTAGTAGTGGGAGGGAGAAATGGAGGGAGGCCCTTGCCCAGCAGTGGGACAGTGAGGGCTAATAATAAAAATAATAATAATAATAATATTATATATTATTATTATTATTTATTGAGGTTACCGCCATGTGGGATGTGGATTCAACCATTATTGTACCGATAGTCGTTTCGGCAAACGGTCTGATAGCGAAGGGCCTCGATCAACACCTAGAGAGGCTCTCGCTGAAAGGTTGGGTTAAGGGTCAGATGCAAAAGGCAGTACTCCTAGACACGGCATTTATTGTCAGAAGGTTCCTCACTCTGCAGCCCTGACCACCGGTAGCTTGGGCCCTGCCCCGCTGCTGGTGGTACTCTAGGATTAGGTTTTTATAATGTTTTATTGTTTTTATATTAAAATATTGTAAAAATCTAGTTTTAAGAAAGAAAATAAATAAAAGAGATAATAATATTACCTTAGTAGAGAGCCGTTTAAGGCGAAGGGTAACACACTAGCGCCACCAATTGATAATTAGACAACTACTAACGGACCGGATCTTTTATAAACATTGCGTACCGTTCGCTACAGGATAGCATCCATAATATTTATTTAACAATTGTGCACTACTTTTTGTTGCGTGGTTTATGCACAAAACGAGCTATCGCATTTATTCACAAACAATGGCCACTTTTGGTGTTAGCAAATGAATACAAAAACAAACCTAAAAGTAGTGCACAATTATTAAATAATAGATGTTTGCCTAGTGTCGGAAGGTCCGCAATGTTTGAAAAAAAAATCCAGTTTAGCAGTTATCAAATTAAATCCATTAGCGGTGCTAGTGTGCCTTACCCTTCGCCTTAAAGAAAAATGCCGAAATTTCAGTAAACTTCAACATTTGACGAGCATAAATGTGTTACCATGTGGACAAGTCGTCCTGATAGGTATAATATATTGTATCGCGCATAAAGAAATTTGGTGACTCAATCCTTTGTCGCACCACCAAAAGAAATAACAGTCTACCAGCACCCGTTTTATCTGAGGTGAGGAGAGGCACCTTGTGGGCCCATATGGGCACCACTTGAGGCACCTGGAGGCACTTGAGGTACCTTGTGGGCAGGGTGAGGTTGACTGATGCTACGTTTTACGCAGCAACAGATTATTTCGCATCTAGATTCCATTTGCACCTAACATCAGATGGAGGGGGTCTTTTGCCGAGCTAATCATTAAAAAGAAAATGGGGCAATGTTTACAAGCTGTCTGTGAAATATCATAAAATTTAGCTGCAATCTTGTAAACAGAAATTATTGAATATTTTGTGCAGACTTTGTTGTAGCTTGTCCATAATAATAAAGCATATGCTCGTGACTATGTACGTTTATGACAGGTAATAGCTGTCTTCAGTTGAATGTTATTTTTTAGAATGCAACGTTATTCACTCAAGGGCCCATTTTGTTGAAGAAAATTACTTTTTATTTAAGATAAACGGATAAGATATGAATCTACTTATCATAAGCCCCGATTATAACCCGATGCACGCAAACATTGATATGTTTACTTAGATGCAATATGATTGTTAAGGACTTTTAACCCGTCCCGCGCTATAGGTATAATTAGCGGGCCACCTTGTGTACGACCGTGCGTTCATATGGCGCGCGAGGACTTAAAGTGTATTGGCATCATAGTAAAAGATAAGCATCGTAAAAGTGCATTATTATTAAGAAATAAAGACCATTCTTTGAAGCAAAAATTAAATCAGTAAAACAAAGGTATCGAGCAAATTGTGATAACAGATAACAAGACGGTAAAAAAAACTGAAAAGTGTCAGGTGTAATAAACGCCTGATTCCAGTAATCAATTTATTTATTTAACTAGTTTTATATAAAGTTAACAAAAGAACTAAATAAAACATTTGAATGTTTAAAGGTTTTTCTACGACAGCTGACCACTGCCGATGCCGTGGCTATAAAACCCACAACAAAGCTTAAAAGAAAAGAGAAAATCCTAATCCATAAACGCTTCCCCAAAAGTGACGACACACAATACTCACTGCCAGGAAGTGAAAACTAAGGACAATGGCCAACATATGGCGACTAATCCTAAACGAAATTTAAGTAGCGTCGCCGTAAGCACAGATTAAAAATGGCTAGGCGTGACGTGGCATAGAAAGAAACCAAACTTAGTTTGTGAAGGTAAAAGTTTTACCATTGAATATGGTTATCAGATGCAAATCGTCTGAGACGTATTTTTGACCATAGCTTCGAGGATTTTGGGAGAATCGAGATGGAAATAGTACCAAGAGTTGAGTAATTTATCGAGACACGTGTGTTACCATTGAAAATGGTATCAGATGCAAATCGCCTGAGACGTATTTTTGGCCATAGCTCCGAGGATTATGGGAGAATCGAGATGGAAATAGTACCAAGAGTTGAGGAGTTTATCGAGTCACGTGTGAGCGTTTGAATTTTGAAAATCGGCTGGAAACTTTTTTTGGAATTAGGAGAAATGTAAAAAACCGGGTTTTTTGGGGGGTGTTTGTATAGTAAATTGTAAATATTTCAAAAAAAAGACTTAAGAAAAAATTAAAAAAAGGTCCTAGGGTATTAGTTTAGCTACAGAATGGCGAAAAATTATTGAAAATCGGTTAATAATTGTGATTGTGCTGTTGTAGGTGGTCCCTTTAGATTTGGTATTGTAGAAAAACGGGTATTTCCGTATATAAAAAGTGATGTAGCTTGAAGCTTCTTTGATTATTGACCGATCGTCATGGTAATGGTGTTAAAAGATGCGGATGCAGGCGAGAAGTACATTCAAGTTGAAATTGTGTTATTTAAAATAAAATGATTTTTTTTCGTAAATTCATTTTCAATGCACCAATTCTTGCGGGGGCTGCGAAATCTGTGAATTTTTCATTTTTGGCTGGTACAGCATCGGAAGTTTCTGACCACTTTAGTACCATGTCATACATAATAGCTGTTAAGAGAATTGATAAGCACCAGCTAGATTATATAGTTGGTTTGACAAAGTTCTAATGTACCACATTTCAAAACTAAATCCTGCTATACCATAAATGAGAAAGACACAAAGTTCAAAAGAGGTTTCAATAAAATCTTCTTTGCAGACTTTTTAATATCCGTTATATTTACAATATCGCCATTAGTTTTGTTATATCAATACATTTATTGCGTATTCCAATCTTCCCAACAGCACAAGTATACAAATTCCTAACATGCACTAAACATTTAGTACCATCGTAGTAGCCTACCATACTACCGTGGTACATAACCACCATATTTCGCATTCAACTCAAGCATCTTCGTTCAGCTATCAGCGTTTAATTTTTCAAAGACAATTTTGCAACAATAAAAAACTGCGCAGAAACCAAAGCTTCGCGTCAGTTGACTTCATGACGCCTTCAATCAGGTTTCCGTAATTGACCCTTTTTCTGGCCCACGACGACCGACGGTACAAAGATGTTTGACCGCATCACCGCACGACACTTGCGGAACCGGTGAAACGGGACCAGAGCATTAAGTCTACTCCGCAAATCGGAACTAAATCGATACGGAGCTGATTTTGTAGTACATGACGCTTCTTGATGCTGAACTTGGATAGAGATTTGAAACGGACACTACTTGGCACGACTTGTATGACGAATGTGATTCCGTTTGTCATTTGTTACCATCTTTTTGGAATACGGTACGCACGTGTTAGGACATGCCGAAATTTCGCCATCCTAGGTCCGCGTGCAATATTTGATGACAACCTATCTGTTCTTTCACATGATAAGCAACTTTAAAGCACTACGTTAGATTTAAGAATATAACATAATCGTAGTTGTAAATGACAGAGTTTAGAATTTTAAAGTGGTTTTTCATGAATATGAACCCAACTTTGGTCCTTTTATCCTAGTCAGGATAAAATACCTACTGTATCTTCAGATCCAAGTTGCAGTAATCAGCATTGTTGTGGTCCTCTTAAAAAGCTGACTATTTAGCTCCAATAAAACTTACTGTAGAGCACTAAAAAAACTGACGCTTCACGGTCAATCAACAAGTGTCAATATTCACTGAGGGCCGAAGCTTTAATAATATTAATAATCTTTGTCGCTCAGAGATTTAAAAAGGTCAAAACATTGAATACTTAACAATACCAAATGGTCTTAAATGAACGTTTTATTATCACACCAAAACTTTCTACTTTCTACTAGAATAAGGTGGTTTATTACGTACGTATCGGTATACCTATATGCTTTTCAACATCTAATACCTTTTAAACGAGCAATTCTTGTATACAATACCTAATATGTATATATATAATCTGAATCTCGGAAACAGCTCCAACGATTTTCATGAAATTTAGTATACACGAAGTTTGGGGGCGATAAATCGATCTAGCTAGGTTTCATTTTTAGAAAACGTCGTTTTTGAAAACGTCCCATAGCTGGGCTGTTCCAATCCCACGTATATTTAGTAGCGGAAAGATCTGCGTGCCTGGTGTGATTTTTAGCATTCGCTCAAGTTAACGAAAACAAAAAATTGTATTGCAAATTCTAACTCCTCGTTTATCATCAGGAGGCAATGCCATACAAATTCTCGAACTCAGTCAGAACAGAACCCATCGCTATGGCCTTTTGCGGGTTTGTGAGTTTATGGGTGTATTTAGAATTATTTATGGGTGAACAATGCCGCCCCCAAAAAAAGGCCGGTGAAGCTGAAAATGCCGTCTGAGGAAAGTAAACTCTAAAAAAAGAGAAAAAAGAGCCATCTTAACCATAAACTTAGTAAACCAAAAGTTGATTTGTTGTCAATCGTATACCGAATGTCACACGTCGCTAGTCAAAGCCCAGCCGTGGACTTTCATTAGCCGGTAATGACGATGATGAATTAACAATAAATACGATAATATACATGATTAATATTCCAATGTCAAACGGGTCAAGCATCGTATAACGCCAGCTTAGCGATGGGAAGACTTGCAAATTATGTTTAATATCAAGTGTATACTTAGGCCTTCAACGAGACATCCGGTTTTCTTAAAAACACGTCTTAAATATTAATAAGTTTAGATTTGGTTGTTAATCAAACGCGTCACATGGTCTAACTAAACCTATAAAACCGAGGCTTTTAACTAAATTATAAAGGTTACTATTTATTATTTAGAAGAAAGCCTGACTGCTTATGAGATACTCATTAGCTATATACGAGTAGGCTATGACTGCCTGTGCAAGTTTTATTCTCCATTCAATGATGTTAACGAAAACGAATTTTTGTATTGCAAAATTGCAACTCTTCTCAAGTGACAACCACCAAGGCTCCAGGTAGGCTACTCTTGACGCAAACTCAATCTCAATACAATTCCAATGCGATTAATATGTAACGATATTGGGATAAGTTTCGCAATTTTGGAACGTCCCATCTCGATAATAATAATTTCACTCAATTTCCACGCAATTTAATTCCAATGTAGCGCTATTATCGCTTTTAAGAGTGCCATTTGAATTTTTTAGATATGGGATTGAAAATTGATTATTGCAATTGTGTTTCAAGAGTAACCCACTGGTCTGTTTATGTAATAACGTGCCAATAAAGTGGCAGTGTAATAATTTTGACAGACATTTGACAAGACAACCCGAAGCTGAGGTCATTTTCTTATTCTCTTCCGGTCTATGATTCGCCTTCCAAACGCCTGGAAAAATCTAGTAAACTTGAGGAATTTGACTATAAATAAATGAAGAGCAGGTAACATTGTACGTGTCCGACAAGCTCATTATTGAGTCTTGTCATTCACTGGAATATACCGGTGGTGTGCTATAGATAATGAACACGACAACTACGCATTCTTACTCAACTTGACCGCGCTTTGTTTGATACGTTTAATTATTCTTAACGCGCTTCTGATAGCGTTGCATCACAATGGACTAATAAAACAGATAAAACAGTATTTGGAATTAGGTTTAACAATTAACTTGTCATTAGGATTGTGTAAGTCTCACCGGAAAACAAGGAACTAGTTACAAAAACATGGACTTTGATCAGCAGATGTGATAATAAAATGTTGACAAACACTCGTAAAAATAAACTAGGGTTCACTAGTACGAGTCAGGTTATAGGCTATCTAGAACTAATGTCACATACCTAATTATAATTTTAAGACACCACAAAACTTCGAACAAGAAACGCGCGAAAAATTACCAAGTAGTAACTGTTACGAAGAAAAAATGATATAATAAATTTTAATTTACATAAATTTGAGAAAACGCTTTTTTCCATATACCTTCCATTTTTAATCAATACCATAAGTACGTTAGAACAGAGAGACAAGTATTAGTAAAATAAGGTTTTTTATATTGTCCTAATCGTAGCACTCTAGAGGAGCATGCTTAGCCCACGTCACTTCCACACCAACCTATTAACATCCCACTGCTGGGCTCAGCCTTAGCTTTCCACATGAACAACTGCATTACACTTGGGGAGATCGGAACATAACCCCCATTCGGGCTATAATGACGACATCTTAATACGACAACCACTAAGACCATTGGCATAACGTACCTTTTTGTTGAAGAGAGTTTGCTGACGTCTTCAATCGGCCTTTCTGGCGTGACCGGACTTTATAGGAGGCGGCGAGAAACGTAATGGGTTCCTCAAGTTGTGTGATCGAACCAGAAGGTTTCTAGAGGGAACGGCATCATGCAAGCGTGTCCCCTTTCCCTATATACCAGATTCTCCGAGGGGTTCGGGTCGGTTAACGTACCAGCCCCCCAATTCTGCTATTTATTTTGATCTGAAACGAATCTGGAACGCTATAGTTTCAACGTTTATTATTCTGCTAACTACGAAACTATAGAGCTAATTTCTAAGTTAGCAGAATACGAGTACGCTATAGTTTCAACATTTTCGTATTCTGCTAACTACTAAACTATAGAGTTGTTTCGTAGTTAGCAGAATAGCGAAAACGTTGAAACTATAGCGTTTCAGATCCGTTTCAGATCAAAATAAATAGCAGAATTGGGGAGCTGGTCTACTCTCCGAAGCATGAAAGAACTCAAGATATTTTAATTTGGTACCCATCCTGTAACGCGGTGTTTCAAATGTTGCTTTATTTGTAAGAAAGCAATCTGAAAGTGCAAACCGCTGCGCCATTATCTCTTTGGCTACACAAACATTTTGGACTATTCGCCAATTAAGATTCAGGCGAATATATATCAGGTAACAACAGTATTTGACCTTTGTCGTATACCTACATGTCGGTCGATTGCCGGTGCAAAGTCCACATCCAATGGACTTTGGACGGCCACCGACATACATAACAAGATTACACAGATCAGGTTTTGTTAGCGAGAAAAAAAATGGCGTCCAAAATTAAGAGGACTTTTATTAGCTCTGCATAAACTTGTGTTAGTCAGATTCATTTTATTTGCACGATACCGGTTTCGCAAATCTTGTTTATTAATGTTTTGTTTTTATAATATGTTTGACATAATTCAAGCAATGACGTCCATACACAAACTGGATATTTGTTTGTGTCCACAAAAGGGATAATGGCTAAGATAAAACCTCTAGTAGAGTTTGAAAAGAAAATTAATGGCCGCTAATTGACTCAATCAATAAAAATGTTTTCATAATATAGGAAAATTACGATAAAGCCATAGGCTATACTCGCCCCCGCCCGATTCTCAAAATGCAGCTACACACTCACATATGCCCAACACACCGTACTCGTAGAACAAGAGTACGAATACCCAGTTCATACGCGCCTTAAACCAGGTACAGATATGTACCTGGGACATGTCTGGGACATGTCTGGGACTTCTCCCCGCTTGTCCTACTTCCGTTCCTATCCGAACCCGTCAGAGAATCGAGTAGTGAAAGGGGACACGCTTGCATGATGTCACTCCCTGTAGAAACCCTCTAGCGGTGTTTCGATTATATGGCTTAAGGAACCCTTTAAGTTTGTCCGCCCCCAAAAAAGACCGGTGACGCCGAAAAGGCAATGTTATCTCTGCACCACCCTATGGTTAACTGGTAGAGAATGCCTCAGGCATTAAGTCCGTCATGCAATAGTTATGTTGCAAAACTTTAAATAAAAATAAATAAATAAATAAAAGGTCGCCTGAGTCTATCAGCTAACTCACTCCACTTCACCCGGAATTCTCAATTACGCATGAACTGGGTGCTGATTGCAAAAGCAACTCATCTCCTTTGTTACTAAAAGGGGCTGTTTTAGGACCACCGCGGACATGCTACTTTTAGCATCGGCGATCGGCGATTCAGCCGCTTTTTAGAAGCTGAATGCCGCGACCACACATTCCACACCGCACACTTAAAAACGCCAAACGCAGCGATTGAGTCGCTTTTCGGAAGCTCGACACAGCTTCTGAACGTTACACTCCGCACACATTCGGATGCCCGGTCGCATCGATTTGCATCTAGTTGCCAATCCAGCATCGGAGCAGTCGCTAAAACGCGCGATTCCGATACCGCGTCCGAACCGAACGCATGAAGTCTCGCGACTTCGCGATGCTGCATCGATAAGAATCTCACGATTTTACTGCGATCGAACGCAGAGAGTCGCCAAAACGTGATTCAGCATCGATACAGTCGCAAAATCGCCGATCGCCGATGCTAAAAGTAGCATGTCTGCGGAGGCCCTTAATGATATATAAATTCTTGTTTTCGTTAACGTGACCGAATGAGTTAACATAAGGTGTGATTAAACTTGCACTGGCAATTTTTTTTTTATCGGAGACCAAGACTCACTTTGTGTCGCTGGGCCATCTTAGTAAGTAAGTAAGTACTGGCTATAGAGCTTTAAAGTTAAGTTAACAACACTCCCACCAAACCGAGTACAATATATCGGATATATCGATATATCGGATTAAAAAATATAAAATCAATATGTAAAATAAACGCAAGCAGATCCGTAAAAGTTGTTTTTTTTTTTATTTATTTGCAATTTGTTTAGTATTTTCCTTAAAAAAAACTAGTCTATTTGACGTCACATCCACGTCCACGGCACCATTATCTGTACCATTAGTTTGAACGCGGACACACCACTTGCGTCAGGTGGAAAACCGTTTCCGCCAAAACAAATGAATTAAACTATCGCAAGTTCCGTAATTAAAAACAAATCATCTTGTAATTAATAAATATTGATAAAAGTTGCGGTGGAAAGTCCCAGAGTCTCCGACCATAGAGCTTCCGTGTTCGATTATTAAGGGAGATGCACTGGTGTGGTTAGTGGTAAGCTTTATACGGCTCTAAATCTGTGTTTTTAGTTTTATCGTTACTATCGCAGTTCTAGTCAAAATTACAAAAGAAAAGCTGCCAACAGAAAAGCGTTAGCGGCTTCGGCTGGCCCAAGTTGCCTTTTCTTCAACATTCCTTTTTATTTTTGTTTTTAATGTTTTTAATGACAACAACCTTAAAATAATTCAATAGTAATTAAATTAAAACAAAACTTTTTTACAGTGCGATAGAGTTTTAAAACTCTTTCGAACTTAAAGAGCTTCACGCAAACTCTGGTATACTTAAGAGTTTGGGAGTTTGCAACTCTGTCTTTCACTCAAAACATTACTTACTACTACTGATTGAATTGACTAGAACAACACATTCCTTCTTAATACGTAGATTTTAACATTTAATATGTACTGATATGAATACTTATATATCATATAATTTTGACATCTATAGTCCTTATGTTATTACAAAACATCGAAGAACTTCTTTTGGTTTATAAAAGGAACTTTTAATATACCGTATCGATCATATTACTCGTTTGCCTCCTTTTAATATATAAAAAAATTTTCAGTGGAAAATGCCATTATAATGTACCACTGTAAATATCCCGTTGTTGTTCCTTCCTGCGGGCATTTTAGAATAGTGTTGTTAAAATATCGATCTTGAAAATCAGTTACTATATCGATAATACTAATCACTTTAAACAATACTATCCATAGTATCGAAAATTTGGGCATCGATCAATAGTGACTATACTAATGATGGTTTATAATATCGATAACGGTTCAGAGTTCTGGGTGCCTAGTACAATTTTTATTTGCCCTTCTATCATGTTAACAAAAACGAGAATATGTATAGCAAAGCTTTACATCGCCTCTTATGTCATCAAGATGCGCCTATCGATATCGGACTATCGATTATATAGAATGACTATTGATCAGCAACACTACTATAGGATTTTAAATGGTATTGCATTTTATTTTTACTGCCGCTAAGCGAAGCATAAACTCAAGATGTGTACTTTCTTCTTGAACTCTGAAGATCTTACTACCAGACACTGCCAAGGTTGCTGTACAAAACAAATATTTTTTGACCTTCATCGTTCTACGTTCATCTTTCAATGTAGGAAATGAATCGGGTCTCATATACTATGCAATATTGTTTGCTAAAGTTTATGCAATCACTGCACATGGATATGGTAGGATAGATATCCGGAGATTGTTAAACCGATCGTCCCGGATCACCCTGTCGGCAAGTGAGGGGATGTGCTAGGGTTTTTTGTGGGTATAAGAAGGGGGGTTCCTTACGAATTGAAGTTGAGGGGATGACAAATAACCATCCGCGTCTCCCCAGACGCGTTGGTACTTAGCAATGTTTTCCCTAGCATACAAAAGGATAATATACTCGTATGAAAACACTATACGATCCACGATATTATCTGTGATAATATGACGGACGATATATATATACGGCTATGTAGAGGATAAAATAATATGTGAAAAACGCTAGTACCTAGATAGGTATAAATAGTTTTATTGCCATTGATACTGTTATTATTAGTAATAAAGGCATGACATTACTATAATCATTTATTTACACATCAGCTTACACGTATAATGGATACCGTAAAAAGTTGTGAGATCTATGTAATACCATGTCGGTTCATTTATTCAGGGACCTTCTGTCTTAAGTTATTACGTAATTAGCTAACCTACCATATCAATATTAAAAACCTTTTTTGTTTTAAATAAATATATTGACTTGGCTATCGCATGAAAACACAATGTATCTCACAAGTAATACATATATTATATATATTAAATTAGATTGTTTAGTTTAGTGACTTCTAGTTTTATCCACAACGAAGTTATAGGGGGTCGAAAATGGCCTGAACTGTTTCGAGAAAAGGATGGTACGGCCGTGCCGCTTTGTTGCTCGACTTGGCGGGGGCACTGCCGTGCCCCCAGATGTTTAATGGATACTTCAATAACCCATATCTAAATGAATTTTAACTTATCTTATCGAAGTTTGTCGCTATAATAATTATGCTAATAGAGCATTGTGGTTAGTGCGCACTCTTCAAACCTTGTACCAATCTGTTTGATCTGGTGATAACCTGTCACAGATTTAGGGGTCCTTCGCTCGTCCTAGTTTGATTTCCAGCAAAAGTACATATTAGGGTTCTAAGCTCGCATAGTTTTCTTAGCTACGTTTACTTGCCTAAGGCTGTCGCTGACTATGTTTGAAGGAATGCTGTGTTCAGTAAATAAGATAATTAATCTTTTCCGTGGGTGGTGAGATTAAGCGCTTCCCATTTACGGAAAATATTAGCAATATAATTGCTTAGAACATCTATTTTAAGATTAAAAATGTAAACAACACGGAATAAGTGCGCCATCAGTAAAGACCAACCGTTTCCGATTTAGAAAAAAGTGTTCGCATTCGCACCGAGAATCTTCTAAATAATGTTGATTTTCAAACAAATCCGAACAGTTCAAACAAGGAAACACATGTAGAATATGCGATATTTGTACGGCATAATTCGCTCTCACGACCACACACTATTGACACATCGCTAGTCCGGAACTAAATCTTGGAGTAAACGTACGTTTACGCGTTACGTTTGAGTACAATCTCAATGAATCAATCTCTGGACCAAAAAAATTGAACGTAACGTCGTCATCGCACTTACGCGTCGGACAATACACACAAACACGTAAATTGAATAATAGAAACATACTTATATTAGTATTTTGACATACCACTAGAAGTCGTCAGTAAGAAGACATTATAGATAAGTACAAATATTAGTAATTTTTCGTGATTTCGTTGTATCCGTAAGAATATCACATTTCCCTGCAACTACTGTAAGCTAAGTACTTGATTGTAACGCACAACAAACGAGATGACTTGGTTTGTAACAGTCGCAACAACAATATTGTTAATTTTGTTACTCCCTAAATAATTTTGATTAACAAATAAAACAAAAAAGTAAAAATTAGTAAAAATTTACTATAGCGTTGTGTTGTCAATTTGTGGTTGTCCATCGGTTGCAAATACCTTTGGATAGATGGCACTAATGTCGCTCTAAAGCATTTTAAAAATCAAAAAAGCAGTGACAAAATTCAGCGCTTACGTCAGCCTTCCCGGTAGCATAATGGTCAGTGCAGCCGCCCGGATTGCGGAAGACCCAGGTTAGATGGCTGGGTAAATAAATAAATAAAACAACTTTTATGGATCTGCTCGGATTTATTTTACACATTTGAGAGTTTATCTTGTCGTTTTGAACTTTTTACAGGGTCCGTGTCATAATAAGATTGATTTTTTTATTTCGTTTGCAATGCTTATATTTATACAACGAGATTATTTTTACGCAGCTATAATTAGATTGCAAAGACATCGCCCTTTTTGGTCAACCGAAAATAAGTAAACCTTTAAAAGACCGTTTTAGATTACGTTCGACTTTGGTAACGTCATCCAATGAAATCAGTCTGTTTATGCATAAGAAGTCCTTGCTGACGTCAACATTTGAAACCAGTTTGAATTTGGGGGGCCCAGCTGCCTATTTTCCTTTGAAACAACATTGCAATTATGTTACGTCTTACAATTTATTACAGCCGAAACTTGATGTTTAGGCACAGAATGGTTTAGGTTGTAAAGGTTTTTTTTTGGAATCTATTTTTTGACTCGGTCATTTGAAAGTCATTTTTTTTATCTTCCTTTATGACTTTGTGTGGTTTACACATTTAACCAATGTCACGGTTAGGAAAATAGTATTGTAAAATATTGTATTTGTTTTATAAAATATGAAAATGAGTAATAATAGAAACGCTTAATCATCATCACTTCCTATGGATGGATAGGAAGAAAGAGCCATAAACCGCCACGCGGGCCTGTTGACGACTGCATGGTCACCCATCCGATGACTGGCTTTTGCTTAACCTTATTAACGGCAGGCCTTCACAAGACATCTCATAAGCGGTAAAATAGTGCTGGACCGACCGTCGCGTGTCGGTGCGTAGGTCGGTCGCGTATGCTTAAATACATAGTCGTTTTTAGGGTTCCGTAGCCAAATGGCAAAAAACGGAACCCTTATGGATTCGTCATGTCTGTCTGTCTGTCTGTCTGTCTGTATGTCACAGCCACTTTTTTCCGAAAGTATAAGAACTATACTGTTGAAACTTGGTAAGTAGATGTATTCTGTGAACCGCATTAAGATTTTCACACAATAATAGAAAAAAAACAATAAATTTTGAGGGTTCCCCATACTTAGTACTGAAACTCAAATTTTTTTTTTTATCAAACCCATACGTGTGGGGTATCTATGGATAGGTCTTCAAAAATAATATTGAGGTTTCTAATATCATTTTTTTTCTAAACTAAATAGTTTACGCGAGACACACTTCCAAAGTGGTAAAATGTGAACTTCTAAAATAAGAGAATGATAAAACTAAAAAAAATATATGATGGACATTACCATGCAAACTTCCACCGAAAATTGGTTTGAACGAGATCTAGTAAGTAGTTTTTTTAATACGTCATAAAGTACGGAACCCTTCGTGCGCGAGTCCGACTCGCACTTGGCCGGTTTTTTTAAACACAACAGGGTGCCTACTGATTAGTGTGAGTACATTCGATTACGTTTACGAAAACCAAAATTAGTATGGCATTGAAGCATCGCCTCCTGGCGACATACGAGAAGAGTTAACATTTCGCCATACAAATTCTCGTTTTCGTGATCGAATATCGGATGAAACTCGCAGTAGGCACCCAGTGCCTACCCGCAGTACCCAGTACGCACCGACGACGGTCGGTTAAGCGGTTTTAGACGAAAGTATTATTGTGGACTATATTAAAAAGTTTTGAAAGATTATTTTACATGTCCAAATAATATTAATGGTGTTAAAAAATGGAAGACAGTGATTCATCTGCGCACCTGAAATCACAACGATGATATAAGAATATTAACATATGTATTAGAATATTAATAGGAGACCGGGGGGGCAAAAGCTTCGGCGTTCCCTCCGCTCATTGCGTTGCTCCGTTTTACTTCGCAACCGCCGCCGATATGTTGATTTGAGCCAGAATGCCCAATAATATCACTACTGTTACTATTGACCCATGTTACTTATGTTCCCGTTCTCCCCTACCCATATATATTCCTATATCGACTTTGTGCGCGTTACATAGGATTTTAACGAACAAAAGGAAGTTACTTTTAACATTTTGCTGACACATTTGACGTTTGTCGCTTGACGTCATTAGCCGGGTAACAAACCATTGCGTACTATCTTACTTTCTTGCGTACGATCGCATAGTTGGTAGTGCACCTGACCCGGCATGTCATGGGGTGAGGATTCGAATCCCGCTCGTGAAAATTTGTCAACACTTTGTCTTTTTTCAAATTGTAATTTTTTCGCAACAAAATTTGCGTAAAATTATATATAACCATAATCATTGGGTACTTCTTTTTACTTTTTTGTTTGAACAAAATCTTCTAACATCCCTACTGATTAGTACTGTGTTTACGAAACATATATGAAGACTATTATTTAATGCTAAATAATAGGTACTGCAAGCGCAGAATACTAATATTTTTGATGTTGCGTGTCCTAGTGCGTCGTACACTCATCAGTCATATCACAGACTTGATTGAATTGAACTTTATGTCTATGGCAAATGGTTGAACATTTATTAAATAAATTTGACAGTTTTGGATAATCTATATCAGTTTGCAAATCACGCCATAATATTCAGCAAATTCGAGTTCCAAATTACAGACCAATTCTTAGGATTGTATTGGGAAAAACTATTACAATACCGTAACAGGGTCATGTTAAAGGACTATTTATAATATTGTAAGATCTATACCAAAATGATGCAATAAGTAATTGTCTATGAAAAGTCAAGGAAAACAAAAACGTGAAAATAAGTAGAAACGAGGAAATAATTAGCAGCAAAATTTTTGAAAAATCTCATGAAAAACTGCAACGAAGGTAAGTTATTTAATTAGGTTCTTATATAATTGAAAATATTATATTGTTAAAATGGGTTTTTTATTAATCATATTTGCTACGCATGAGTATTTATAGCTTATTATAACAATTTTCATTGTCCAGGTTTCATTGACCCTTCAAGAGATTCAACATGAGGCTGGACCGATTGCGGTCAAAAATCTCTTAATGTAAGTCGTCTTTTGCTATCTACATGAATTTCAACTGCTGTCCCTATCAGGAGGACAACGCATGGTCAGTGGCATTACCATCGGTCTTGGATCACGATCCAATAGAATCGTTTATGATCTGTATTTAAAACCTATCAACCTTTAAAGTTTCGACCTCTCTATTTTGCGGGTTGGATCTGATCTTGAAAATAAAGCAAGATAAAACAAGATTTTTTCTACCACGTCTAATCTTTCTGATTTTTTATCAATCATTTAGTGGGAAATTAAATTTAAAGTTTCAACCCTAAATTCTTCATAAATTCTAAATAAATTCTAAATTCAACCCTTAATTCTTACTATTAATGACCTTTTGGCGCTTAAGCAGTTTTCCCTTTCCACCGACGATATGTAACTATATCAAAGTTTCCGGGCTGAATAAAATCTGCAAAATAAAACTGCTTAAAGCTTTGCTTAAAGCTTTGCTTAAAGCTTTGCTTTTGGTATTAACAAAAACAAGGGTCAACTTATATGAAGAATAAATCAATTAAAAATCTCTTTCCAAACAGTTTACCTGCGACGCTCTAAATTTTTTATCAATACTTATTACACATCTTCCGATATCGTGGTAGGAGGGCAGGTGACGCAACGCTATACTACGTGCGCGTGCGCCGCGCCCCGCCCCGCCCGCGTCGCCCGCCGCGCGCCGGCCTTCCGCAAAGGTCGCTGCTTGACCCTCCCTGCATTAGAATACGCATGGATCCTCGCGTACAACTAATTGCGTTGTGTTATCAAGTTTCTTTCCTGACATAGGTAGTAATAGGTACTCAAGAGGCCTCGTGTACGACGCACCTACAATCTGTTGATTCGCTGGTAGCTGTTGATGGATTAAAACGGAAATCTTCGGAGAAGACTTCATTGTAAAGGCATTTTCGCAAAAATATATATTTATAATATTTTATTTAGGAAATCCATATAAAAATAAACACAATTAAATACGCCAATCAAATATTACTTTTAGAAAAAGCTAAAACTCTGTAAGTGGAGCACCAAGCCGGAGCATGCACACACAAAACACAACGGGAGAAAAGAAAGACGAATCTAAGGGCTGTCACAAATCCCTCAATTACAAGTTACAAATAATTTATAAACAGACAAAACACAACTGAACAAAACAGCGTAAAAAAAGTTGCCCCAAATCCTCTTCATCAGGCAGAGTAGTAGGCTGCACCTACTACTCTGCCTCTACCTACTACAAGGTAGCCTCCAGCAAGCTGGCAGCGCTAACTCACTGGATAGCGAGATATAGATGCTGGTCCATGTCACGGCCATGATATCCCAACTAATCCTGGCTCTGCTGTCTCGGGGCGGAGTTTACGCCAGTTTTATGCATCTTTAAAAAGTAAGTGGGTCCCCGAACTCAATGGATGGATCATTATTATCATATTAGGGTGATAGGTTTGTAAATAAGCAAATTTTAAGTAGATGTGTATTTTTTATGTTAATTGTTTGTATCTCAATAAAATAAAAAACTCAAAGTCTTACTAAAGTCTAAAAAGCCAGTTCTTATTATTAAATGATAAGGATTAAAAAAGTAACTATGTAATTGATACACTTGCGTAACGTAGTGTATGCGAAAGACTCTTATTGCAGGTAAACTCTAAATACTAGCAAGATTTATATCAGCAAAGATGAAAAAAACGGGCCAAGTTCGAGTCGGACTCGCGCAACTTTATGACGTATTAAAAAAAACTACTTACTAGGTCTCGTTTAAACCAATCTTCGGTGGAAGTTTGCATGGTAATGTACATCATATATTTTTTTTAGTTTTATCATTCTCTTATTTTAGAAGTTACAGGGGGGGGGGACACATTTTACCACTTTGGAAGTGTCTGTCGCGTAAACTTCAGTTTAGAAAAAATGATATTAGAAACCTCAATATCATTTTTGAAGACCTATCCATAGATACTCCACACGTATGGGTTTGATGAAAAAAAATTTTTTAATTTCAGTTCTAAGTACTGGGAACCTCCAAAATTTATTGCTTTTTTTCTATTTTTGTGTGAAAATCTTAATGCGGTTCACAGAATACATCTACTTGCCGAGTTTCAACAGTATAGTTTTTATAGTTTCGGAAAAAAGTGACTGTGACATACGGACGGACAGACAGACAGACATGACGAATCCATAAAGGTTCCGTTTTTTGCCATTTGGCTACGGAACCCTAAAAAGTACTTTATACGGATCATACGGACGGACATAATATATTATAATTCAAATTATATTTATTTAAATAATAATCTATTATGTCTCAAATCATTATCAGGGTCCATGGTCACAGGAAGACAGGTATATAGGTAGTAATGTAAAATAGACGCGAGTAGTTTTGTAAAACTTTAGAAATCATAGTTATATTTTGGAACATTATGACAAAAACATGATAAATATATGTATTATATAATACATTATAACTCGTTTGCTATTGCTTCGCTTAATATTGTAAGGAGCAGACCAGTCCGAAATTCTCTAATCACCTTTGAGTCTTCAAACCTTTATGACTTGATTTTTAATTATAATAAAATGTTTTTACAACTGAATGCAAAACAATGCCAATAAAAGCAATAAATCGGTAATTACGAAAATATTGTTTCTAAGAAATAACACAACTAATTACCAGGATGTTCATTTTAATGTCGTATAAGGTAACATGTCTAGTGTACCGGCCCCTACCAAAGTCCGTCCACGCGATAATATTTTTAAATATTGAAATCTTATTATTTATTAGGCATTCTCATAAGAGAATTCTCATACAGTGACATCTGCTGTAAGTTATCACAGAGTTTTAGTACGTATTCGAAAACGGAACCTCCGTTTAGTGCGCGCATGTCAACAACCACGCCCAGTAAAAAAAATTGTTGTTTTTGAATGGTGAGTTCTAGTTCTTTTTAACGTTATGTTAAATAAGTTTGTGCTTTATGGGACATTATATACGTCTATTTATTTGATTTAGGAGTAAAATATGCGTTATTAAGTACCGTAATTTAAAAAAATTGAGGGCCTGTGGACTGGACCATAATACGCTACTTTTAGTGTCCGGCCTACCCTGGTCGGGTTCTGGGTTTGAGGGTAGAGCTGATTTATTGTATTTTATTATCTAGTGAGTATGCCGTGAAGTATAATTTTATAAGTAATATTATCTTACATAAATTCGAGTTAACCTCATGTCCAGTCTTCGGCCGCCAAAATAAGCTGTACTAACTAATACTATAGGTAAAATATCTCGTATGAGAATATGGATGCCGGACTTTTTATAGTATTGCCTAGTAAATCGGCCCTTACAGAGACTAAGTGGCCGGATTACTAGCTGTAGCACCAGTCTCCGGCCACTATCTATACTTAAAATAATCTGTTAAACCAGCGTGTATGCTTACATACAAAACACGAAAACAATTTACATCATTGTTATCATTATTTTAGTAGCATCAGTACTCATTTAATAACATATAAATGCCGCATCCTGCATCGCATGGTTAATTATGCTAAAAATTTGCACTGATTGAGCACTTGATGAGCAATATAGTGATTGCTGTTTTTTTTATAAATCTGACTTATAACTTAACCCGTTTTATAAAAAAGATAGAAACAATTATAATAAATAGCTTCGCATTATTGTGACGTTTTACTTAATAATCGCTCACATATCTTGAGTAAAGTGGGAGAACATAACTAGTTAAGAATTAGTAGATAATTGTGTGAACATTAAAAAAAAACTCTTATTTCAACCATCTAAGAGCCTATTGGCCATTAAGTTGCGTTAGTACCTAGTGTCCGGCCTCTAAGTTTCTATTAGAGTGGCCGGAGACTAGGCCGGGCACTGGATTGCGACGGCCGGATACTAGAGAAAACATACTTTTACAAAAATATATTTATTATATAAAAATTGGCAATCTATATTTTTTAAAACAGTGTTAAATATATTTTTGAAAATATCCATTAGTTAGTCAAAAATACTCCAACACCGATTCCTCTGTAGAGCATAGTTATGGACGAACTAAGTCAGCAAATGCACTAAGAGGCCGGGCACTGGGCATGTTACCCTATCTTTAGAAAATAATTAGATAGATGTAGTAACTAAGCTTCTCTTGGGTGTAAGTGTAGGAAAGTTTATTTTTTTATTTTTTTAATGCAACTTTAAACGATCCAAAACAAAACAGTTATTTTTCTGTGTATAACCCATTCTTCAATCTGTCTCGGGATTGAGTTTATATAAGGCTAGTAAATATTGCTGTCGACTAAAAATATTGTATCAGAATATAAAAAATTATACAACGTTAGTCGGAACGGGGGTACTGAGCCGAAAGGAGGGTAAAGTATACGTGATAGTGAATAACTTTTTTTTTTTTTTAACTTTATTTTTCTTTTTATTTATTTACATTTGATTGGTCTACAAAAATCTAGTAGGCTACGGTTTTGACGTAGGTTCTCAGCAAATAGGTTTACCTCTAAGGTCAATGTATGGGCATTGTAAAGAGTCGAGTTTTCTCTCCATAATTGGACTAATGTATTTAATTGTTTATTTTTGTGACCGCCAGTGCTACCACAGCATAATTTTTTTTTGAAATCTTAAAAAAAGCTGTTAATCTAAAATTATCCAATTTAAGGAAAAGTTCTTAGACAAAAGTTATTCACTATAATGTAAGTATACTTTACCCTCCTTTCGGCTTAGTAGCCCCGTTCCGACTAACGTTATATATTTCGACGAATTAAGAACCTCCACCTTTTTTTGAAGTCGGTTAAAATTAGAAGTTAAAAAAAATAACCCATATTTTTATCATTGTTAGCGCATCGCAGAAGTGCATTCTGCGGTATACTATTGGTGCGGATCGAATTGCTTAACTTTAAATTATGTCAATAAGCGAAATATAGGAAAATAATATATCAAGATTTTGTTAGTATCCACCTTAGTGAAGGTGGATACTAAGAAAATCTTGAGATATACCATTGTAACACAAACCTACATTTCACAAGTTTATTACTACAAAAATATGTTATATTACACAACTTAACTCCGCTCATATGCGGCGAGCACGGATCAGTGCCCTAAACAATAAAAATACTATTGTGTCTGTATTACACAGCAGAAGACGGATTAAAACACGTTATATCGAATTTAAAGTAAACTAACTCCAAAGAACTCTTCATCTTTAAGGAGTGCACGCAGCAGATTGCAGATTAGTTCACGACACTTGCCGTCAATCAAAAGCAGGTCACAATTGATTAACACCTAACATCGGTCAGCTCATGCCGATTACCCCCGCATCGTACGATGCATGAAAGGAAGGCCGGCCACAATGCCCACATCCCTATTATGGCCAATCTCGACCATCTAAACTGTTATAAGACTGGTGGAACGATCTGGAAGTCGTACGATGTAAGTCGATTGTATAATCTGCGCGGCCGCACCGTTGATAACAATTGTTACACGAGCTATGCAACACAACATTTACAGAGTCTTTTGCATCTTGCGTCCTGTTATTGTATGCGTGTGAATAGATATTTATTAATACGTGAAGAAAGAAGTTTATTGCGCGCCTGGGCCCGGAGAAGTGTAAGATTTGCCACAGGTAAAGTTCATATGGAGAAGGAGTGCAGAAAGATACAATTTATGTATAATATGTGTTGTATTACATTGTATATTTTGCTGATTACCGTCTACTGGGCGACAATTAGTAGGTAGATATATGAAAAATTGTCCTGACTCGCTCACTGATTGACTCCCCACGCCTAACAAAAAATTTAAGTAAAATTGTATATAATCAGAACCAAATTATTATCTAGTCGTGAAACTGAACTCACTGGATTCTTATAATAATATTCTTATATCAGTCAGTCAGCTCTGCTTCTCAATTATTTTTGGAATTAAGCCCCACTACGCTAATCAATGTTTGAAGAAATCTATACTAATATTATAAAGAGGAAACCTTTGCATTTTTGTATGTATGTATGTTTGCAACGAATAAACTCAAAAACTCCTGGACTGATTTAAAAATTCTTTCACCATTAGAATGCTACATTAGCGCTGAGTAACATAGGCTATATTAAAACAAAATTAAATAAAATACAAAAACAACAATTGAATTTTCCAATAAAAAATGATTTGTTTGTTTTGTTGTCATGGAAACCATTGATATAATATTTAACTCAATGATGGAAACTTTCAAAGCGGTACGAAGTCCGCCGGGTCAGCTAGTATCTTAATAAACTCGATTTTTTTAAGTGAGCCATCCCTTTGGCAGAAAAGAGATGATACCTTGTAGGTTTTCAGTGGACTCCTATCCTCATCGAGCAAGCGATTGACGAACTAAAAGTGCATGACGGCGCTCTAAAATAAAGCGACCGATTGTAGCAACCGCAACTAGTAGCAGTCGCGTTGCCATTGTGCAATTTTAGCAACTGGTTGCTTTTTTTAGCTAATAAGCCTGCCGGGTCGCCGCTAACCTTAAGTATGCGCAAAGCATTATGCCTCGTTACAAAAAATGTGGCTCTATATCTTCGACCAATAATGTACTCTGTATAGAGCCAGCGGTTTTCTTCCTCAGAGAATTATAGCAAACCTATTCAGCGGGAAAACCTCCTTATAGCACGAGACTATTGTTTCATATTGTCACCATTCATTCGTTCACAGAGACAAGTTAAAAGCAGAAACTGACTAAAGCTTCTGCTTTTAACTTGTCTCTGTGAAAGCTTAAGAACTATCTTAAGCTCCTCTGACTGTATGAATGAGCTTTTATATATCATTCATAAGTATAATTAAAGATTTACGAATAAAGTTATACTCCTATAAATGGTGCTCAAAAAATTAGAATGTAATGAATGTGATAAGTTAAACTGTTTTTTGTTATATAATGTTAGTTAAACCCAATATTGACTGACCGTGCCAGCTGCCTTTTGTATACAAAAAATGAGCAAACAATTTTTGTATTTACTTTTCTAAGCATTTTTTTATATACTTAAAAGCCGCGACGCATTTTAAAGCACACTGCGCTTACGAGGAGAAACAGAAAATATTTATTTTGCAAGTCATATTGACTTTCGTCATTAGAGTATCATCATGGAGATTCTTAGAATTGTGTTTTGTATGATGCAAGCTTTGGTTACTTAAAGCCTTACCAGCTGTGTAATCTTTAAGGACGATTGTATCCAATATTTCATCAAACCCTGATTAATTAACACACATAGAAAACACCTGAATTTTAAAGTATTCACCATTTTCTATTTACAATTTTGTATTTATTTGTAAAAAGAAGATAGCATATTCTACAATAGCGTACATATTCCACATAGAATAATAAATATACATATATATAATATATTTTTTAAGGTTTTTAGTTTTAGATAAATAAATACATATAATAAAAAATAAAATTAAAAAAAAAGCACTCATAACGGACTCACTGGCGTTTTATATTATTTTAATTTGACATTTCTCATATGTTTCAAATTTTAATGATAAAACTAGACTAAGACCTATAAGTAATAAAAAGTAATACAAATATGCATATCAATTCAACTTTTTTTTTACTAAGTAACATAACTACTTAATACTTATGTAATAAGTAGGGATGATGAAATTGAGGGTGTTGTGTCATTAAGAGTGTTTGATGTTTTTTTTTATTGAGGGAATCTATTGTTTCAGAGTCAATGAATGATGAGGAGCTCGATGGCATTGCGATTGCTAAGGTTAAGTAACTTTTGCAAAGGCCGGTCATTGGATGGGTTGTCAATCAATAGTGTATCATCTCGAGCTCCTCCGTGCCTCGCAAGTAGTCCCGGCTGCATTTGCAGTCGTTAACAACCACCAATCCGTACTGGCTTTACGTCATAATGCGCATACCCACTAGCGGCCGCCCGCAGTTTCACCCGCGTGGTTCCCGTTCCCGTAGGAATATCGGGATAAAAAGTCTGTAAAAATTTAAATAAGTAAAAAGTATAAAAAACTACCAAATAGGTTCTATTCCCAACATCAAATCCAAGACCTAAATAGTAAATTTGAGAAAAGGTATGAGTTTCATTCCTGTGGCAATATCGGGATAAAAACTATCCTATGTGGTAATCCGTTATAAACTATCTGTATGCCGAATTTCATCCAAATCCATCCATCCATTGCAGCGTGAAGAATACACACATATACACAAACTTTCGCATTTATAATATTAGTGTGATTATCCCTATCCATTCATAGGGAAGGCTCGTAGCCCAGCAGTGGGGACATAAAACGAGCTGGTGACGGTGATGCCGGCTATTGCTATAGACAGACGTCTATATCCTTATATACACGTTCGTTATAGGTACGGCACATTTTTACAATAAAACAAAACAGTTATTACTTACATTTCATACAAAAGGTTTTTTATTAAGTCATCGATCATCAATGATTACCTACTCACCATTTTATATATTATGTGTGAATAAATGTGTCCAGTTATAGTCAAGACACGTGTAGATGATAATTAGATACTGAATTAACAGTACGTGCAAATACTTTACTGTTCTGTTGTAGTTTGCTATGTTATAAATAATGGATAAAAAAATAACCTTATCAACGGAAATATGACATACAAGTTTGTTATATTTCATCATCATCATCATCTCAGCCAATAGACGTCCACTACTGGACAAAGGCCTCCCTCAAGATTGAGGGGAATTTGCCATAATCGCCACGCTTGGCAGGCGGGTTGGCGATCGCAGTATGGTTAGAATTATCACAAAGAGACGCTGCTGCCCATCCTCTGAAATGGTCCCTAAGTCGCCTTCTACGACACCCACGGGAAGAGATGGGGTGTTATATTTACTTATATTTAATTAAAATTTTAAATGGCACTTGAAAAGAAGATTTGCCTTAGATGGAACACGAACCCACGACCTTACGGTTTAAGTCCCAGAAGGCTTGTCGTCTTTATTTTACAATTGCTATTTTTAGTGGTAATTTAAATACATTACTGTCAATACAATAAACCATAAACATAAACCATAAGGAAGGCTTCGGAAGGCACGTACAGCCGTTGGTCCCAGCTGCATTAACAGTCTTTAACATCCTCCAACCCGCAGTGGGCCCGCGTGGTGGTTTATGGCCCGTTCTCCCTAACCATCCATAGGGAAGGCACGTGCCCCGGCAGTCACGTTAAAAATGAGCTGATGATGATGATGATGATAAATTTATTAAATAAATCTAGATAATTTTATTTTTATAACTATTAACCGCTAATTGGTTTCTTGGACTTCAATTTCATAATTTTAAAGTACCCAAATTAACAATCTTAATAAAGTCGTCCTGTGTTTTTAATATACAACGTGTAACAAAAAGATGTGTGTTAAACTTCACAGATATAAATATTTCATAAACATTGCATGACAAATTAAAGTTAATAATTATGTTTTAATAACACCACACGCAAGTTCTAGATCGTATACTTACACTTTGGATCTTTTCATTTTAACCACACCTTTTTGTTACACGTTGTTTATATTTTTGTATATATATATTAATACGTGAAGCAAAAACTTTGAACCCGTTCTTACGAAAATTGCGCGGACGGAGAAGTATGAAATTTCGCACACTTATAGTTTATATAGAGAAGGTTATCCGAATATTAATATATTTTTTTAATTATACATAAAAAATACATTAAATCAACAAAAACAACATTACACACACTACCATGTATTTGACACACACGTATTGTTAATGCGGCCGACATCTGCCAATGTGAATCCAAACTCACATTCTATCTTTTTTAATTTTTCATTGCTTTGGATACAATCCGTGCAGCCTTAATAAAATTACGGTCGAATTTCGACCACTGGGCGACCACTAGTATATAATAAATATGTATATAGGTATATATTTAGTATTTTTAACCAGCGGCCCTACCGACTTCGTCCAAGAGAATACCAGTGTCCCGTGATGAATTCACCAACTCAGGGACCTTCACGGACGTGCATACAACATCTCAACAATTTTCATGACACTCATCCAAGTGTTAAAGAAACGCATACCTATACGAGTAAAACAAAGAAACATTAATTTCTACATAAATAATTAAATTTAAATTAACGGAAACTTACACCGTCCTCGACACCGCATTACACGAGATTACACTTCATTCTATTACATTTGCATATATAAATGAAATTATTACATAAAGATACTTGCGTATGAGTGTTTGCCCAAGAGCACCAGTCTTCCTTGAACGCTGAGTCATCATTTAGAGAAAGGGCGGCATAGTGACAGTTTTCCGTCGGATTTACCTGTAACTGGTAACTTTAAATGAGTATGATCGTTATTATGCATTCCTGCTAAATGTTAAACCACATTCTTAGAACAATTAATGTTGAACCGTAAAGGTAAAGGCCAATTGTTTTTATTTTGTCATATTTTATTTCGTAATCGCACAAATGTCATCACAACATGCATTATCGCATCAAAACCTCTTTAAAAGGGCCTTCGTTTCCATAGAGCCAGTTTTTTAGGGTCCCGTACCCAAAGGGTAAAACGGGGTACCCCGTTTAATAAATAATAGGGTCGTCCGTCTGTCCGTCTGTCTGTCTGTCTGTCTGTCTGTCTGTCCGTCCGTTCGTCACCAGGCTGTATCTCATGAACCGTGATAGTTAAACAGTTGAAATTTTCACATATGATGTATTTCAGTTGCCGCTATAACAACAAATACTAAAAAACGGAATGAAATAAATATTTAAGGGGGCTCCTACACAACAAACGTGATTTCTGCTCATTTTTGCTCGATATTGATAACGGCAACAGGTAGACGCTTCAAATATTCACAGAATATTTAGTTATATATTCAGTTTAAAACTAAATAATTAAATTAAAATAAAACAAATATTTAAGGGGGGCTCCCATACAACAAACGTGATTTTTTTTTCTCGTTTTTGCTCGATATTGATAACGGCAACAGGTAAACGCTTGAAATATTCACAGAATATTGAGTTATATTATTCACTTTAAAAATAAACAATTAAATGAAAATAAAATAAATATTTAAGGGATATTCTAAGGCTCCCATAAAACAAACGTGATGTTTTTTCCAATTTTTTTTCTCTGTCTTAATAAGGACAACAGGTAGAAACTTGAAATATTTTTATAGATAATGGTACGGAACACTTCGTGCGTGAGTCCGATTCGCACTTGGCCGGTTTCTTTAATCCGCTAAAGGTTAGCGCTTACCCTTCATCTCATGCACCTGTTTGCCAAGCCGCAATACTGGAAAATAGAGATTGATTTGAGTATTTAAAGAAATAAGAACTGTCTTTTCTCTTACAAAATATTGCGATAGAAAACTAACTATAAGAATAATTATATACATACACATGTATGTATGCATATTATTCTCAATCCAAGCAGGCGATAAGTCATATAACGGTAATATTCGTGAACTAACGCGAACCACTATACAAGCAAGATCAAAGAAACAGTATTTTTTTTACAAAAAGTCCAATTTTAAATTGGTAATTATACAAACGACGCTTAGCTAATAAAACGGAATGGCCGGAAACCGTCCAATGATTTCATAAACTAACGAGCGCCACGAGATCGAAGCGTGATCATACGAACCAAATGGCTTTTGTCAATACATATTATTAATTAACGATAGCAGGAATCATGGGAGCACTAAGGAAACAACAATACTGATGACGGGACTATTAAACCGGGAAACGAGCATAGGGCAAATAGTGGCATAAGTGATCGACAGTGTTATCCTTTAAACTATAAAAATGGAAGTCAGCAACTGATTTTAGTCTTTAACAATTGAATACAGGCCACCGGCTTCCTAAATCTAATGTTATTCTCATCATCATCAGCTAATTTTATGTCCCCACTGCTGGGGCACGAGCCTTCCCTATGGACGGATAGGGAGAAGGGGCCATAAACCACCACGCGGGCCCAGTGCGGATTGGTGGATGTTAAAGACTGCTAATGCAGCCGGGACCAACGGCTTTACGTGCCTTCCGAAGCACGGAGGAGCTCGAGATGATACATTTTTGGTCACCCATTCGATGACCGGCCTTTGCGAAAGTTGCTTAACCTCAGCACTCGCAGACCGGTCTTTACAAATATTAAAGATCAGTTAAGAAGTAGGCAAGCTATTTATAAAATGTTCAAAATAATTTTTAACGCAAATTTTGTTGCGAACAAATTACAAAAACACAAATGTTGAAAAATTTCCACGAGCAGGATTTGAACCTGCACCCTTCTACATACCGGGTCAGGTGCTCTTCCAATTGAGCTATCGTGGTTCTAACCAGCCCGCCGAAATTATTCAACACTTTTTACTTTGAAAGCCAAAGGCGCCCATTCAATGTCAACAAATCCAATCCTGCTCGTGGAAATTTTTTCAACATTTGTGTTTTTGTAATTTGTTCGCAACAAAATTTGCGTTTGCTTGTCTACTTCTTAACTGATCTTTAATATTTGTAAAAAAATTACTAGGATGCTTTGTTTGAAAAGATTTGAATTTAGCCAGTTATCATATCGATGCTTATTGTAAAGACAAATTGGGAAATCCCGTGGTAAGCCCGTTGTCTTAGGTCACACTTATATTAAGTTTGTGTCAATGCACCCATTGGATACGGTGTACCTATTATAGATGTGGAAAACCTGATTTCGTTGTCCGAAGTTATGCAGACATTGTCATGATACATTGTTGTGATGCATTGTATGCCGTGTCGTTATACGAACGATTGGTTCAGTTAATGCATTTGACCTTATGAGACTCTCTGAAAGTTAATGGGAGGAGAGATAATTGGCCTATTCATAATTTTATACTAAACTTGTACTATTATGTACTCTGTGGTCACGCGTTGTCTATATTTAAATTGATAGCGACCGCGATAGTGACAATTATATCCTAAATTTTGAAAAAGTGTTGAAAAAAATTCCACGAGCGGGATTCGAACCCGCAACAATATTTGCGTAAAATTATATGTAAATCATATCTATCCTAAATGTTTAATTCTTACACGGAAAGTGATTTTGAAATATGGGGTTGGACTCTGGCTAGATAGATAGAGAAAGTTACTTGGTGTTTTTTTAGACAGCCAGATAGCCGCTGCCCACTGGCCCACAGCACTCTGTGGGAGGATGAAGAAGAAGAAGAAGAAAAAGAAAAACATTTATTAACAACATACACATACTTAATATACAAAAAAAAAATATGCAGACAGAGAAAAAATAAGATGAAAAAAAAGAGTAGATAATAAATAAAAAAGAAAACAAAGAGTGTGAAGTTAATGGGCCCTGTCTCAGCATAAGCTTCTGTGTCATTCGTGGATGTTCAGAATGACACAGAAGCGCTGTTATTCTGACAGGGCCTGAATATTCTCATCTTTGATATCATCATCATCATCATCATCATCATCAGCTCATTTTTATGTCCCCATTGCTCGGCACGAGCCTTCCCTATGGTTGGATAGGGAGAATGGGCCATAAACCACGACGCGAGCCCACTGCGGATTGGTGGAACGACTGCTAATGCAGCGACCATCTTTGATATATTATATCAAAAGATCGCATCTTTCATATAACAAGAGTGTATTCAAATCGAATCCGGTTATCAATCGATAATGACAAGGTATTTAGAACGCGATTCGGCAATATACGCCGTAGTGTCACAACAGTGACAAATACATGTTACGAAAATCGATGTTCGATACTTGAATTACCGTAATATTCCCCTCCAATAGAGGATCAATTACAGTGTGCTAGAGGGATTGGAAATAAAAAAGATGATTGAATAACGTCACGTTTTTGCATGTGAAACTAATTATACACTTTGTGCTAAAAATTAAATGTCTTTTTATCTTTATAACTATTACTTTTGAGGTCGTCTGCTGTATCACTCATTGATCTCGTGACGAAACTGGCTTTTTGAAAGGCTACAAAGAAATCTTCCTATTTTATGGCGTAGGTAAAAGGGTCTTGTAGTGTGGTAGAATTTATAATTAGGTTAGGTTATTAGTTACTATCGAGATACTGAATAGAAAATAGGAATATGACTAAATGTATTTTTGTTAAAAGATGATGTTTATGATCTTAGAAATATCTTTATGAATGTACATATCTTTAGTAGCCAAAGTGCGATTCAGAAATAGTTATGAAATCACACACTCACTGTTGTGTTGTCTAACAAATCAAATAGTTGTCAGACTAAGTTTAACAGTTTTTATTGTTTTTTATGTTATTTTTATTTGTATGTTTTTCTTTCTTTAATTATTTTTCATAATTAGTTCCTAGATTCATAATACCTTTAACCAAAATACATGTAGACAGCTAAAACCGGAGTAGTGAGGGCACTATGGTGACCTGTAAAACGGGTTTTATACAAAGACCTATCTCAGGCTCGTCTCTCACATAACGGTTGTTATATATGTTGCTTTTGTCTGGTACTTACCTATTGTATCACCTTTACGTGAAAGAGAAATAAATGACTTCTTATCTTATCTTATCTTATCTTATCTTAAATAACTTTTCTTAGTTTTTTATGTTCACGTACCACACGTCTGCATATCAGACTACCTATCAAAAAATGACAAGAGCTTTATGGGTTTTTTTTTATCGCTTTGCACAAGAATTTAGCCAATAAAAGTCTTACAATACTTAAATAAACAATATTTCTTTCATGTATGATGATGATGAATGATAATAGAAATGAGAATTGAGAAATGATATACCCCCCAACCCCTCGAGTATCTCAGTAAAGATGTGGTGGGGCTTTACTAAGTCCTCGGGCGGACTTCTTGAGAGAATTTGAAAAGTGATGTTGCACTGTTTTGTTTTATTTGTCAACACTCATGCACACTCACGAACACTTAACGGTTAATGATCCACCATTATTTCACATTAATATTCGACATAACACTAATTTTATAAAACAAAACAAAACCGCAAACATGGCTCTTCACTTTCCCGCCAAGAAGCCCCGTTTCGAGCTTTATGTTTATGATGGTTGAATATTTATTGAAGAAATTTGACAGGTTTAGATAGTCTGATGTGTGTCTGTAAGTACATGCACCATATTATTCAATTGTAGAAAGTAAAATTTCCTTATTTCTCATTAACTTCAGAACAATAGTGTTTACGTCGGCGACCAGTAAGTAGAACGTAAATGCAACATTACAATACGGGAACAGGGAATTTGAATAGGTCAAGTGGATGCAGCCTTTACGTGCTAATTCCTCAGTGGACATCCTCGTTGTCAATCATTGTTGTTGTGTTATTAACCATTAAATTACGCCTCGGTGGCCGAGTGGTAAAGTGTTCGGCCCAATACCCAATAGTCCCCGATAATTCCCAGGACGTGTGTTACGGATTTTTCGATGCCCGAGTATGAGATCACCAACCCGCATATAGCAAGCGTATGATGGAGACATAATTAAAGTCTATTTATTACTTACATTAAATAATAAATGGTTAATAATTATAATTATTGATAACCAGGATAATAAATAGAACCGTTTATTTATTTTGTACTTATTGATATTTGTTTAGGTTGTACCTAACTGATAACGGCAAACAGTCTAAAAGGTATCATGTAAGTTTATTTTTTACAAAACCCGTAGATATTTACAAATATATTCACTAAGTGTAAGCACTAAGAGATATGGCTTAAAGTACGAGAATATAGAAAGTAGGTCTGAATATTAAAAGTTTACAACAGACAGCTTTGTACACTGGACCGCAAAGAAAAAGGGTCGGTTAGAAAATCTTCAATATATTCAAAGTACTTGACCTATCTTTATGAAATAAAAACTAAATTTAAGAATATTTAAATGTGCTTAAATGAAAAAAAATTAAGCTTTTTATTTTTTATAAATGTAAAATAAATAAAAAAGCATAGTTTTTCTATTATTTTCGTAAATGTAAATTGGTTACAGATGTGCCGTTTTCACGCATTTTAGTACTTTGTGTTGCCTCCACGAGTTCGCAATACTGCTGTTATGCGATTTGGCATACTTTCTACAAGGTTTTTGAGACGCAGCTGCGGAATATTCTGCCATTCGTCTATTAGAGTTTCTTTCATTTCACGTAGCGTGATAGGCGGCGGATTCCGCTGACGTACACGTCGTCCCAGTTCGTCCCATGCATGCTTAATGGGGTTTTAGTCGGGGCTGCGTGCTGGACAATCCATGAGTGTGATACACACTTCTTGAAAATAGTCAAACACTATCTGAGCTGTATGCGGGCGGGCATTGTCCGGCATAAAAACGACACTCGACCATGTCCACTAAAAATGGACGAACGTAGTCATTCAGAATTTCAGTGACATATCTTACTGCAGTTAAAGTGCCATTTTCTATCACCACTAGCTCAGTGCGGCTTTCGGGAGAAATCCCAGCCCACACGTGAACAGAGCCTCCGCCGTATGGTACTTTTTCTTTTATACAGGCTTGGATATAGCGCTCTCCCGGCCTTCGTCGTGCTTGTTTAAACAGAATCTAAACTCATCTGAAAACCAGTCATCTAGAGTCCAATTCACGTGTTTCTGAGGTGTCGCTGGAGTACTTGCTGAACTGTTGAAAGAGTCATACCAACAGTTCTTGCTGTATTTCGCGCCCATCTTCAAGCAATGTCAGGATCCTGGTACATTCTTCAGGGGTTAACGACATGATGACTTCAGAATAATAAAAATTATAAGGCAGAGACCACCATATTTACAGCATTTTTTATGTCAAAACTAAAACAATTGCGAAACAATTGATTTGAATTTTTTGGTACTAAATTAAAAAAATCCATATTTAAAAATTTTAGTTTTTTATACAATAATCAAAAATAAATAAAAAGGTTTTATATGTTATTTTATGTGGCATTAAATATTCTTTAATTTAGTCTTTATTTCATAAAGCCAGGTCAGGTGCTTTGCAACATATTTCATTTGCATACACACATCTCGAAACAAAGAGAACCTCAAAGTCTGGTGACGCTGAAAATGCCGACTGGAAAATCAGCAATATATCTCCAAAACTATTGCGCACTAAGAAATTTGGTGACTCGTTTCTTTGTCGCACCTCCAAAACATGGAACAGTTTGCCAGCACACGTTTTCCCTCCTTCCTACACACGGGGTCCTTCAAACGAGGAGTGAAGGGACACCTTGTGGGCCGGCAGAGTGAGGGTGACTGATCCTGCGTTGTTTTCACGCTACACCAGTTGTCGTCGCATCTGGACTGCATTCAATTAACATCAGGTAAAATGGAGTAATTTGCCGTGCAAAGTAAAAAAAAAAGAGAACCTATACAAAATTTCATTTTAAACACGACCATTTGATGTTTTGGATTGCAAACCAAACGCACTTTATAAGTATAGCCAACGAGATTGTTGCTAAATAACTTTATATCGTCTAAGTATTCGTACCACATTTTCCCGATCAGATTTCAAGAAGAGTCAAGTCGGTTGGTCTTTTCAGCCAAACGATATAGGTCAGTGTTGTATTGTATGTCGCTGTGCCAATTTTTTTATTTCTGGCGCCTTTCCCAGTAGACTGAGTAAATAAAGAGAATAAATTACAGACTTATTTCACAGTGCTTTCTCTCGCTTCTAAGAAGAGCTTTTGAATTTACTTACACAGTGCCAAAGCGTGTTTAATTCACCTGACTCAGCACACTGAACTCTAAATGCAATGTACTAAAAATATGATATAAGGTATATCTGCCTGCCCAAAATGGACTTGATTGTCGAATTATAATATTGAAACTCACTCGCAGCCAATGAATTTACATGCATGCCTACACTTATGTTAAAATAAAGTTGAATGAACTCAGAGGTAAATAAACTGTTTATAATTTTAAAGATTAACTTTAAACACGATTGACGAATGAATACCTATATGCATTACTTTCTTTTTTCATAGAACTTTAATTCATGTTTGACAATATTTAAAGGCATTGTTCAATTGACAATTAATTGATAACTAAGCAACACAAAGGCTGGAAAGAGTCTACGGATATCAAATTGCAGTAATTATAAAGTCGTATGTGGGAAACTGAGATCTCTCTTCCATGAGATCGGCGGGTACTCGTATACCTGTCACAGATACAGGTAAAAGTAAAGTGAGTAAATAGGCCTATAGTAAATAATCCCACTGCTGGGCAAAGGCCTCCATTAGAGTAATTACTAAGGGGATTTTTACCATGTTTATTATATGCGAGTATCCGATATTTCCGCACAGTTATGTCTGCTCATAAAAAACCCACCCGCATTAACTTCGGTAACTCCGTGATCATGGCGCATCGCATGCAACTCTGCCGAAATATCGGGTACTCACATATAATAAACATTGAAAGGATCCCTTTAATAATTACTCTAATGTAAGTGGTCATGATAGTTTATCACACTAAAATTATAAATGCGAAAGTTTGTGTGTGTGTACATTTGTTGCTTCTTCACGCTGCAACGGATGGATGGATTTGGATGAAATTCGGCATACTGATAGTTTATAACCTGGATTAACATATAGGATAGTTTTTATTCCGATATTCCCACAGGAATGAAACTCATACTTTTTCTCTATATTTGGTTCCACAATTTACTACTTAGGTCTTGGATTTGATGTTGGGAATAGAACCTATTTGGTAATTTTTATACTTTTTTATTGAAATTTTGACAGACTTTTGAAACTGTCAAAGCGGTACGAAGTCCGCCAGGTCCATAATACCCCCTTCAGTGTCGATCGACCCAGGTGGCCGATAACAATTAAAATTCTATTGTCTGGTATTCATGCAGACGAGTTTCAAAATTAAATCATCACCACAATGATGGGTAATGGCTTAATCACCACGCTTGCCAAATTTGGGTTGGTGATTACAAACCCGGACTATGCAATTTGAAACACACTTTGTATATATATATAATACTTTACCTACCTACTTAGTCAATGACTTCTTTATTTTAAAGATTTTTGAGGCCATTTTTTTGTTCTCAGATTTATTATTTTAATAATAATTATTTTACATTTGGTTTATTGGAAGCAGCATGCATACATGATCTTTAGGAAGTACATGCTAGGAACTTTGAAACTAACAACAGAAATCCAATTACAGGATCTCATATGTAGCAATCACCTCTATTCTATATTTTATTGATTCCTTATCCTAACATATATTAATCTGATAATCGAATTATTTATTTATTTGTGTTGATATCAGTCACTAGGTATATGAGCCCATCTTTGTCCCACTGTTTATCATGTAAACAAAATTATTATGTACATTGTTTTCATTACTTTAAGAACGATCATTTGTGAAGAGAAAATAAACGTTTTATTATTATTATTATTATTTTCTCATATAAATTCACATTTTTAAATATTTTTTACTAAAAACAAAATAAGTAAAACATTACACACACAACAAAAAATAGGGATCCGCCGGCATCGGGACCAGGATCCAAGCTACCGGTGGTTAGGGCTCCAGAGACAGAAACCTCCTCACAATGCGTGCCGTATCGAGGAGAACTGCCTTCTGAATCAGGCCCTTGATCCAGCCGCCTAACGAGAGCCTCATTAGATGTTGATCGAGGCTCTTGGCCATCAGGCCGTTGGCTGTAACAACAATCGGTACGATGACAGCCGAATCCACACTCCACATATCAACAACCTCGTGTGCTAAGTCGAGATATTTGATTTGTTTCTCTTTCTCAGCTTTCACGAGGTTTTCGTCATGGGGAATGGTGATATCGACAATCATCGTGCGGCGCGCTAATCGATCTATCACCACAATGTCAGGCTTATTGGCTACAATAGTCCAGTCGGTGATGATAGATCGATCCCAGTACAACGTGACATGGTCATTTTCGAGAACTAGGTCGGGCACATACTTGTAGTACGGTACCTCAGAATCCACAAGTTTGTATTTCATAGCAAGTTGCTGGTGGATAATCCTGGCCACTTGGTTATGCCTGTGTAAGTACTCGCCGTTAGCCAGACGAGAACAGCCAGAAATAATATGTCTGATAGACTCACCCGGACGGTGGCATGCCCGACATATGTCAACCGTCCCGTCCTTCATAATATATTATTTATTATTAGGTTTAGGTATTTATCTATGTTATGGTCGACAATTGGTCTCGCAGACTTTCTTCTCTAACTACAGCTAGGGTTGGCTGGAAGAGATCTCTTTAGAGATAAGCTCACCCTTGTACCTAGATGTTTTTTTATAATGTAATTTAGACTGTAATTTTAATGTACAATAAAGGATATATAATATATTTCCGGTAGTTATTCGTCAGCATAACTTCGTCCATAATTGCACAGACAAAACCTTCAGTTTCCCCGAAGAGGTCACCGAAACGCAGCCAGGATACGGACGCTAAAAAGTCTACATCGGGTCCATGGAGGGCCCGATAAAAGCGGTCGTGGAGCTCCTTGCCTTGCCATACCTCTCTGCGGTCATTGGCACTTATTATTACTGTAAGGCAGCAAAGGCCTCCCTCCTCTCCTTCCATTTCCTTATTATAGAAATATGCTTTTATATAATCACTTCTTATATTACAGACCTTAGTTACTACCAAAGTTCAGACAAAGACGTGTAGAAGGCACGAGCCTGCATACAATTATAATCACTCATTAACGTCGTACTTATCACACGCGTGAACAAATCACGCAATGAAGTCGTGTGATCATTGAGAAGTGAGTGAGATTCGAACCCACGCCCACGTGTCCAATTATAGATAGTAAAGTCTACGTCACAACGTGAAGTAGTTAAAAGTTAATTTTGACAGTGTAGTCAATCGGGGGTGTAACTCAGTGGTAGAGTGTCTGCTTCGCATGCTGAAAGTCCTGGGTTCAAATCCCAGCTCCTCCAAGGAGCCTTTTTTTATTTTGATGCACAGTGTACGTAAAAATTCGAGAAGCATAAAGATATCAGTGGCATCAGTGTCCGATAGGAACTATTTGCTCGACTTTTTTTTAATTTAATGTTAAAAATAGGACTCGAATACCAATTTTAGTCTTAAGCAACAGTTGAATATACATCACCTGCTTCCTAGCTGTTGTCCCGTAAAATTGCAATGAAAATCTATGTTATTTTATGGATCGTGTCGAACACTGGGCTTTAAAGTGTCGAGCATTGGTGACACTGTCAATAAAATAATTGTAATGTTTTGATGCCGAGACAAGGACAACTAATTAATAATTTAATTTGTTTAAACAAAACTAAGTTTTTAAAGGAATAAATATGAAAAGTATCCAAGTAAACTAACTAAAATTATATAGAAATGAGACAGCTGCTTAGTACAAACTGGGACATTATTTAAAAATATTTGCTGTTTTAAATTGACCTTTTCGATCTATTAAAAAATGTATCAAAGATTGACACAGATATTGATTACCAGCATCATGGATACGTTGAGCGCCCTCTGTACTCACTGCTCAATACTACAATCGAATCAACAATTACTTCGAGCATGCTATGTGGACAAATCTTTTTAAAAACTTTGTCACGCATACATTCAGATGTCAGTGCCACAAGATAATCTACAAAAGAATTTATTTAAAGCTTACTTACAATTTATTCTCATAACATAAAGACAGGTTAAATCGCTGTAACTCTACAAGTAAGTTATCTCATCTACAGGAAGGTAATCATAACCTGCCATTGCTAACAAAAATCATTGATATTTATAGCAATTGAGAATTTAACCAGAATTAGAATTTTATACTATTATATAGTATAAAATTCTGTAATGTAATAGTATAAAATGTCTATACACATAAGTACCTATGAAGACTTATTTATCAGACCTTGCAATATCATTAAATATGACAGTCTTTCAGGGCATATTAATCCGGCTAATAGCAAACACCTCATCTCTAAGGCTAGATATAAGGTGAATGCAACTAGCCGGATTAACATTAACACATTTTTGTATTGTGTTCAATTTGTATAACAATATAACAATATATAAGGTCACTTTTTATTAACTGCAAATATTTTGACAAAACATCTAATTCTATCAGAGAAATAAGGGCCTACTAGCATTTTAAAAAAAATTCAGGCTTTTTTTTTTTTACTTTTCCTGACACAAAAATTGTAATGTTATTAAGAGCGGCCTTTCTGTTGGTTTTTTTTAATGAAACTAGGGGCACGTGTAAGCGGTAAGCGGTGAAGGCATTGCGGCCTCTCTGTTTCGGCTCCTTTGAATTGAAACTACCAAAAGTGCTTTATTTTTTTTTTTAATCGAAATGTCTTTTGGCGTTTTTCTTGAAAATTAACGTATCTTTAAGGATTTTTCATAAAATAGTTTATATATGTTGTTGAATTGAATTGTAGACAAACACCCAGGTAGTGATAATATTACCCGTGTGGTCACTGTCCGCGTAAGATCAACCTTGTTTAAAAGACCAACATCAAAAATATGTGTTTAGGAAGAAATATGTTAGTACAAAGTTTATGTTACTCTATATTGTTTTAGTTCATGGGTGTATAGGTAAGTACTTGCTGGGAATGTATAAAGTACTTATAGCTTAAAAGTGTATAAAAATAAAATAAATGTATGTTATTTCTTAGTAAAACAAAACTTGCAGTAGGTACGTAGGTATATATCTACATTTCATTGTAAATTATTGTGTAAAGCTTATTAAAATATTTGTTAGTTCAGTCCTCCAATGATATTATCTCCACCAACGGTGGGCGGTTTTTTGTTATTTTTATTGAATTTTGTGTTAAAGTACATTTTGTCACTAAATGTCCTTGGTGGGCGGAATGTTAAAGACGCAACTACAAATTACAAATAATATTAGTTCCTATGTTTCAAACTAGATGGCGCCATCACGCTATCTGCTGAATCACGCTATTAAAGTTTCTTTTAAAATCATATATGGTCTTGTGATATTCATTAATAAACTGTTACCAATCTGAGAGCAATTTTTTTTTTTCAACGGGGCAGTAAGGGGAAGTACTTTATTCGTTGCAGCTACACGAAAATGGTCCTAGGAGACTATCCATAATTTTTTCATCCCCCCATCTCGGAAAGAGTATTTTTGCTCTTCGATATCTGAGTGCAAAAGCCGTTTTTATCAGCTAGAGAATAAAGTAAATTGAATTTAGAACATCGTGTGCACGAAGTTTGTGAATTCAAAACATCATTTAAACCTATTTACTTCTACCTCCATGGTGCCGAATTTATCAGTACACATGTCACTAACACCAACATTACAGTACCTACAACAAAAATATTACACTTACAAGTAACTGTAGCAACGTTACTTTCATTTTTTCTTAATTATACCTAAGTATTATTTGTTATAATTTAAATATTATTCTGTAATACTTACCTATCGTAATGTAGTAGTATAATGTAGTAAGTAGTTAATACCTAAACTGAAATAAAAGTATCTTTTGATTGTAAATGTTTTTTTTTTGCATTTAGTCATTTCCTCACTGAGGTGGGATGAAAAATTACGTGTTGCACTCGAGTGAAAAGATTTTTCACCTCGTGCTCTTTTGATTCTCTCGCTAACGCTCAAGATTCTAATTTTTGAATCACTTGCTGCGCTCGTGATTCAATTTTAGAATCCTTCGCTTGCTCGGTCATAAAAATTGAGCACGCGGTTAAAAAGCAACTTTGCACTCTTGTATAACAAATAACTATTATGGAATATTGATCCCCATTCACAGATTTTCATAAAAATGTACAGTTAGCAAGAAAATAGGCATTTTACACAAAAACATTTTTTGATGCCAATCGATCCTGTTTCTAATACTGATCAAAAACTTCTATGGGACCAACCATCGTTGGAGTACTCAAAAAGTCACAAATTACAAAAAACTTTTCCCTTACATTTTGTATGAAAATTTTACGCAAAAGTTTTTTTAGTGACGGTTGAGATCTTTTTGTTGACTGAATAAAAAGATAAGAAGAAACAATATAAATATATAACAAAATATGTTGAAAATTTATACTACTACACCCATAGTTATAAATTAACCACTATAGTCTAAATTCATGATAACTATATAAACAATGATAGCGTGGCGTACCACACCACACCACTTTTTATAAATTCAGAGAAGAAGTGATATCAACATTTTGACAAAAACAACATTTAAGTATGTTCATACCTACGTTACAGTGTTCAAGCAGGTAAAACTATAAAAAACACGTGCTCCATATTTATATTTTAATGAAAATTCAACTAAACGTATAAATCTTATTTATACTTACATTAAATGGATAAATATATACATTGTTCAGCGGAGGGGAACGGTACACAGCGCGGTCCCCCCAAAATTGCACTAACAAAAATATGGAGCTTCTCCGAGCCCCTTCACCCCGCCGTGCTTGGGAACGCAACTTTATTAGAAATACATAGATCACTGGGCTATGTCCATAGATCGGAGTAGGAAATGCAGTTTGGTGTTCACTCCAAACATTAAATTGTGACAATACGGATAAAACTGTCGCCACAAAATAAGGAGACTCCAGAAAGTAAGCTTTATACATAGCCACACACATTGGATCTTTTCATTTTTACCGCACCTTTCTGTGGCCAGCTCCATACAACCGAAAAAAGTAGGCGCGATATACAACGTGACCTTACGCTCTGGACAAATATTCAAAAACCCGTGTAATACTACTTCTCAGATTTGCTGTTAAGTTATTATTTTTTTAAATAATAGATACAAATACTAATACATGTGCAACAGACTCTCTCACGGACACGGAATCCCGGAACAGCTCAGGGTGCCTAGTGTGAGTATTGTTTATTATCCGTATTCATTCGATTACGTTTACGAAAACTATAACTAGTATGGCGTTGAAGCAGCGCCTTCTGGCGACATACGAGAAGAGTTAAAATTTTGCCATACAAAGTCTCGTTTTCGTTAACGTGATCGAATGGCGAATGAAACTCACACTAGGCACCCAGAACAGTCCGAGTCCGAATCAGTGAGAAGTTATCTATCTGTGCGTTACTCTAGCGCAGGACTTCCCAACCAGGGGGGCGTAGAGAGATGTCAAGAGAAGCATTTTCGATAATTGGGCATAATACGTTTACATTTTATAACTTATTTATGTGAGACAGGTGTTTCAGCTGTGGTTTTAATCAAATCAAAACTAAACAGCGAAATCGTCTTGCTGTCGATAGTGATCTGACAATAGCTCTGGCAAAAACTGAACCTAGAATCGACCAACTGGTACAGAGCATGCAAGCTCAAGTATCTCACTAGTACTCAAATAAATAATTTTAATAATAAAAAGGCTTAGCATTTGATTAAAGTTTATTTTGTATCACTACAAATTAAAATAAATAAATGTCGTTAAAAAAGTGTTTGTTTTTGTAATGAAAAAATTAAAGGGGGGCATGATTATTGAAATATTATTTATAATCCGGGGAGGCTCGACGAAGAAAAGGTTGGGAAACCCTGCCTAGCGCGTCTGTATGAAGTTTACCTTCTGCAGTCTCCTTATTCTGTGCTGCGGCGGTTTGAACTGTCATTATCGACGTCACAGCGAATTCCTATTTTCAATAGAATCTATATTTCACTTTACATGTGTTATTTGATAATAACAAGTGATATAAAGTATAGTTCCTTAACTATAACTTACTTTGGAGGAGTTGAAAAATTATAACTGTTATATCAAGCACGCAGTATCACTCAAGAACAATTCTCATCTGCATTTTTTTCATACTTTGAAAATTACAACCACACGCTCCCCCTTCCTTTTCCAGGATGATATAACATTACCACATTAAAATAACATCGTGCACGTGAATTTGCACCTTCTAATCCGATCTATGGTTACAAGAACATGTACGCTAAAATTCTGTTGGAGAACTAAACTATAGGCTAACTGGTGTAAGCCACATTACGTGCATTTGTTATTTTTGTCTGTGGTTAATTATATCTCTCTCTCTTTAGCTTACATTTAGCCCGCGTGGATATGACTGTAACATAAAGTTGCTTCCAAACTAAGTAAGCTCAACTCGCTTAGCTCTCCAGTGGAATTCTGGCTTTACCTGATTGTTTTAGCATATTTTCATGATCTCTGTCATTCCGATAAAACAAAAGTTGGCACGATTATTTATTTTATTGTAACATCAGGACATGTAGAACGTATATTTAAAAATGTTTTCTAGATAAATTAGTATAATTCTCATAACATTTCACAACATAAAAAAGTTACTTCACAATTCAAATCGTATATTCGAAATACCCATCTATTCTAATAAATAATTAATCAATGGATACTTATTAAGGGAAGTAGCGCGCGTGAGTATTTCCAAAACATGAGATGTTTGCAAAAAATTAACACACAATTTTGACAGAAATTTAAAAAAAAGAACAGTTGAAAATCAGATGTTTCGTTTGTCCTAACCTCCAAATGCTCTGTAAAAGTATATAACTATGTAGGTTTGGCATAGTCATAGTATGTACGCTCGCTTCTTTCACACATTTTAATTCGTCAACGCCAAGCACAGACGGAGCTCACAATATAACATTTAATACAGGGTGTATACAGCAGTCTTTCTCGCCTCACCTATAGCTAAGACCGCTCTACTAAGGACTACGATACTTATACACGCGCTACGCTCAATCTCTAACCTGTATGTATGGTTAATAGCTGTAGCAGAAACATGGCAACACTGAAGTAATAATAGGCAAAGAGATTCCAAACAGTAAAAACCAAGATGCATTTAAATTAAAAAAAGAAATGATTTCCAAAGCACTGACATAGTAGCAGCATCAACATTTATAAGTTTGTTGTAAGCAAATTTAAATTGTTTATGCATAAAGATTTTCAAAAGATCTGGTAATCAAGAGAATTTGGTAACTCTTTTGAAAGATATGATGAAAAGTTAAGAAGACGTCAAAAAATTTTACTAGTAATTATTTTTAGGTTAGTATTAACAAGGTATTAAAACAGTTATTATCTCTGTATATTATAAGAAAATCTGAATTTTATATGCACTTTTTTTCGATTTCAAGAGGTCGGAAAAACATAAACAAATTTATTTTTTATTAAATTATTTTTTTTATAGTTTACGCGAACACTACGTACACTCTTCTTTCACACTCCATTGAGCACAAACCGCGAGAAGATCCACCTAAAGTGTTTAATTATTAAAAAACCAAACGTAGAAGAAAATTTGAAAAGTTATTACCGAATACCATGTCCCCGCTACAAACAGGCAACCTTTCTAGCCTAACTACTATAATAAAAAGACGCTACGATTATTAGTGGAAGATGTAAAATGGCCTCGCCTATATTATAATAATAACTGTAACGACTACACAAACTACTAACAGAAGAGCTAAATAGGATGGAGGGACTAGACACTGGAAGAACTACTACTAACTATTCGTCTATCGCCGAAAGTGAGACAGTATCGCGTGGAAACTAAACTTTAAAATTAATATTTCTGACAACAGGATTATATATTGTTGTCTAAAGTTTACGCAACACTACACATTATAATTAAACAACTTTTACGGATCTACTCGCGTTTATTTTATTTTATACATTCGTTTTAATTAATGTTTTTCCTGACGTTTCGAACCCTTTGCAGGGTCCGTGGTCCGTGGTAGGTAAACATTAATTAAAACGCATGTATAAAATAAACGCTAGGAGCTCCGTAAAAGTTTTTTCAATGCAACTGGATTATAATCATTTTGTTCGTCCTTTTTCTTTAAGTAAATAGGTGACAAACTCGTCCGTATTAGGATCTGGTTGAACAGCTGATTTTTACGTGTCTTTATGGTTTCAACAGTTTTAAAATGCTCTTTTTTCAGCATTGCTTACGATTTGTTTGGATGTAAGGATTAAAGGAACTTAAAAGATAACCAAAACATGATAATAATCACGCTGTCTCTTACTCTATGTCACAATTTAAATATGCACGTAAAAAAAATTTAGTATACATGTCATGTATTATGTCTCATTAATTCATTTGATGTAAAACGCGGAAGGTTTGTTGTGTTGATAACATTAAACTTTTTTAAAGAGTTTACCTAAAAAAAAACACAATTGTTCAAAAAATTTCCACGAGCAGGAGTTTACCTAATTCATGGTATATGCATAAGAACTTAATTTTTCAGAGTAGTATCGCGATACAGCCGCACACTTCGCGCGATATGAAACCGTGGCCGCTGCACTTTGTCAGAACAAAATGATCTAATGAACTAATGATGTCTCGAGTACAACAACAATAACAATTAAATTATCTTAATACTAAATGAGATCTGTATAAAATATCACAATATGATAAACAACAAACTTTTGGTAACACAATCACCATAGAGTTGAAAATCTTATGTTGATATGATTCTGAATTGTCATAGTCATGTAATTTGATCTGAAATAACTGCAGTCAGCAAATATATTTGTTATTGGCATCTTTCAGAGAATCAAATAAGCTTTAACATTGTTATCAAATAGGGGTTGTAAACAATTCAAAATTATTCTTAATTAATTGGTTATAGAAAATTTGGTGTTCGATAGTCTCAGTAAATGTAAGGTTTTACAGTTCTTAAAAATGTAAAAACAATAATATCTTACCTCCAGGCTCCCAGAGTTATAAGGCTTCAAAATTTACTAACAATTTTGTTACACTGTCAAAAATCTTAATATTCTCAAAACAGAATAAGATTCCGTGATCATTTATCTTACCTCCAGGCTCCCAGAGTTATAAGGCTTCAAAATTTACTAACAATTTTGTTACACTGTTAAAAATCTTAATATTCTCAAAACAGAATAAGATTCCGTGATCATTCGAAATACTATTATAATATTAATACCATATTCTTCTGACGATGACATCTCCCATGATGATAAAGATGTGACGTGATGATCTCATCTTTCGTCAAGCAAGGTTGTTTATATTATGACTATTATGTTAAAGAAGTATCAATTGCCTAATAAACTTCATAATGAACAATAAATGTGCCACTCTTAGAGCATTAAACCAAGCTCTAAGGTGCCACTCAATGTCAGAGATTATAGAAAAGTAGCATCTCTCATTCTGTTTTAAGTAATATATAAACATTAGACTATTATACGAAGACGCAAGTGCACCGGCCCTTCAACTAAGTGACAACAGAGAGTCGATTTTTGAATAGGTACTACCGTACGCGAATAATTTTTAATTCGCTTATTGAACTTCATACATACATACGTGTAACGGAACGTAATATATGAAATACACTGTTCATACACAACCATTTAATGTGTTTGACACTTTACATCAAAACACTAAGTGCGAGTTTTTTCACTGTTCGATTGAGTTTAAGTTACCTCATTAAAAATTGTACAGGATCGAAGCAACCACGAGATCTGTTGAAGCGACACTATCTAGTGGCACAGAAGAAATATACGGTAGGTACTTCGTCTACTGGCGAACTCGAAAATCATTCGGTTTCAACCAGTCACTAGGTACATCGAGTCTGTTTAAATTGTTGCAGTTAACTTAATAAACTTGATCGAAAAGATGAGAAAGCAACTCGCTTTCAGTACTCGGTAAATGTTTTTTTTTTAATAGTTAGCACGGCATGACTCCACTCTGGTTCGTGTTAAATTAAAGAATGGAGTCTAGAGTTCTAGACGCAAAGGCAACTAGTGCAGCGGGAAAACAAAGCAGCTTTATTCACCCTCACCCTGCCGGCCCACAATGTGTTTTCCAGTCGAATGAACCACTCGCTGAGTTAGTTAATTGTATGCGCTTATTAGTTTTTCGTACACGTATGGTATTCAAAAATCGACTTCCAGAACGGGATCTACAGATAAGACTGTTGACGGGCGGCTATAGCGAGTCGAGCCGCGTGCGCTGCACCGCCAGCAACGCCGACTGCTGCTGCAAACTCTTGCGCAACCCTTCTAGCGTCTGCAGCACCTGGAACAACCGCCACTTAAGGATTAAAGATAACAATAGTAATCATATTGTTTTCTAAAGTTTATGCGAACGCTACACATTGAAATGAAACAACTTTTACGAATCTACTCGTGTTTCGAACCCTTTGCAGGGTCCGTGGTCACAGGGAGACTGACCCAATATTATACATAGTCTATGGACTGAGGTGTTGGTCGTCTTATAATTAATTAATAGCTTGTATACCCTCATTAAAATTTAATCAGGTGCGCTCCGTTTTACGCAGAAAGAGCTTACAGTATCTTTTGGTCTGGCAGTATGGTGTTGTTACGTCTCAGGATAAACATTAATTAAAAGTAACGTGTAAAATAAACGCGAGTAGATCCGTAAAAGTTGTTTCATTTCAATAAATATCATTTTTTGACCAGCACAATACATAACAATAACAAATACAAAAAATCATAGTTGATATTTTTTTTTAAATGAAATTAATACCACAATAAAAATAAAATAAAATATTTTTTAACATTGATAAGTCTGTGCGATATCAACAGGTAGCAGCTGTTGCTTTTGTGGCATTACACAAAATGCCATCGATTGCCACCTTATTCATAAAAACTATTTAAGCATTATTTAATTAATCATTGTTTGTTTCTTTTTCTCAAATTCAAAATGACGTTTGTGTGACGTTGACAAAACAATATGTAACTAAATAATGCTCAAATAGTTTTTTATGAATATGGGGGTTAATCCGTAAACATTGAATAGTGGATGTAGTCATATTTCAAAATTGCATGTACAATGCCTTTGTGGTTTAAAAGTGACACTACTAATCTCAGACCTAGAAGTCCTGGGTTTGATTCCCGACAAGGTATTTTACTCTGTTTGGTTAATTATAAACTGAGAGTGTTTATTTTGTTTTAATTCAACAGTTAATAATGATCAGATAGAAGCGTGGTCCACCTTAAAAATAAACGTGAAGAATGTTTAAGTGAAAAAGTTCTTACTTAATAACACTAGTTAACACTAAGCACGGTAAAAATTATCTATACAAAGTACTGTGGAAAAAATTTGCTTGGCAACAGCAATAAGTGGTATGATAGAAAATTTAAGTCAAGTGTTGACTGCTGAGTATATAAAGTGAAGCCTATAGGGAGCTATAGGGTACACAAATTTATATACTTAAAAAGATTCATACGTCACAAGTAAAGGATACTCATCAAGAATAAGGCCCTCCAGGGTAGAAAGTATGAGAGTCTATCAAAGGATTTTTTAACAAAAAATACATTTTATAGCTTGAAGGAATATTTTAATGAAACTTTTAAGTTTTTATCAAATGTTGGCATTTAATTTGTGTTGTTTTATATAAAATGTTTTTTCTTTACCGATGCCTTTATGAATAGTATTTCAATATTTGTGTTTTATGTCTGCAATACCCTAACAGGGTCATGTACATAAAGTTTTAAAAACATCTGTTGTATTTTTGTACATGTAGCAAATAAATGACTAGTTAGAATACTAACTTCTGATACGACATTAGGTACTATAGGTAGGTTAAGACTGTCAAACCGATCACGAGTTGTTTGCTAGGCCAGATCGTAAGGTCACATGCCTAACCTATTGCAGATTCTCATCTCTCAACATCTACTGTTGACCCCAAAACAAGAACTTTGGATAACATATTGCTCATGCATATCTTATCTGAATTTACTTTTGTATAAACATGCTTTTGACTGATGAAAGAAACTGTTACATTTCAGTTTCATCATAGTACCTACCTTATGATGAGGAAGATAACAGAATTTCGTAAATACACTACACAAACATATTGTAAAATGAAAACTAAATTGAAACATCTTCGAAATACTTTATTGTATACTTAATGTTTATTTAAAAATAGTTTGAAATTTTAATACTCTGTTATTTGATTTTTCCTCCACTCAGAATCAGTTTAGTGCAGCTGAGTTATCAACTTGCAATTTCAAAGCAACAGTTAGCTTTAGCCAATCGTCGAAGAGTCTACCCGTCGAAAATGTGTTACGAACTCTTTAGTAGATATAAATTTTATTTTCTTTTTAACTGACTTCGAAAAAAGGGGGAGGTTCTCATTTCGTCGCAATATTTTTTTGGTGACATTCACACTGTGTTGTTTTGTTATGTTTTCCTTCCATTCAAAAGAGTTCTTTACAACCTATGTGGAAAAACTGCCGTAAATAGTACGTCAACTTCGTATTTTTTAAGTAATTTATCTGGATACGAAGTCTGGGATAATCTTAGCAAGGTTTTTAGAGAAAATGCTTAAAACATTACAATGCTCGAAAAATCTTTTAAGTTTTTCATTAACTTTCTATAAGTAATTCACTAATTGCTACTTGTATCATTAATACATCATTAGCATTATAACGAAGTTGTAAATGGAAAAGCTTGCCTAAATGTCGAATTTCTAAAACATTCTCGAATAGTATTATTATTAAAAGATGTTATTAAGACTCAACCTAATTAATTAGGTGTTTTTATTGGCGCTAATATATTTTTAATGATCAATCTCATTGGCATTTACGCTTTTGTTTACACTAGTAATTAAAGTCTAGTAACCAAAGTCTCATTAGCGTTGACTTTGCGTCAATACATCAACGATGTCTTTTATGATCTTGAACAAATAAACCGTGTTAAATTTCCTCATGATTCCAGATGGTGAGTGCGACTTTTATTCACCATTCGATCACGATAAATAACAAAAACAAGAATTTGTAAGGTAACTCACCTCGTTTGTTACATTGAGGCGCTGATTTAATCTTCATTTAAGAGCTCGTCTGCGTGAATACCAGACATAATAGAATATTAATTGTTATCGGCCAGTCGCTCGACACATACTTAAATCTTCTGTGCGTGTGTATGTTATGAACTCCTTCCAAACGGCTGGACCGATTTGGATGAAATTTTCTGTGTGTGTTCAAGTGGATTCGAGAATAGTTTAGATTTACAATTGGACCCGGTAGGTAGCGCTGCTTTAGGGGTCCATCATGGGATACGGGTGTTCTTAAGCGGACGAATGATTTGTTCGTTTTGTTGTCATGGAAACTGTTAACGTTTTGTTTGTTTTGTTGTCATGGAAACTGTCAAAGCGGTACGAAGTCCGCCGGGCAGCTAGTACCATATAAAATATTAATGAAAACGAGAACGTTTTTATTAACTTCAAATGATTCGATACCGATATAATAATTTTCACGTTCGTTAATTTGATCGAATGGTAAGTATGATTCGGACTAAACACCCAGAAAGGTAAAAAAGATGTTAGGCGCAGGATTTTAAAATAAAAACAATGCATCGTACTTATAGGTGGGAAGGTAGGGGCGCACGCTTTACATTTTTTTCATTAAACTATTATAAATTATACTTTTTTTTTGCCGCCTGCCGCTAAAAAGCAGTTAAAAAATTCAGCGCTTGCATCAGCCTTCCCGGTAGCATAGCGGTCAGTGCAGCCGCCCGGATTGCAAAAGACCCAGGTTCGATTCCTGGCTGGGTCGGGTAGGCGTTTCTTTTTTTCACTGTATTTTATAAGTATTTGACCCCATTAAGTTTCTCGCCGCCCCCAAAAATTACGGTGACGCTGAAAATGGCAATCAACAAACTCTCTCAAAAAAGAAAAGGGGGACAAAATGAGCTGGTCATAATTTTGATGTGATGACATTTACCTCGTCTCGCGCGTACGCCTTCCTTTTAGGCGGCTCGGAGTGGGGTCGGTCGGTGGGCTCGGGGGGGTGGCGGACGGGCGGGCGGGGCGCGACGGGCGGGGGCGGGGGCGCGGCCAGAGGCGACCGCCGGCCGATGGGAGACAGCCGCCGCGGCTCCGGCGAGTTGGCGCGCATGAAGTTGGTGATGTGGGTGCGCTCGGGGCTGCGGCGGGGGGCTTCCACCTTGGGTGAAGGAGGTAACATGAGAAATGAAGGTAGTTGCACTTAGACGCTTGGTTTCAAGTGTGCTATGGTAATGTGGCTTCCATACCTTTCAGGGAGGGAGTAAGGTAATGAGATATGAAAGTAGTTGCTGCAATTCAATTAAAGATTGAAGCCTTGGTGCGGTGCTTCTACCTTGGATGAAGGGGGTTGATAAAGTGGGAAACAAAGGTTTTGCTGTTGCTGCATAACAATATGACGCTTGGTTTCAAGTGTACTAAATTGATGATGCAGATCGGGTTTATAGGGTTTCAAGAAAGTTATTTGTTGTTATCATGTTACTTAATTTTACTCCACAAAAACCAGATGCACCGAACTGTAAGGTATCCACTAAAAGATACTATTGATAACGCTGGATTAACAGGTGTTGAATAAAATGTGGAAAATAAAAGATATAAATCCGCTCATTTTTCCATTTTTAAATTAGAACAGCACTCACCTCAGTAGCCCTAAGTTCCCTGACGCGTGGGTTGTGCGGCGGCTCCAACGGTGCCCTGGATACAGTGACCAGTAGCTTCTCCGCCTCCCGGATCAGCTCCCGGTACTTCCTCTCTGCCTCCCGGTCCGCCTCCAACAGGGGATCTCTGTCCCGCGCCGGGGGGGCTGACGGCGCGTGGTTCCTGCGTCGGACGCGCGGTGGCGTGGCACCTGAAAATAAAAGGAGGTTTTGTTAATGACCTTTATGCTTATGTGTTCTCTACGTCCTACTATATCCTACAGAGTTCTTTATGCATCAACCCATGCTAACAATTTATTAGAGTAGTTCAATTTGTGTAGAAACAGGGCCAGGTGGCAAATGAGGTGAGTAGTAAATTTACAGCCCGAAAAGTGTTCTTACTTCGTTCCCTCATTAGTAAAGAAAACTTGCATTAGGCACTCTTTACCTACTAAGTTAAGGAAGGTAAATAGGCTAGTAATACCGAGAACTTTATTATTGAAAATTACAAAATTAAAATCTGAGATTATAATAACCTAAAGTAACTAAAACTAAAATAAGGCGTCAAAAAATTCCTCCGCGTCGCAGTCGACTGGTAAAGTACCCAAGAGACTGGCGGCATTGCCACGTTGAATGGCAATGCTTAGTCTCTGGCCAAGGAAAAAGCCAGCCTTTGGGTCATGGGAAGTGTCACAATAATACTAGAGGTTACGATGCGCCGTCAAGTAAAAAGTACCGGCTGTACTTAAAGTATGTGTTTCGTCTCAATTAAATTTAAGTATATTTACCAGCAGAGCGTGGCGGCCGTCTAGGTGGCGGCCTGCGTCTCCTCGCCCTCCTCCGCCCTGGGGAAGCAGTTTCATCGGGCTCGTCCTCATCTCCCCCATCCAACCCTGTGTCACCGTCCGAGTCTATGTCAGCGTCCGACAGTATCGCTGTCTCCCTCCCACGCGTCCTCATACCACGACACTCTTCGTCGCTGGACGCGCCGCCCCTATGGAGCCGGTGCGGTTCCGGGGATAAATGGGGTGATAGGTGGGGGGAGAGATGGGGTGACCTGGAAATGTAAATGAAAGTTTTAAAACATCATAAGTTTTGCTTCAAACAAATAAAAAATCAAAAAGTGCTGTTATTCGTTGTAATTTTATGTATTTATAGTTAGGGTCAATATTCCATATCTGGAAATTCTTAAAAGATAGAAACAAAGAGTAAATCTTTTCAATAATCATCATCATCATCATTTCTGCCGAAAGACTTTTATTGCTGAACAACGGCTACTACCAGTTTTGTGCTTCTCGCATCCAGCGGCTACCCACGACCTTCACCAGATCATCGGTTAATGATGATACAACTAGTTATATGAAATCACAAAAATACACAATATTTATTTAATAAATAACTAAGTATACCTATTCCTATGACACAGTTTGCTGAAACCATATTTTTTCACCTTTCGCGAAACTACGAAACAACTACAGCTAATTTCTCGTAGTAGATAATCCAATAAAACGAGGTGTTCATTCAGCGTAAACTTAACCTACTAACCTAAAAATACTGTCTATTGAAAATTTTACAATGTTCGTCCATTATATTCACTTTTGCAAGCAGCTATGCTTATTTACTCACTTCACTCACTTATGCTACTAGCAAGCTACGGCATGGTTACAAAACGAGAGGTTATTACTGATACAGTAAATGCTCGAAGGAGTACTTTATAGATCCATACCGTGCCTTTTTTTCGGGCTGTACTTTATAGATACATCGTGTAGTTGGGTACAAGTCCAGCGAGTATGGTGCAGGTGCGGGGGTTACGACTGGGAGCACTGCAGCGACTGCTGGTGGAGCGGATGAGGTACCCGCCGCCGCGGCGAGGGCTACCTCCGTGCTAACGGAGCCCCTGGCTCCATGCTAACGGGGCCAGGGGTTGATTCAGATGCTCTATGTGTTCAAAGGGGACTTAGATGCATACCGTGTTGTTGGATACGAATCCAGCGAGTACGACGCGTGGTGCAGCTGCGGGAGCTGTTACTGGGGGTACTTTAGTGACTGCTGGTGCAGCAGGTGGGGTGCCCGCCGTCGTCGCGTTGAGGTGGCTCCGAGCCAGGGGTTGATGCGGATGTTCTAAGTACTCGAAAGGGACTAAGCTACATACCGTGTTGTTGGATACGAGTCCAACGAGTACAGCGCGTGGTGAAGCTGCGGGGCCTGCGACTGGGAGCACTTCAGAGACTGCTGGTGCAACAGGTGGGGCGCCCGACCATCTCTGCGAGGTAACTCCGAGTCAGGGGTTAGTATTATTGCTGTAAGAGCTTAAAGGGGACTTAGATGCATACCGTGTCGTTGGGTACGAGTCCAGCGAGTACGGCGCGTGGTGCAACTGCGGGGGCTGCGACTGGGGGCACTGTAGTGACTGCTGGTGCAGCAGGTGAGGCACCCGCCGCTTCGGCGAGGTGGCCCCGAGCCACGGGTTGGTGCGGATGCGGCAGCGGGGGCGCGGCGACGGCGTCGGGCACACCACCGGCGCTGGCGGCTCTGGTGCGCACTTTCTTGAGTTGCCATTAGATCGCCGCTGTATAAGAAAAATACTCTATTTTGTTGTCAACGTGATGAATTGATTGATTGATTGAATGAATGAAAAGAATGAACATTTGGGTGGCGTAGCGGATAATAACGTTCGGGTTACGGTAATTAAAGTAGACCTGCTCTCTGTTGGGTGGGTATCCAGAAGTATTCAAGACATGTGAAATCATTGCCATTGGCCTACAAACGTCCCGCTACTGGTGAACCCAGTCTTCTCACAAATAAAAACACACGGAGAGGACGGGCCGCTACACTCTACGATAGCATATATTTATTTATTTAAAAGAATATACACAATCCTTACAGGCTAAACCTAATGCGATGGTGCCGTTATTTACAATATTGTGTGTGTGTGTAGCCATACTGTGCTTAGTTTATTACTATCATCATACGACAAGAACTGGAACCAACGGCTCGTAGCACGGAGTTGACCAAGGTATTTTAGTTTGCTGAACCATCCGATAACGCGCATTGCAAAAGTTGCTTAACTTGCACAATCGGAACCCGTTAACACCGTTATCACCTTATTAGCGACCGACCGACCGACCGAGAGTGACGACCTCCTTGGTCGAGTGGCTTGCACACCGGTTTTTATGGTGTCGCCATCTCTGAGGTCCCGGGTTCGATCCCCGGTCGGATCAATTTAGAAATACCTGTTTTTCTATATTGTTTCGGGTCTGGGTGTTTCCTATGTATAATAAGTATGTATTTAAGTATTATTAAGTATGTTTATCCGTTGTCTAGTTAACCATTTATCGAGTTTCTTAAGGAAGCTTTTCTTGGGGCTAGATAATTAGTGTGAGTGTGGGAACCATTTTTTTATTTTTTTTATTTTTATTAGATCATATTTGGCGTCTTGCAGCGTGATGTTTGTTTATATTTCGATAATAACAATAAGAATTGCAATAACAAAATAACATTTTATTGCATGGCTTCCTACAGAATATTAAATTAGGATATAAAAGTTTACGCGAAAATTGTTATTGTTAAAAGTGTTATTGTGACGGATTAGTTATGTGCAAAGGGTTCGAAACGTCAGGATAAAATAATCTAAATCAATGTGTGAAATGAACGCGAATAGATCCGTAAAAGTTGTTATTATGTTTATTTAATGGTTAAATCTATCAGACATAAGTAGCTTCTGGTAATTTATCCTTAACCCCTTGAGCGTCGATCAACCACCAGGTGACCGATAACAATTAAAATTCTATTGTGTCTGGTATTCGCGCGCTCGAGCTCGTAATATCCATATTCGAATAATATTTTACATCATTCATAAAAAGTAATTAGTTACAAGCAAAGCAAGTCTGTCAGACTTTTAATTGATGGGCATATATCCTAATTTAAATAAAAACAACAGCAAGCACATAAAAACAAATATGACATTATTTAAAACCAACCAACCAGTACTACTATTTAAGTTCACTGAACTAGCCCTCTGCAAAGTAAAAGGGCCATTCAAAAATTGCGCTCGGACTCCCTGACGGCAGCCGGGCGCGGGACATATAATCTTGTGGTGTCAGCATAAGTGCTCTCACTTTACGATCACTGCGCACTATGCTCCCCAAGACAAGGAAGTACCCGCCGTTGGCCCCAACACTACTATATAACTTCGCGGGGAAATGCCGTTAGCGCGATTCAGAGAACCAACAGCGCCATCTATCGATAAAGTGATGAAACAAGTTTCACTTATAATTAGATATTTTATAAAATATTTTCTTTGTAGCTTATAAGCAGGCGACCTATATAGACTGTAACTTACAGTGTTCTTTTAAATGATTAAGACTAATTTCTAATGAAATCTTCTATGTTTAAAAAATTCACAGATTTCGCAATCCCCGCAAGAATCGGAGTATTGAAAATGAATACAATAATTTACGAAAAAAAAATCATTTTATTTTAAATAACACAATTCCAACTTGAATGCACTTCTCGCCTGCATCTGCATCTTTTTTACCAGACGATCGGTCAGTAATCAAAGAAGCTACATCACTTTTTATATACGGAAATACCCGTTTTCCTACAATACTAAATCTAAAGGGACCACCTACAGGTCACAATTATTAACCGATTTTCAAATTTTTTTTGCCATTTTGTAACTAAACTACATAATACCCTAGGACCCTTTTTTCAATTTTTCTTAAGTCGGTTTTATTTTTGAAATATTTACAATTTTGTATACAAACACCCCCCAAAAAACCCGTTCTTTTTACATTTTTCAAAACTCCAAAAAAAGTTTCCAGCCCATTTTTAAAATTCAAACGCTTACACGTGCCTCGATAAATTCCTCAACTCTTGGTACTATTTTCATTTCGATTCTCCCAAAATCCTCGGAGCTATAGCCAAAAATACGTCTCAGGCTATTTGCATCTGATAACCATTTTCAATGGTAAATATATGAAAACCTACCTAAGTGTCTTTCTACAGTGTAATTACTTTTTTAAACTATTGCGTGTTTACTTTAAGCATTAAAAGCTATTAAAATTATCTTTTTGATTTGATAAAAATAAACCCAAGCAGTTAACTACTTTCTAACAAAAACGGTTGCGATATTCCTTTATGCAAGAAAATGTTTCAGTAATCCCTAATATCTGTTTTCGGTTTCTCTAATCTAATGCCGAAAATGGCAAAACCTTTTAAAAGCCTGATAATAATATTTTCTGTGATGTATTTAAAGCTTCTACGAGTAACAATGGAGCTTTATTTAGCCCGGATAACGGTCCGCCCCATCAATTTATACGGTCTAGTTAATTAATAAAGTAAAGCCAGGAGCATATGAATAGGTCCGGTCGAAGGCGGTACGCTAACGCAATTATAAAAGCGGGTAACACAATCATAAATAACAACTAGGACAATGAAATTTCGAGAATGTGATAAAACCTCGTTTACATTTTATGTAAATTGTTTCAGTGAATAAGAAACTTAAAGTTTTTAACTAACTGTTAAACCGCGACCGTTTGAGTGGATGGTTACCTTACCTTTCTACCTACCCCTATGTACCATTCAAAATATTTCAATATACTTATTGTTTTAAATACGTGACGTCACTGAATCGGGTATCAATTCACCAAGAATAAAACTTCACACTAAACTCTAACTAAGCGTTTCAAATTAAAAATCTTGTATTTTAAAGATATATTATTTTATCATCATCATCATCATCATCAGCTCATTTATGTCCCCACTGCTGGGGCACGAGCCTTCCCTATGGATAGATAGGGAGAACGGGCCATAAACCACCACGCAGGCCCAGTGCGGCAGAGCGGATTAGTAGTTGTTAACGATTGCTAATGCAGCCGGGACCAACGGCTTTCGTGCCTTCCGAAGCACGGAGGAGCTCGAGATGATACATTTTTGGTCACCCATCCGATGACCGGCCTTTGACAAAGTTGCTTAACCTAAGCACTTGCAGACCGGGCGCGTTAACCACTGCGCCATCGAGCTCTTCATTATTTTATTATTTTCATCATCATCATCATCATCATCTCAGCCAAAAGACGTCCACTGCTGGACAAAGGCCTCCCCCAAGGATCTCCACAACGACCGGTTTTGTGCTGCTCGCATCCAGCGGCTTCCCGCGACCTTCACAAGAACGTCGGTCCACCTTGTTGGAGGCCTGCCCACACTGCGCTTTCCGGTACGCGGTCGCCACTCGAGGACTGCTCCGCCCCAGCGGCCATCAGTCCTGCGAGCAATGTGCCCTGCCCACTGCCACTTGAGCTTAGCAATTCTTCGGGCTATGTCGGTTACCTTTGTTCTTCTGCGGATCTTCTCATTTCTGATTCGATCTCGCAGAGAAACCCCGAACATAGCCCTCTCCATTGCTCTTTGAGTGACCTTGAACCTTCTGATGAGGGCCATAGTGAGCGACCACGTCTCAGTCCCGTATGTCATCACTGGCAACACACACTGGTCAAAGACTTTCGTCTTGAGACACTGCGGTATATCGGACGAAAAGATATTTCGTAGCTTACCGAACGCTGCCCAGCCTAATTGGATTCGACGTTTGACCTCTTTACTGAAGTTGGACCTACCTAGCTGGACCGTTTGTCCCAGGTAACATAATCGTCTACAACTTCAAGGGCTTATTTTATCAGTCAGTATTAATACTCAGTCTGCAATCAGATTTTTTTTCTTTCTTACGGGTAGACACTCTAAGGTTTTGGCCTTTATCTGAGATGTTAGGTGATGATTAGGTCGAAGGTTGAAGCGCACTTCTCCCGGAATCCTCAACTACTGAGGAACTGGCTAAATCATTGATGTTATGGCGACATAGGTATATAGATAAGATAGTGGTAGCTACAGTAGCAAGACACTTAGACAGGCGGATAAACAAGCCCTACCACCAACCAAACCGAGTACACAAACATGTACCCCCCGCTGGGAATCGAACCCGGGACAACTGGGTCTACACCGGTGGTCTTAACCACTAGACCACAGAATCGGTTAAATATATTTCGGCGGAATATGATTTGCGACTTACATTTTATGTGCCGATCGCATTTACCGATTCTATAACTTCTAATGTTGATCTATCATAAACTCTATTTTTATTACGTTCATCCATTATTCAAATGCAAACAATTGGCGCAATTCAAATCTGTACCTAATATCCCATGTTTATTTTACCAACGACAGAAACGGGGGCCGGCCCCCCAACCGCGTAACACTCTCGCTTTCGATCGCTTTGAAGGCGAAGCCCTCGCCTCGCTTTCTAATATAATATCGAAATATAATATCGAATAATATCGAAAGCTATAGCCTATAGCTTTCGATATTGCTTTCATATTGCTTTCGAAATGACAAGATGATGCCTCCTCCTCGCCTCGCCTTCATAGCGATCGAAAGCGAGAGAGTTAGGCGGTCGACCCCCGGGTTTAAAGCTCTTGAATATACTTACTAGAGAAATTTAAGGTAAAATGCATGCAACTAAATCAACATTCAGTTTGATTATCAAAAGTTAAATAGGAATGTGAATCATTTGACAATCATCAGTTAGATAATGTATACGAGCGACCGATGGGTTTTCTGACGAGTATAACGAGATACAAAAAATACATATGTAGATATAATAATTCATACACAGAAAAATTTGTGGTTTAAAATCTAGTTACGCCATAGATTATTATTTTCTTCATAAAATACCTTTGTTTTGCTAAGCTTATTGCTAAGCAAAATATAGTCTGCTTTAATAATCAACGAATAATGAAGCATTAGCAAGTTACTAATATAAGTAAGTATATTGTTAGTTTATGTTTTTTCAATAGCTGGCAACACCAAAAAGTTGCAACACCGGAAATGCACTTGCAAGATGGTCTTCACTTTTTGCATAGTCACATTGTAATGCAGTTACATTAATAAAATAAGTTAAGAAGTTTTCTGTGCACAAATGATTTTTATTATTATTAGTAACATAAAGGAATATATTGTAATGAAACAGGTTTATTTTGTTCCCGGTAACATTTGGTTGCATTTCGTCAAAAATCGCCAGACAATCTTTTGGCGAGCTCGCCCCCGCTGTGTGACCTGTTCAGCCGTGGTATTAAAAGCCTGAACGTTGATTGAAGTGAACGTGAGGCTCGTGCCGCGACGCCGGCCGACGATGGCACAAATAGGACTGCGTATTTTAATTAAATTCGATTTGTTTACATTTACTTACTCTATGTCCTGCGATCAAGAGGCATGACCTTTTTTTTCTCAGGTTGTCCGAATTAGAGCACTTTAAAGTGTAATGGAACGACATTACCGTAAAAATGGAATTAGAAAACCAAAAAAACCAAAATTTTGTTTCTTTGATGCACTCATGCGTGGTGAACGGGGTATATGAAGCGGACTTGTAACGGGGGGTCATAGTTACAGCTCCTTTGTTTGAATGTGTAAAAAACCGAAAATGCGTGTTCGAAATCGTAACCGTAGCTCACATACACCAGCCAGTCTATTCATTGTGCGAATTGCTGGACGACAACATAATTGTTCCGTGCAATGTGTGATTACAGCATCTGCTCGGCAGCTTACCTGAACCAGCAAGCTTTGAATGTCAGCTTACCTTATGTTAGTTTGTCTACGGACTACGTAACAAAAAAAATACAGTATTGTGTACACGTGTACCTAAAAAGAATTGTGACTATAGTAACAGAGAAATAAAATGCTTGTTTACCTTAGCCGGTTCGTGGTACAAATGTGTAGTGGGCGGCGCGGGCGGCGGCGGCGGCGCCACTAGCGGAGCGGCGAGCGGAGCGGGCGGCGCGCCCGGCGACGTGCCGTCGGTGCTGTAGCCGGTGCTGTACGCGCTCTCCGGGGAGGAGAGGGGCGGCGGGGGCAGCACGGTGGCCTGCGCTGCCACCCGGCACTGCTTCTGCTTACGCTTCTTCGCCCGCCCCAATTGCGCCTCCATCCATGACTTGAACCGCGCCCCCAACATGCCGGTGCCGGCACCTGAAGCACATGAGATAAGAAGTTTTTTTTTGAACCGGATTACGGGGCGTAGCACGTCTGATAGAAGTGGCTCAGCTACCGCAGCCTTTGGACACTTGCGACAACAAAGGTATCACTCGCGCGATACTGACCCTAAAGCTTCAGTTCTTATAACTATACCCTATTAACTATAAGTACCCTGTAGTTTTACTAAATCTAGTACCCTTTTCACAGAAATGCAAAACGATCTAACTACTTGGTTGGAGAAATAGGTATTAGAGTGGTCGCCGTTCAGTTGGTTTTTGGGCAAAACCCTTTCAGCAGACAAATCAATGTAAAACTAAACGTAATATGAACCTTGTTGCTTTGATTCTTATTTGATCTATCGAAAATATATCTACATGAATATGTAGTTTGGTTAGTAAATCCACAATACCTTTTTAGACAAGTAGGCCTATATAAAACAAAACTTTTGCGGTTTTTGGGGCATGTTATGTTTTAGATGTGGAATAAATAAGCAATAGCACGCGTTCTGATACACCCAATAGGCCCATTATTCAAATTCGCTTACCTTCTGTTATTTTTCTTACAAAACAAAAACGTGATAACGGATGTCGATAGGAATATGAAAACTTAAAACGTATACTTCAAATAAACAAATAAATTTAAAAAAAACCAGCAAATAGTAATTTACGAGCTGTCTTTGTTATACCGCTACCGGCACGTAACAAATTACAGAATGTGCGAAAACAACGGCTGGTGTGACAAAGGGTTACATGTTTGTTACGGAAAAAACACGGCGCACCTTGTCACCTGAAACGTGCATACACGTCACGTGCCCCCTCACGCCAAACAAAAGACGGTTTCATTATAATAACTCTTGGCAAAACAAAAGATTTCGGGAAAACTGCGTTAAATGCTAGCGGAGACAATTGCTTGGAACGCTCCACATTTTCCTGCTCTCGAAACTGAAGCTTTGAAGTAAACAAAAGAAGTGACGCTAAATGTTTTATCGTCCCGTCATTCCATCGCACGACACAATGAACGGTCCTATCAGTATAGAAAATAGACTACTCGTAGCGTTGCGTTGCTGTCACCATATTGTTTTTGTTTTTGTACCTCTCCAGTACATAGACAGAAGATACTATCTTAAGTTGGCTGTTGTGTTGTACTTGTATCGCGTTCCACTTCATATTGTTAGCTCCAGGACTTAAAAATCATTAAAAAATGTTTAAATAATTTTAACGCAAATTTTGTTGCGAAACAAATTATAAAAACACAAATGTTGAAAAAATTTCCACGAGCAGGATTGGGCACTTCAGGGTGCAGGATTTGAACCTGCACCCTTCTGACATACCGGGTCAGGTGCTCTCCCAATTGAGCTAACGTGGTTCTAACCAGCCCGCCGAAATTATTCAACACTATTTACTTTTTACTTTGAAAGCAACTACCGTCATTAACATCCGATCATAATATTTTTACAAATACTAAAGATCAGTTAAGAAGTAGGCGAGCTATTATAAAATATTTAAATAAATTATTTAAACATTTTATAATAGCTCGCCTCGCAAATATTGTTGCGAATTTTTTTTTTGTTTAAATCATTATTTGGACTCATAGCACCCCAGTACCAACTCCTTCCATTTGACCGTATTCAACGCAGAGCTGCTCGAATTGTCGACAAAATGGTTATTTCAGGTCGGCTCGATCCACTATCTCTTCGGAGAGACGTTGCGTCTCTCTGTATATTGTACCGCATATATCATGGGGAGTGTTCTGAGGAATTGTTCGGCTTGATCCCTACCGCTGTTTTCCTTCAACGCACTACACGCAATCGACTGTCATTCCATCCACATCACCTTGATGGATGGCGGTCTACTACTGTGCGTTTTTCACGAAACTTCTTGCCTCGAACTACAGTGTTGTGGAACCAGCTCTCGGCGGCGGTATTTCCGGACCGTTACGACCTCGGAATCTTCAAGAAACGAGCCTATTCCTTCCTTAAAGGCCGGCAACGCGTCTGCGATTCTTCTGGTTTTGCGGGTGTCCATGGGCGGCCGTGATTACTTTCCATCAGGTAACCCGCCTGCTCGTTTGCCTCCTTCTTTTATAAAAAAAGAAAGATAGATAGCTTATAAAAAGACAGTTAAATACAGAAATTGGGACATTTTCCTCTTGCGAAACCGTTGCCACATCTAAATAATTTACACTTCAAAATGAAGCGATCGTGCATAATAAATAACAACGCACGATCGCTCCATTTCACATATAGATACTTACATTAGCGTACCAGCAAACGTATCTCGACTATTCATCAATGTTAGCAATTTAAATGCGAACTCATATCTCTAATTTTGTACGCAATTTAAGAAAAATCCCTTAATATAATTTCCTCTTATATTTGCGATAGACGACACAGCGTTGTCATACCGCTATCGCTCCATCAATCGACACCACCGTTAGCCCTCCCCACAATACAGTATCTGCGGTCCCTCCGCGCCGGCTTTCAAGAAACTCTAGATGCTCATAAAAGGGAGCGGCCCTAGCTTCATTTCCATCTAAAGAACTACGACTTTCATTAGTGTAGTATTGCGCACTCTCAACTCTGACTTTGTGAGCAGCATCAGAAATTCATTGAAAGTTTTGTACGAAATGAGTTTTGTTGCGGTTGAACGAGGTTTTTTTATGGTTTAAGGTGTTACACATTTGGTTTAAACAGTAAAGTTTAATCGAATAAATTTTAAACTATAGAGAAAAAACTGTATATAGCTACAGGTTTTTCACAATATACATTTTAGATATTTTTAACATTTTTAACTAAACAATCAATATTAAAACAATGTTGTTAGACTGAAGAATTTTAAAAGAATGATGATATCAAAACCGAAATAAAATTCCATGACCATGACATGAGTATTCTTTTTCAGAACATTCTTGTTCATATAAATTTGACAAATAGTTTTTAAAACTACCAAGGAGGCTATAACATAAAAATATAACGTTGAGTAAATTGCAACGACAACGTTACAAAATTAATTCATAAAGGACTCCCTAGCCAACTTGTAGGCATGCCTAACTCAAGATTAAAAAACAAATTATATTTATTACACAAACATGATAAGCTCCATGTCGCAGTGGTTAACGCGCCCGGTCCACGAATGCTAAGGTTAAGCAACTTTAGCAAAGGCCGGTTATTAGATGGGTGACCACATTTAATCATCTTGAGTTCTCCGTGCTTCGAAAGGCACGTAAGCCGTTGGTCCCGGCTGCATTAGCAGTCGTTAACAACCACCAATCCGCACTGGGCCCGCGTGGTGGTTTTCAGGCCCGTTCTCCCTATCCAACCATAGAGTAGGCTCTTGCCCAGCAGTGGGGACATAAAATGAGCTGATGATGATGATGATGATTTCTTTCTTTTTTTATATTAGGTATAATATCAATGCATTTTAAAACTGGTTATCCATTATTCTATGAAAATTCAGTAAACATACCTACTCCTTCCATCACCATATGCCAGCATAAAACCATGATTCTTCGAATCACACGCTAGTAATAAATCTTGTTACAGAAAGTAAGCAGCGGGCCATCCATCAGAAGTCGTAACTTTTTATTTATTTGCCCACCCATCCATCAATCATATACCTATGCGTAGCGTGTGCCCGCAACGTTATTACAAAGTTATCATATTTTTCTCTCCTTGTAAAAGATAACTATAACTAGTTACTCCTTGTAAAAGATTACTATAACTAGTTATCTTTTACAAGGAGAGAAAAATATGATAACTTTGTAATAACGTTGCGGGCACACGCTACGCATAGGTATATGATTGATGGATGGGTGGGCACAATGCTGTTAAGCTGTTAGATGCTGTTAAGCACAATATTTTATGCGTTTATCGATCCTGTATAATTGAAATCAATTACTTACTTAACTATCATCCTTACTGGTTGCATTAAATAGATAGTGATGGTAATGACCATAGGTATTTTTGGCCTTTTGATCGTTTGATAAAACGATGAAACAAAAAAAAATATATAAGGAAACCGGTTTTTTTTATCATAGATATTCTCAAAATAGATTAAGTATTTATATTGCTTCTTAGATTAAACGTATTTAATTGAGTTTGCGTTTTTCAGTACTACAACATGACTGTATCAGGTAGGCTACCCTTGACGCAAACTCAAACTCAATACAATTCCAATGCGATTAATATGTATCGATATTGGAATAAGTTTTGCAATTTCGGAACGCCCCATCTCGATAATAATTTGTTCACTCAATTTCCACGCACTTTAATTCCAATGTAGCGCTATTATCGCTTTTAAGAGTGCCATTTGATTTTTTTAGATTTGGGATTGGAAATTGATTATTGCAATTGTGTTTAAAGACCACCTGTCTTTTTTTGAGGGTGTGTCGGCACATAATGACTGTTTCTTTGAAAAACTGGTCTCTGAATACTACAATAAAAAATCCACTTACCCATATAAAAAAAAATCTAATTCAAATTCAAAATATTTTTTTTCAGTTTAGGCTACAAGTAGCTCTTGTGAATGTCACTATGCTATCGGTTCGTAAGTCTACTCAGGGCGGGAGATCTTGTACTGAGAAGAACCGGCATGAAACTCAGCAAGTGTCCAGCTCTTTTCTCCCTTACAGCGTCAAATAGCGTCAAACCTGCCAAACAACGCAGTGTTCTGTTGCGTTTATAAATAATAAAATAGGCAATGTTATCCCCTTCCACTGACGGACAGTTCTTTAAAGTAATCCTTTTAAGAACAAAACAGATAAGCTTTGGCCGTCTAATATTTAAGAAAGAAAAGTTTAATCCAGCAAATAGATCCTTTAAAGCGAGCGGGCAATCGATCCCCTCATCAATAAGTCAGCGTCTGGATTCCCGGCCTCACCGCTCCGTAATGGATTGCTAATATTAGCTAAATCTCGTAAGTTTACAGCCCGCCTCCCCTATAACACCGCTATCCCACTTTTCTGCAGCTTTCTGTTCCCACAATTTATTTTAGGGTTAGTGCCCAAAGTACTTTGCAAACAAACGTGGTACAATTTCCCTTTGCCGAAATATTGTGTTATAAGAAACCTTTTTTTACTCAAAATGTTGTTATTGTTTCATGAAATGAATGCAACGTGAACCCTAAAAAGGCTTTTTTGGGGTCTACAATAACAATAAAATTGTATTTAAAGTAATAATATAAATATTAAACTCAAGTTGTTGTTTTTTGAGTTTATCATTAAACTTTTACCTATCATAAAAGGTTTTTAAAATTTATTATATTAAATGTATTTCCTTGATTAAATTTACAACTTTGTATCAACGCTCCGCAGGCAAAAGATTCAATAGAAACTTTTCATTGAACACGGGCTTTTCGAAAAGTTTAAACTCCCATCTTCAATACATAATTGGAAGTGAACGTTTTCATGTTTGATTTTTATTTCAGCTCACTTTTTGCTTTAATTTGAATTTGAAAAATAAATTAATTATTGACGATTATGTTTCTTAACTGTTGTCTAATTAGCTAAAAAGTATTCATGTTAGAATCAGAATGGCTGGACTTAGTATATAAAATAATGCATACATAACATAATGCTACAAACATCAATAATATTTGCAGCATTGTTGTGTTCCGGCAGCTAGAGTTAAGATAGCCAGCGCCTCAGTAGTTGAGGATTCCGGGTGAAGTGCGCTTCCACCTTTCGGCCTTATCAACACTTAACATCAGGTGAGATAAAGGCATGTTTCTCGTAAAATATAAAAATAAAAAAATAAAATGCAATATATTAATATATTGTTCAAATTGCTAGAGTAAAAACCACAGAGCCATTATTGCCCGTGCTATCTGCGATTGTGTCGTCACGCATTGCTGGTATCCGATAAATCCTCAAGTTTACGGTTCCCCTCCTATAAAGCCGCACTATTCGTCTTTTCTGCACCAATTCTAACACAATCTTTATGAGGAACAGGGCGTTGTTAATTTTTATGTATATGTATCAAGTAATAAATATGTATATGTATGTATTTAACGTAACATGGAATGGGGTTACTTTTGATACAAGCTTTTTCAATACACAGCTTAAGATCCTGAAATAGCTGTTAAAATGGGTGTTCATAGCGTTCTCATCGGCCCTAGTGCAAATTAGAGGCGCTTAGAACGCTAAAAACACCTATACATAATCATACTGTTGATTTACACGACAGTAATAAAAGTTCCAGGGTTACACACGTTTCAATTTTAAAACCAAAATTCAAAATTTAAAACCAAGCTACGACTACACGAAACCATTATTTGGGTTTGGTACAGGGCCAGCAACGCTTTCCCTTTTAGGAGTTAAGATCGGGTTTTTGGAAGGGCTCGACTACTCTCTTGTCAAATTGAAAGTGATTATTTAGTTCTAAACATTTCCAGAATGTTTGAAATTAATGAATGCTTTGAAACTTTTAGACTCTACCTCAAAGCTTGTTAATAAAATAATCACTCAAAACTCTTCTCTTTCAAACTTGCATAGATACACAGGCGCTTTCGGGCCCAGACACAATAGAATTCCATTGTTCTATGGTAACCAGAGCACTCCAGTCGTTTAAAAATAATCAACTAATCTGCAAAACCTCCTCCTCCGCATACTATACCAGCCGCAAGCAACGCGATGCTACGAATAAACTACAAGTATTCAATTTGAGGTGTCAAGGAAATAAAATACAGTTTCAATTCAAAATTTAATTCCATTTCTGTATTCATTTCAGACTACAATTGAGCTCTTATGAAAGCCACTACGCCTCGGTTAGTAAGTCTACGGCTCGCGACCGTATTACGAGTATGTCTGGCAAGAAACTCCGTGAGGGCATTGACTTTTCGCCCTTACATTTACAACGTAAGAAATATTTAAAAAATGTCAACAACTACCGTCGTTAACATCCGATCATAATATTTTTACAAATACTAAAGATCAGTTAAGAAGTAGGCAAGCTATTTATAAAATGTTTTTGTTTTGTTTATATAATTTTAACGCAAATTTTGTTGCGAAACAAATTACAAAAACACAAATGTTGAAAAAATTTCCACGAGCAGGATTTGAACCTACACCCTTCTGACATACCGGGTCAGGTGCTCTCCCAATTGTGCTATCGTGGTTCCAACCAGCCAGCCAGGAAAAGCGTTTATTTAAAAAAAAACCACGAGCGGCAAGTGAAAGCTCCTATGGCTTACAAAGAAGAGTAACTAAATAGTTTTGATATATTTGCACGGGTTGGGCAGAGTTGCGTAAACATAATTTGGAAGTAGACCTGATCCAGTATGTCAGAAGGTGGGTGCGGGATCAAACCCCTCGCATGGTTTTTTTCAACACTATTCCGAAATGTCAAATAGAGTAAGAGTTAGAATCAATTACACCTTTTACGTTTCAATCGCAATCTTTACGATGATCGTATAAGAGCGCCAGTAAAATCGTTACAACTCCTACAAGCCTTTAGCCAGAGTAATGAATAGAGGACACAGCAATAAATTGTGACTTGGGACAAACGATCGGAGTTTACAGCTCGAGCGAGTATTGAGAGCGGGAGGAACGACGAAAACAAATGAAAGAGGGAAGAGCGTGTATCAATAAAAATGTCGGCATGAGCGATATCTGCGTGTTTTTTTATCACAAACCCTACCTATGTTTGATTCTCATCGGTACTTATTGGTTGACTTTCATGTGACGCTTTTGACGCTATACTTACTGTTTTGTTTTCGATGCTCATTTTATTTCTCATTTGAAAACGAAAATTTGTATGGCATTGAAGCAGCGCCTCCTAGTGACAAACGAGGTAAGTTTGCTATTGGGTTAATTTATTAATTCTCCTTTTTGTTAACGTGATCGAATGCTGATTAAAACTTGCGCTATGACTTTTAAACTTTGGAACTACATCTGAAACTTAAACTTGTTCGATAAAACTGGATCAGCAACGTGAGCTAAAGGTCTCTATTAAGGGATACAACTTTATAAAGTTCAATCTTTATAAGACAATTCAGAGTAAGTATTTATATTTTATTGTGCTCATTAAATTATTTTTTGTTAGCGTGACTGTCCCACTGCTCAATTAGATTGCTTAACTAGTTGAGCAGTTGAGCAGAAGGACGTAGTTTATATGACTAGATTAGCTATTCCTTATCCCAGGTAAAAATTGGTCTGTCAGCTAAGTTTTTATCGCACGCCTCCGAGAACGTTGTATTAACCGAGATTTTCCCTATGGCATTCTAGGACCCTATCCTATAATATACCTATGTATAACTTACGTCTTCGTCGTACTAAACGATCGCTTGACGTGAAGAAAAAACCAACAAACACACCACCACACGCATTTATTTATAATACTTAATATAGGCTACTTTGTATGTATGAGATATCCAAATATTATGGTTCTTAAATAAGAACAAATAACTTACTTTTCTCATCAAACCAAATTCTGATCGACATATTATCTATAAGATATAACTTTTTATCTAACATACATTCTCGTTTATGTGATTGAATTGAAACTTTCTCATTTACAAACTTAATTTTAATCAAATACTTTATTATAACTGACTGGAAAATAGCTGGTAAAAGATTTCAATTACCCATATTCATGATAAGTAATAGCGTCGGTTATGGTATCTGAAAAGCCGATCACCGTAATCATTCATGTAGGGATGCCGGCACTCCCTCAAACGTTAAGGGGTGTATGTATGTTTAAGTTCTTCAAAAGGAAAAGCTGATTCTATTTCAACGGAAACTCGAAAACTAAACGTGGGCTTATGCATATCCCACTTAGTCCAACCAGGCGTTTGTGTGTTGTTGTAAATAAAACTTTAAAGTATTACATTAGGGTATATCTATATAATACTTGTAGGGATGTTATAACACCGTGTCGTACCAAGTGGGATATGCTAACTTTTGTTTAACTTAACAGTAACATATTGTCTTTAGTTAATTCTAAAGAAAAAAACATTTTCTTTTCATACCAATGAAAGAAAGCGAAAAGTAAAACGAAACAGTACCACTCACGGTTATAATTTTCATAAAGAACAGAATATGCGTCAGATCATTTGTCTCTATCACAGACGAAACAAGATAAAATTGTGAAAACTGTAACAAGCGGACTTGTGACCACGGACCTTGAAAAGAGTTCGTAAAGTCACGATAAAAATAATTAAATGTAGAAATTAAACGCGAGTATATTCGTAGTATTCGTCACACCAGTAATAAAATAGATCTATCGTAGTGGCTCCAGTGTTCGACACAGTTACCCAGTTCTTGACGTCAGTTGTCGTCGCCAAAAAATAATAGGTATAGAATTTCATAAAAAAAGTACTGGATGACGGCTAGGAAGCTGGTGGTCTTTGTATCCAATTGTCGCTAACGGCAAAAATCTGTTGCTGGACCCATATTTTTAAATGATTCAATGAAAAACTGCCGCAATCATTGGTTCCAATACCCTACTCGTTTTTATTCATACTAGTGGTCGCCCAGTGGTCGAAATTCGACCGTAATTTTATTAAGGCTGCACGGTTTGTATCTTAAGCAATGAAAAATTAAAAAACCAGTCAAGTGCGAGTGGGACTAGCGCACGAAGGGTTCCGTACTTTATGACGTATTAAAAAAACTACTAACTAGATCTCGAACAAATCAATTTTCGGCGGAAGTTTGCATGGTAATGTACATCATATATTTATTTTAGTTTTATCATTCTCTTATTTTAGAAGTTACAGGGGGTGTTTTTGTGTGAAAATCTTAATGCGGTTCACAGAATACATCTACTTACCAAATTTCAACAGTATAGTTCTTATAGTTTCGGAAAAAAGTGGCTGTGACATACGGACGGACAGACAGACAGAAAGACAGACGGACATGACGAATCCATAAGGGTTCCGTTTTTTGCCATTTGGCTACGGAACCCTAAAAAGATAGAATGTGAGTTTGAATTGGCATTGACAGATTTCGGCCGCTCGACTTTCATTTTTGAAATTTTTGAAAAGAGTATTTAAGCGTGTGTAGCAAATACATGGTAGTGTGTGTAATGTTTGTTTTATTGATTTAATGTATTTTTTAAACAAAATTTTAAAAAAAATATAACATTCCGCAATCATTTTCTGTATAAACTATAAGTGTGCGAAATTGCATACTCCTCCGTCCGCGCAATTTTCGTAAAAAGGGGTACAAAGTTTTTGCTTCACGTATATACTTAGAATCTTTTATTTCGAAGCTTTTGGAAGCGTTCGCATAAACGTTAAGATAAAAATTCAGTCACAAAAATATGTTTTGAGTACACAAAGCCGATGTCACTTGTTTGTCTCTAATCTCTATGAAGAAGACAACGAAAGCGCAAAAGCCTCTCCCGGCCGCTGCTTAATTAATAAATCAATTATTCATTTATTCAGGACGCCTCTGACTAAACAAGAAAAACAGCGTCGGCACTTCAGATGCCGTTCACCTATGCCAGCACGGTGCCATGTTTTATGAAGCAAATAACTGAGAACATCACGATTCCACTTGTTAAAGTAAAATAAAAACTTTTCTTTCAGAATAATAGGTGTAAAAAAAGTTTATTTTTATTCAAATCAAATCAAGTGTACAAAAGGTTTTACATTTTTTAAAGTCGCCCTTTTCGGACGCGGCAATTTTATAGAGAGCTCCCAAATCATTTTTATATAGAGCTATGAATAATATCTTAAGTCTAAAAGTTAAAAATAAAATGAAACAATCATCGTCAGCTCATTTTATGTCCCCACTGCTGGGGCACGAGCCTTTCCTATAGATGGATAGGGAGAACGGGTCATAAACCACCACGCGGGCCCAGTGCGGATTGATGGTTGTTAACGACTGCTAATGCAGCCGGGACCAACGGCTTTGCGTGCCTTCCGAAGCACGGAGGAGCTCGAGATGATACATTTTTGGTCACCCATCCGATGACCAGTCTTTGCGAAAGTTGCTTAACCTCAGCACTCGCAGACCGGGCGCGTTAACCACGGTGCCATTGAGCTCCTCAAAATGAAACAAAAACAAAATTAAATAAAATAATCGTCATGTCAAGACTTGCCTGCAGGGAACGCATTTCAGTTGGAATCTTTAACTTCTGAGGCACATGGCTATCTTATCTCTAACTATCGGGACATAACAATGTTACTTTCATTGATGTTATTTTGGCATATTTAGATATAGCTTATGCCCGCGGCTTCGCACGCGTGGACTACATGCTTTTCCTTAACATTATTTTAACAATATGTAGAGAAAAAGTAGAAAATGATGATGATAAAAATAATGTAATGTGAACATGCGTTTCTTAGGAGAGACTTATACTTACCTACTTTATCTATCATGAATACGCTGTATCCTTGCCCTGTCCCTTCACTATTTTTGTGTTTATCCATGACTAATACCTAATAAGAAATCATAATCATAAGTAAGTAATTAAATTAAAGTATTTCCTTCCTAATAATGTCAATATAATATGTTGCACTGCGTACTCCGCTAGAATACGTCCTTGTGACGTAATCGTTGCCAATTAACTGAAGCAGTCACAATCATCATCGCATCTAAGAGGAAATGCTTCTAATTTTTAAAAACGTGAATAGATACAGTACACAGATGAGTTCAACTCGTCTGTATACTGTACTTACCGTGAGCCCTGATTATGATACTGATAGTATGGTAGCCAGAGCTCACGTTAGGCGCCGCGGATTATACCTAGGTACCTACACTTACTTATTTCCTATCACTGATTCATTTATTAAGTAGTTAGAAACCCATCTACAGAAGTAATTGTTAGGTAATACATTCTTTATAGGATTCCTATTTTTGATTTGCTACACTACTGACCCCTTATGTAGGTACTTATCAGAAAATGAAATTAAAACGATATAAAATGAAAATTATTTCGGTAAAATTGTTACACGTCAATGTTTAACATTGATAAGTTAGGTCTATCCCTATCCCGTCCCTATTTAATTCCTATATCTATGCGTTGAGCCATTTTATACTTACCAACAGACTGTAAAGACTTAAAAGTATTTTTAATAATTTTGCCTTTGTAAAGACTTTTTTACACAACATTTCATCCCGCATGATCCTTCCCCAAGGACAGAATTCCCAAAAAACCTTAATTTGCTTTAATCTTCAGCCCAAACCCAAAATTCGAAGATACTAACTCAAAATTGACCGACTTTTATACAAACTTTCATCCCTTATTTCACCCCCTTAGGGGTGGCATTCACAAAAATCCTTTCTTAGTAGATGCCTGCACAACACTACATAAAAAGCATATATGTGCAAAATTTCAAGTCTCTAGACGATTTCATTATTCCCATGACTTCATCCCCCTTTTCACCCTCATGGGGATGTAATAATCAAAATCGCTGAGACACGTGTAATTTATTTTTTAATCTTCAGTCCAAACACAAAATTATAAGATCATTACTTCAAAACTGACGGATTTTCATACAAACTTTCACCCCCCTTTTAACCCCCTTAAAATTAGAATTTCCAAAAATCCGTTCTTAGTGCTCATCTACACTACCAAAGGAACCTACGTGCCAAGTTTCATGATTGTAGCTTCAGCCGTTTGGGCTGTGCGTTGATGGTCAGTCAGTCAGTCAGTCACTTTCTTCTTTTATATATTTAGAAGATAGATGATTGTGGTAGTCAGCCAGGCGGACTTAAAACAAGCCCTACCCCTACCACTAACCAAACCGAGTTCAAACATTATACTCGCAGCAAGTATTTTTAAATGTAACAATGTATGTGTAATCTATCCCTATAGTCAAAGAAGCCATGAATAACCTAAAGGGTGAAAACTTTGCTTTGAAAGCCGCAAATAAGTCGGCAAAAGCTATTACTGCACTAGTTTTGTGTTACATTAAGTATAAGATTAAAAACAGTGATTTAAAGTATACAATTACATATAATGTCAACATTATTTAAATAATCTTTCACTTGGGTAATAATAATCTTTGTTTATAAGGGTTTTGTCAATGGAATTTTTTATTAATTTAAGTCAAAACATTACAAAAACTACTACAGGAGTTTATTACAAAATGTTTCATATCTTTACTAATATTATAAAGCTGAAGAGTTTTTGTTTGTTTGGTTGAACGCGCTAATCTCAAGAACTACTGGTTCGAATTGAAAATTATTTTTGTGTTGAATAGTCCATTTATTGAGGAAGGCTATATGCTATATTACATCACGCTATGACTAATAGGAGTGGAGCAGCAATAATTTATTTGGCAAAACAACGTTTGCCGGATCAGATAGTTTACTATAAAACGAGCCATCTGTTTTTTTTAACGCCTGAAACTTGGGCAAAAAGAAAAACTGTTATTTAACTATATTAATATTTATTTAGAGTCTTTAATATTGAAAATGAAAGTCTGGCATGTATCTATTTTGTAAACAAAGTTTTCAGATGACGAATTTTCTGAATGCTTACCTATTTCTGGCGCCAAGCAGGCCAAGCAGCAAACCATATCAAATTCAAATTTAAAAATATTTATTTAGCTTGGTCGCCTCGTTGGCTGAGTGGCAAATCGCTCGACCCGATACTCGATGGTCCCGGATTCAATTCCCAGGTCGCGCCAAGTGAGTGTTCGGATTAAATTTTAAATGCATAGTTAGGGTTTGTGATCATCAACACGCATTTGGCAAGCGTGATGATTAAACCAACATCAGTTGTAATGATTAATTGATTTCATTGAAGGGCCTTTGCCTTTGCCCGGCAGTGGGACAGTTACTTTACTTACTTTTTTTTGATGGCTTTGCACAAGCATTTAGCCAATGAAAAAGTCTTACAATACTTAAATAAACAATATTGCTTTCATGTATGATGATGATGAATGATAATAGAAATGAGAAGTGAGAAATGATATACCCCCCAATCTCTCGAGCATTTCAGTAAAGATGTGAGGCTTTACTAAGTCCTCGGGCGGACTTCTCGAGAGAATTTGAAAAGTGATATTGCAATGTTTTGTTTAATTTGCCAACACTCATGCACACTCACGAACACTTAACGGTTAATAATCCACCATTATTTCAATTTAATATTCGACATAACACAAATTTTAGAAAATAAAACAAAACCGCAGACATGACTCTTCACTTTCCCGCCAAGAAGTCCCTTTACTTACTTGCTATTCAGTTTTGGCTGCGTAAAGAGCTATTGTGAATGTCACTAGATACCATCGCAGTAGTTACACAGTGGTTTAGAATCCCGAGTAAAATGTGCTTTCGTCTTCAGCTTTGTTACATACCACATAGTTACCTTAAATACCAAACGTTTTCCCGTTCTAAAATAATTAAGATATTTATAATAATTAAGATGTTTTAACACAATTGTACACGTTTGAGAGATCATTATTCATGCTTTACCCAAAATTACCCACCCTAACCTCTATGAAAATATATTTGGAGCAAGTTTAACAAGTTATCGTAAACGTTACGTGAGGCAGAGGCGAGGATTTCATGCTCCCCTCGTTTCGCCATAATTGAGTTAATCTTTACATTAATCATCTTATTATGACGAAGACGTGGAACAAAGTTCAGACATCTTGCTTACTAAGGCTTAGTGTACATCAGCACATCATGTAATTATATAGAACCTCAGGTCTAATTAAGAAGCAATTAATGAAAGTACGGTAAACGAGAAAAGGTCCCACAAAACGGTAATGGGAAATATTATTATGCTAATTACGATTTCAGACTCATGACTTCCAATTAATTTAACGTGTGCTCGGGATGTCCAATTGCCCATTCACAAACTGGTGTGTAAACGCCTACAGATAGTATATTAAATTGATTGCCATGAAGCAAACATATTTATTTAGTTCATTAGATTCACCAACGTCTGTTTACATCGTTTACAAACAGATAAAACACTTGGGCAAATACATAACTAAATGTAACAAACACTTAGGTAAATACCATATGAATCAAATTATTACAAAACTTTTTCTAAGTTACTAGAGCCCCCAGGCTTGAGCCGAACAGACGGCAAGAGGCCGGATGGTTTGACCTTGGTTCCGTGGGAGAAGGGTCGTTGCTTGTTGTGGGATGCGACGTGCGTTAGCACCTTCGCGACGTCGCACATTCAAGGCACAATGCGGACTGCTGGGTCTGCTGCTGAGAGTGCCGCGAGGCAGAAACATTTAAAGTATGCTGCTTTGAAGTCACAGTACCACTTTCTCCCTTTCGCTGTAGAGACTTCTGGGGTGTGGGGCACGGAAGCGAAATCTTTTATTTCTAAAATAGGGCACCGCTTAGCGGATCGTGGGTACGATCGCCGCTGCGGGTCATACCTGGTTCAGAGACTCTCCCTGGCAATACAACGTGGTAACGCTGCCGGTATCATGGGAACCTTTGAGCCGGGGGTGGCCCGTGGCGGTCTTTTAGATTAAGGTAAAATATTTAATTATTGTAATTATTTGTATGTATGTTAATTAAATTTTGAACTAACAATTACTAACGTAGAATTAAGTACAATTGTTACTAACGTATACTAATAATTTATAGATTTATTTATAAAAGTTACTCTAAGATATTTAATTATAACATAACTAGGCACTTCCACACAATAAATACTTTTTTTTAATATAACCTAAAGGAGTACCAAATATCAAATAGGAGTCCTCCTACTACATCAAATATGCTACTAGTCTACTACCAACTCGCTAGACGTTGTGTAAGTTCATTCCGTGCCAAATAAAAAGAGCCCGAAGAAAAGTCGGCGCCTAGACTTCAAGCTAATTGCGGACCGCTTTCAGGCTGCGTCTAGCTCGCAGTCTGCAGAATTGCAGTAAAACGAACAAGACTGAAAGGCTCGCGTGGGCGGAGGCGGCGTCGCGCGGCCGTGCCGTCTACAACAGGTACTTACTAAATGAACATTCTTACCTGCATATTGAGTCTTGCAATAACAAAACACTGTGTTAGCCATAGATAGACAATAGGTCTTTCGACGTTGTTTGATTGTGATTTAGTTTGCCGCGGAAGATTATTGAATTTACCCAATGGTTGATGGATAGTTGCAGTAAAACAATCAAGGCTGAAAGGCTTGCGCGGGCGGGGGCGGCGCGTCGCGCGGCTCTGCCGTCTACAACAGGTACTTACTAACAGCCGAAATTAATAACCTATCCTCATCAAGAGATAGGGCTGCTAGAGCTTTGATGCTTAGTTATTTCTGTTAATTATCGGAAAATAACAGCGGTTGCTTGGTAACTAAACTAAGATATGCCTATATCTTACCAGAGATAGGTTATTTATTTCGGCTGTAAATAAACAGCCTTACCTGCATATTGAGTCTTGCAATAACAAAACACTGTAGTCATAGATAGAGAAAAGGTCTCTCGATAGTGACAATCGATTGTAAACTAGTTTGCCGCGGAAAAGATTGAATTTACCCAATGTTTAATGGTTAAATATGTATATTTCCTAAGCGATTTTTGTAGGTGGCGGCAACAAGAGCGAACCAGGTAGCATAGCACACTTATTATATTTTTTATTTTATTTTACTTTGCATGTTACTTATATGTTATTTATTATATCCTTATCTAATTTAATGTCAATAATACACAATACACTGCACAGCTTTTATATAGATAAATCTTTATTTATTAATTTTTTTAAATAATAGAATAATTTGTTACTACTACTTGGTCAAGGTTAAGCGCATGGGCACATTATTGACAATTGATACGGGCACCGTCTTCGTGGTTACTCCTGGTTGTTGCTGAAAATCAGCGATTCACTTGCTATGCGAGTGAATACCACGCTGAGCAACGACCCTTTTGAGATGCTGCGGCACACACACATTTTTGTATTTTTATTTTTATAGTTATATAGTAGATAAAATAGTTTAGGTACTGTTATTATGAAATTATAATTGTTTTAGTGTAATTGTTGTCATTTTACGATTGTATAATGTGTGTGTGTATATGTGTGTGTGTGTGTGTCTATAGTGTCCAAATAAAAGTTTTTTATTATTATTATTATTATTATTATATATTATTCAGTGAGTGAAATATTGAGTAAATATTGAGTCAGTGAAAATGTCGACGTGCTCAATTCACTATCGTGTCGACTAGATTCTATCTTTAAAAAATTACTTCCTGTTTTAGATCTGCCCAAAAATATCATTATAGAGCAGTACTATTGTACGATATTCGTCGTGTTTGATATCTGTATAATCTGTATCTGTATTATCTTGCGTCTCTCTAGACAATGATTTTGCTTAAACACTCTGGGTAGGTCCCTATATTATATTATACTAGCGACCTGTCCCTGCTTCGCACGGGTGGAATTTTTTTTTTTAATATAGCCTATGTTACTCAGCGCTAATGTAGCATTTTAATGGTGAAAGATTTTTTTAAATCGGTCCAATAGTTTTTGAGTTTATTCGTTACAAACATACATACATACAAAAATACAAAGGTTTCCTCTTTATAATATTAGTATAGATATTCTTTTAAATAACTTAAACTAGCATAAATCTTAGATCTTAACTAGAATAAAACTAGGTTCAAAAGAATAATAAGTGAGTAGGTAAAGCTGTTCATTCGAAAGATTCTTAAGTTAATAAAATGTTCAGTACATATTTGTACGGTTCGTTCATTTAATATAGGGAAGTTGAAACGTACACTCAGGGAGAGTTAAGCCGAACAATACAAAACTGTGCCGCTTTGCACTTGAGACATTGATCGCCAAAAAAAGCTGGCTCCTTTCTTATGAATTTTAAATATTTTTAACATACAACGTACAAATTATGAAATGCAATGCGCAGTAAAAATACTTGATTACATTACTTATCTTTTTTTTGTGCGTGTGTAATTGAACTCCTTCTAAACGGCTGGACTGATTTAGATGAAATTTTCTGTTTATGGTTTAGATTTACAATTGGACCCGGTAGGTGGCGCTGCTATAGGGGTCCATCATGAGATACGGGTGTTCAGCGGACGAATGATTTGTTTGTTTTGTTGTCATGGAAACTGTCAAAGTTGTACCGAAAGTCCGCCAGTCAGCTAGTCATACATAATATTGAGCTTACTTGACTTAACTCTTTTTAACTATAAGATTTTTATGATTATGGAAAAGCTATGCCTTCATCTCACTAGAAGATAAGGAAGATAAGATAGAAAAGCTTTTTAGTAAGAATTTTCTACAGAGGAAGTAGCTGTAGCTATCTCTTGCCTCTTAAGGTAAAGCCACCAAAGAGTACGCACTACCAAAGAGTACGTATTCCTATACGCAATTCTATTTTTCCTATAGACAAACACACAAGCGATTGATAATTACTAAGTACCATATTGACTCCTTATTTGATTGAGAGGAGCTCGATGGCGCAGTGGTTAACGCGCCCGGTCTGCGAGTGCTGAAGTTAAGCAACTTTCGCAAGGGCTGGTCATCGGATGGGTGGCCAAAAATGTATCATCTCGAGCTCCTCTCTGCTTTGGAAGGCACGTAAAGCCGATGGATGGAATATGGAGGCCGGTCTATTGGTAGTATTGCCTAGTAAACCAGCCCTTACTGAGATTAAGTGGCCGGATTACTAGCTACAGCACCAGTCTCCGGTCACTATCTATACTTAAAATAATCTGTTAGACCAGCGCCAGCGTGTATGCTTACATACAAAACGCAAAAATCATTATTATTACCATTATTTTAGTAGCATTAGTGCTCATGTACGAAGTATATTATTGTACTGTGAGAATGCCGCATCCTGCATCACATGGTTAATTATACTAAAAATTTGCACTGATTGAGCACTTGATAAGCGATATATTAATTGCTGTTTTTTTATAAATCTGATTTATAACTTAGCCCTTTTTATAAGAAAGATAGAACCAATTATAATAAATAGCTTCGCATTATACTGACGTTTTTTTTAATAATCGTGTAGTATTACCTATTTCGCATAAATCTTGAGTAAAGTGGGAAAGCATAACTAGTTAAGAATTAGTATGAAATTGTGTGAACATTCAAAAATAACTCTTATTTCGGTTGAAATAAGAGTTCTGAGAGCCTATTTGGCCATTAAGTGGCGTTAGTACCTAGTGTCCAGCCTCTAAGTTTCTATTTGGGCGGCCGGCGACTAGGCATAAAATGGCCGGGCACTGGATTGCGACGGTCGGATACTAGAGAAAACATGCTTTTACAAAAATATATTTTTTATATAAAAATTGGCAACCTATATTTTTCAAAAGAGTGTTAAATATATTTTTGAATATATTTATTAGTTAATCAAAAATACTCCAACACCAATTCCTCTGTATAGCTTAGTTATGGACGAACTAAGTCAACAAGTGCACTGAGAGGCCGGGCACTGGCCATGTTACCCTATAATTGCCTAATAAAATAATAATTAACATAGCCGGAGCGGTTCTGTATTAAGGCAGATGACAAACGAATTTAACAATTGAGGATGCGGAAAATTTTGTAGATACCTACCACTTACCACTGCTACGCGACTGTCGCGATGTGAATATTTAAACGAAACAACATCGCAGCCTGTCCGCTTCCCGCGGCGGGCCGGGATGATGAACCATACATTTCTCTTTCATAAATAATGTTCTGTCGAATCGTTTTCCGCATCATTCGATTACATAAATTTTGCGCCGCCCGCGCGGCAGCGGCGGCCCGCTCGGTTCAAAGTGTTTTTCGCTACGTTAATCGAAAACCATCTTTCTTATCTCCGTAATTACGGATATCATCAATCACATCGTCCGTCTGTCCGAATTCAATGATATTTCTTTTTCAGTGGGCCTTTGTATACAATTCACATAATAAATTCATTCAACGCTTTTATGCTACCGTAGGTACCTTGTTTAGTTGAACTTGCTAATCGCATAACACCTAAATGTAAGGTTTCCCTAATTCTATGAGTAATAAGAATGATGGCATAATGTTTAATGTTATATTTATGTTAAAAAACGAGCTCAACCTGGGAGCACGAAGTAAGACGAATTAATTTTTACACCTATTTATTCGTTATCTTACAAACCATCGATTAACCGCTGTATTTGATCGATGCACAACACCTCAGTTAATCAATAACTAATTAGTTATTGTTTTGAGCACAAAATAGAAAACAGAAACTTTTTTTGACCTTCTTTATTTAATTGGCCTTATCATCACTTAACATCAGGTGAGATCAAGACACTGTGCTTACCCGTAAATATAAAAAAAAATATAAAAAAAAATTTCAATTTAATTTTGTTTAATGTACTATATTAAATATCATCCTACCGATACTTTGGATTTCTTGTCGATTTAAGTGATTTAAGTGTTTATATATGTACTTAATACGCTTTTAGCCAAAAATTTATGAGAAGAACAGACGCCCGGTTTGCGTAGGCTTATGATAAAAATATAGCATTTAATCTGCGAAATAACAAATCTAAAAATATCCGAAATCTTCATTAATTTGCAGCGTAGGTAAACATATTTGACGAACACACAAAATGTATATCTAACAAAATGTGGACGGCCCTTAATATAATAATCCGTCAACTGAAAACATCAAAGGGAGACAGGATATCCCAAAACTCAACGACAAGTCAAAGGGAGACAATCTCGGGTAATTCTGTTACGGCTACGAGCGACGTGAGGCCCAAACGTGCGCCGCCAGTCACCACACGTGCTCTCATGTTTATACATCATCACTTTTTCTTCCTTCATCCTAAAACGAGCACTAAAAATACCAATATACAAACAAGAAAATGTTATTCATACCCAAACCCTTCATAAAATCCCAACAAATAGAAAACCAGCTCATGTTCATAAATCGCTCTACATCCAATACAAAGCCTATTAATCTGAATTCAGCACAACCCTTCAGAAGGGATCTGGGAACCTCTTATAGGGGCAGTGGGCTATCGAACGAACCGCTCATTTGTTAGGCTGAGCGCCGGCGGGGTATAGATCCACGTGCGGAAGTGTACGTTTCCTTTGCTTAATTATGTGATAGAGAGATGGGAATTGATGAATGAGAGTTGGTTGGATATTTGAATAGTGTTTTGTTTTTTACTTACAGGGGCGCGCGGTTGTGGTCTGCGGTTGCGGTCGGGTAGCGCGGGGTGGCGCCGCGACGCATGCCGGGCGTGGTGCGGCGACGCGCGGTGGCCGCCGACTGACGCACGCGCGCCGCCCTACGCCGCCCTACGCGCTACGGTGCTACGGAGGGCGCGTTACCGTAGCCGCTGCGTGGAGCGAGCGGTGTTTCAACGAAATGCATTTGATGCGTTCGGCGTAATATTATAAAATATTTTAATTTGAGACAATACATATTGGTAGTTGGAGATTCTGGGCGCTTCTACCATCGGCCTTATCGTCACTTATTGTTACCATGTGGTGATTCGCTTATCCAATTTGGTATTTTAAAGTCCTGAATACGATCCTGTGAGGTAGGTACATCTCTTTTTTTGCCAAATGCCCTTCAAATAATTAACGGGTGTTATTTTAAATATTTTATAAATATTATATCTGTATAATTTCTAATTCGTTAATGTTATTATCTGTTAATAATAATAAAACAGGCACTTTTGTTTGATCATCTCTTAGGTCCTCTAAATGTAACCTGTTATTATATATTTTAAAATAAATACTCATATTTTACAATTTATTAAGGGCATATAAATAGGTGGTCTCACCACTCTAGGTCTTAATGTTGGTGAAACTGAAAACTAAGAAATAAGTTTAAACGTTAACAATCAAAGCACTCTCTAGTGAATATAACACCACATTAGGGCCTTCAATAGTGTGTTGTCCGATTACCGACCGCTTATTTGCTTAACCCTTAGCATCCCAAAGCCGACCCTAGCTCAATTCTCGCGGTGGCTATTAACCTAATGTCCGGAACAGAATCGGCCGGTAAAAATAAACGGTCACCGCTCGCTGCCTTTGGGACGAAACTTCTAAACGAGCAGAGTTTGTTATTCATGTAGCGTTATTAAAAACAAACACCTCGCAGCGCTACCGGTGATGCTTAGGGGCCGTAGCCTCACGCTGCACGGAACCATTATAGATGTCGGTCCATTCTGTTGTCGCCCAACTTGTTTTTTTATTTGGTAGCAGTAACGAAAAACACAAATGGACGAAAAAATATAACAGAGTGCGAGTCTTAATCAAAATTTCATTTAGATAGAAATTATACAAACGAGGTTTTGGAGCAGTTGCAATTTGTCTATAAGATTTTTTTTGCGTTGACCTAATTAAATAATGTATAAAAGTCGCAGCAAGCACGTTTGGTCACTCTTTTATCAACAAGAGGTGTTGCGTCAATGCCTTATATTCTTGCTTTCGTCGCACTAGGCTTAGTCTTTAGACTACATTTACGACATTTATGTCAAAATCAGCCCACTAAGACATCTGTTATGGACGTTATAAAATAGCGGAGTCGAGCCCCATATCAGCAAGAAGGAAGCAAGTGAGCTGGCTGACTGTCCGCTACGATTTTGACAACGCAGTTTTGTATCCGTTTTATACTCGCTCAACGTAAGGGCTGCAGCTACGACCCCAGCGCATTCATACCGCAACGCGTACTGTCGTAAATCACACTCGAATCTTTTGGATTTTTTTGTGTTTACAAAACAAAAAGTAAAGTTTGTGATTGGATTATGTACGACGGAACTTCTGTCCAATCACAGAATAACACAAGGAAGTTGTTTTGAATAGATTGTTGTTTGTATGTATTATTTTTCACGAGCGGGAGTTGATCCTGCACCTCCCTACAATCCGACTCAGGCATACTACTAAGGCTGTTGTGGCTCTTACCTGGTAGTGTAGCCAAGTAAGCTTTATTCAATGTCAACATGTCCAGAGTTCAAGTCCCGCTAGTGAAAAGAAAATTCAACACATTATCCAAACTATAATTGGTTCGCAACAAAATTTAAATAAATGTATATAAGTAATATAGGTTTAACTGAATTCATAAGTTTTATTTACTTAAATCCCTACTACGAAGCGCATTTGTCGATTTCACTTTATATATTAATTTCACAACGTTAGTTCAGTACTTAACCTCCTTCGTTATCATAAAAATGGTAATGTCTAAGTTTAACACTAAATAAACTTATTTTGCTTAGAAACTCACTTAGTGCTCCATAATATTTATTTGTAAAAAGTCCAACGGAAAAGCGTCTGCCTTCATCTCCTTTCATTGTAATTGACTCCTTAACCAATGATGAACTGACAATCTTACCTCTGACTGTTGGGCCACAACATGCTCCTAATATTGCTGTTATGGCGACTAGCTATTATAGCCAGGCCGAACCGAGCACTATGTAGGTATCTACTCCCGCTTAGAATCGAACCCGGTAACGGGTCTGAGATCAGTGGCTTTACCACTAGACCACCGTAAAGATATATCATAATAGCACTAGTGTTCGACATAGTTTTCTTCGCCAAAAATAACATAGATTTTCATTGAAATTTTACGGGACAACAGCTAGGAAACCTGAAGGCGGTCCTGTACTAAATTGTTGCAAAAAAAATCAGTTGATGGCCATTTTTTTATCTACTTCTTGTAACTATTTAAACTATCATGGTCTTATCTTATCTTATCTTAGTTGGGCCTGCTGAGGTTTCCCTCTTGCAGTAGCACTTCGACCCATCGGGATCTTTTGTGCAACCCCGTCCTTTCACTCTTCTTCCTCTGTAAAGATAGATGCCATAAGTTTGGCCACGTCCTTAAGAGCGAAGAGCCTGAAGTCCTCCGGTCTCGGATAAGCCGACCCCAGGAGTCCCATTCTTTTCCTAGCCAGAGAGTCGCAGTCACACAGTAGGTGCTGCATTGACTCCGTTTCCTCCCCACATGCCCTACACAAGTTATTTGTTGATAGATGCATTCTGTGGAGCATTTGTTTTGTGGCATAGTGCCCTGTCAAGGCACCGATGGTTAATCGGGCCTGCCTTCTACTGCCTCCGCATATGAACTTACTCCGTCCTAAGGCGTTTTCACCTAGGAAGGATTTGGAGTGTCTCATACCCGGCTGCTCTTTCCATTCGATGCCGTGCCTGTTTTTGATGTAATCTTTTAAGGCCTTGTTGATGGTACTCGGTGCAAGTGCCACGAACGGCTCAGGACCAATAAGCTGGGTCTCTGAGCCCTCTCTGGCAAGTGCATCCGCCATCTCGTTGCCGTGGATTCCCATATGGCCTGGGACCCAGATCAATCGCACCTTGTTATGTCCACCTAGCTTGTTTAAAGCTTTGGTGGTTTCTAGAACAAGGCCAAAGTCGATTCGGGGCGATATGAGTGATTTGAGCGCTGCTTGGCTGTCACTCAGGATGAATATATTGCGCTTTTTCATAGCTAACTCTATATTCTGCTTTGCACATAGGAGAATTGCGAAAGTTTCGGCTTGGTAAACAGTGGCAAATTTTCCCATGCTTTGACTATGCTTGAAGTCGTTGTTATAGACGCCTGCCCCTGTGCCCGACTTCATTATCAACACACACTATCATGGTCACTTGCAATAGAGTAATTATTAACGAGATTTTTTTTATAGATAACTCGGCAAGTGACTCCATACCACCTGATGTTAAGTGGAAATGGAGTCCAGACGCGAAGATAACTGGTGCAGCGTGAAAACAAACGTAGCATCAGTTAACCTCACTCTGCCGGCCCACAAGGTGCTTCTTCACGCCCCTTTTGAAGGACCCCATATCATATTAGGAAAGAGGGAAGACGTGTACTGGTAGACTATTCCATCTTTTGGAGGTGCGACAAAGTAACTAGTCACCCAGTGAAGCGGTGACTCCGAAGAGCAGCACGTGTACTCCTATGAAGGAAGGGAGAAGGTGAGATGAGGTCAAAAAGCTCTTTAGAGCACTCGCCATGGTATAAGCGGTAAAACACGCTGAGTAACGCAACATCTCTACGCAATTGCAGATATTCGAGAGTATCTGCGAATTCTGAATTGCCGACCTGTCCAAGACATCGAGAAGGTACTTTGCGGAACCGTCCCAGATGTGCGAGCAATACTTACTCCACGCAAGACCGTAGGTACCTGTGTCTTGTAAAAGGCACAACTGGTCCGGCGTAAAGAATCGCCGCACTCTGTTCAGAATACCGAGTTTTCGTGAGGCTGTTTTGATCACGGCTTCGATGTAGTCCCTTTGGGGGGTGTCACTCCGCAGTTCGGTCGACTTATTTACCTACACGCTCGGTCCGCGCGCGGAGACTATTTAGTCGAGTGTCACGCACGCAGTACGCAGGAAGCGACCGACGACGCCGACGACGCGACGCGGCAGTTTGTTTCACGTTTCAAGTACCTACACTAGTTGGTCTACGTGAGTTCTTCTGTCCGCCCAAGTGAACTAATATCTAAGTACCTATTTATGTTCTGTTATTCTGTTTAGAATAAATAAAATACTGCTTAAAATACTTTCCGTAAATAGAATAGAATAGAATAGAATATCGTTTATTTCTTAAACTGTGTACAATTTGCGGTTGAGGATACGGGTACATTTGAGTTACAAGTGTACCCATAACGGGCATGCAATTTTTAGATAGATTAAAACTAATCAAAAATAAAAACTAAAAACTAATCAAATATTAAAAACTAATCAAAGATGAATACTAACATGAAATTAACAGTAATTTCCGAAAAAGAAAACATCAGAGCTAATATTGAGACAACGTGATCATAGTGAACCTGATCTGTAAGTACAAGTACAAGATACAACAGATTAGGTACGCTTAACCACCTACTTACATTTTTGGTGGCTAAGTATTACTTAGGTAGGTACCTAATAATATTGTAGGTATTTTATTGATCATTAACAAACAAACCACGAAAAAGCGTATGTGTACAATATTATAGGTACCTACCTCCTACGTGACGCAAGCGCTTTATATTGCAGTAAGTATTTGCATTCAACCCTATGAGCGACACGCAGCCAGGTTACGTCAAAGTCGCCAAGCAGGATTTTGTAAAAGCAGCGGCGCGCGCTCGTTGCGCCTTAGATAAAAGATTAACTTTTGATTGTCCCGGCCGTTGAAAGAGTTAGGTACGAGTACCGTTGCAGAGTTATTTTGGACCGTATTGGCGCGCACCGAAGGTTGATATTGAATTGCAATTGTGCCCAAAGTGCATCTTCTGGTCCTGTATATTATTCTGTGACTATACTTTTCGAAGGGAAATAAAGTCTCTTTTTCAATAAATTGATATATATATATATATTTATTTTGTTATAAGTTATTGTAAATTCCTTTTTAACTTATAACAATAAATCTAATAATTAGGGATCGCTCAATTATTACTACTTACTTATTACTTTTAACTATTTTTGTGGTCTTACTAAACCATTGTTAAAACCACCGGAGGTCCCGAGTTCGATTCCCAGCGGGGGTACATGTTTGTGTACTCGGTTTGGTTGGTGGTAGGGCTTGTTTGTCCGCCTGGCTAGCTACCACCATCTTATCTAAATATGACGCCATAACATCAATGTTTGTAGAATTGTTGTGTTCCGGCAGCTGAAGATAAGAGAGACTATTTGAGGATCCCAGATGAAGTGCCTTGGCCTTATCATCACTAATTAATATCAGGTGAGATCAAGACACTGTGCTTACTCGTAACATATAAAAATAAAATATTATTGTGAGCAGGCTTCTTCAGAAAATGATATTGAAATTGATATGAATATGAAAAATTACTATACATACTCTAAGGTGGTATTTTCTTACATTTGCCCCCATGATTGCCCGTGAAAAACTTAAAGTAGTTCCGTGCCATAACATCAATGTTTGTAGAATTGTTGTGTTCCGGCAGCTGAAGATAAGAGAGACTATTTGAGGATCCCAGATGAAGTGCCTTGGCCTTATCATCACTAATTAATATCAGGTGAGATCAAGACACTGTGCTTACTCGTAACATATAAAAATAAAATATTATTGTGAGCAGGCTTCTTCAGAAAATGATATTGAAATTGATATGAATATGAAAAATTACTATACATACTCTAAGGTGGTATTTTCTTACATTTGCCCCCATGATTGCCCGTGAAAAACTTAAAGTAGTTCCGTGTGTTGTTCCCGTCATGTAAATTCATTCCAAACTGGAGTAGTTAACGCCAGGAAATGGATGAAGATTAGGCTGAACAAATAAAACCTCTTTGCCGCTGTGAACGAGAGAAAAATCAGGATGTCTGTCACTGTCACGTCCTTGTCAAATTGTGAGTCAAAAACTAAAAAGTTTACTTTGCAACTTGATAAATATTCTGTTTTTACACAAGAAATCTTATGAATACACGCCTTTATTCATAAATAATGCATCAAATTTAAATCTTTGCACAACGTTTCGTGATAGATCCGTCACTACCAGTGTTTACCTTCGACGCACACAGTTGAATTAATGATTTGAGTCATAATGAAAGTGCTTAAAAAATAGCTGAAAATAAACCAAGTGTGAAATAATCAAGTGTTCCTTGATAAAAGTAAAGTGTTTTAGAGATGGCTGACGGCGGTTCATTCGTCGCGAAGCCGGTGCGCGGTTGGTTGCACCCCGACGCTGTTCTCGCCACCGATGGAGTCACATATGCCGTCCGGGTACTTACATCTATCTTATACACCTGTATCCACCTACTGCTAGGCATCGGCTTCCTTCCTAGTATGCCACTTCCACTTTCGAACGCTTCCCACTTGATATTAACGATAATAGTTTCCTGCATGATTAATTTTAAAAGTAATAGGCAACAAAAAAATGTAAAAAATTCAGTGCATGTGGTAAGGTTCTTTTGGTGTTTCCTTGCTGAGTAGCTTTTCTGATACTTTGTGCAAGAAAATTACCAGCTGTTGTCAGGAAGTAGTCGTCTTCTATGTCAGTTAGAACTTTAACTAATTTGAATGTTTTGTGTGGAGCCTATGTAAGGTCAGTTTTGTGGAAGCTGCCAAGTTAGCTCCAGTAATAACATTAATCATGCCCCAAATATGTTAGTTTAGTTAGTTTTTTGTTTCTTTTTTTATTTATGGTATACATAAAGTTCAGTCCGAAACCTCTAGCTAGTTTATAATGCCATATGAAGATTTTGTTAAAGTGCTTAGATATAACTGATCTAGGCATGGTAGATCATTTAAGATCATTAAAACATATAAAAACATGTAATATTGGTCTTTCACCTTTCATCTGCTTAGTGCCAGATCCTACAAACAATTAAAATTTAATATTTTCTGCATTCACAGCAGACAACAGATTAAATCTCTTAACAATACAAGTGTTTTTTTTAAGAATAATAATATACTTTAAAATAGTTCACTTGCCTCAATTTAACTTGTAGGTTTTTTGTTTTCAGTATTTAATCTATCATAAAAGTGTTTTTGTAATCAGTTGTCATTTTAATAAGTTTATTTATTTCATCAAACTTAACACATTTAATGATAAAACCAACACATTTAATGATAAAATTTTAGCGTGAAATAAAAAATATAAGTTATATATTTTTTTCCAGTATATTGGTTGCATGGAGGTGTTAACATCAATGAAGAAATTAGACTTTGAAACCAGATCTCAAGTTGCAAAGTAAGTATTCAATTGAGTCATGTTTAAATACTCATTGATAGCTAGCTATATATGTTTATACATGACCACTTAGCCAAGTACTGTGCTGAACTGATAATATCAGTACAACAACATGTGGTTTGTAAAATGGCATAATATCCAAATCTTTACACTTTTTATCTTGCAAAGTATTTTTAAAATGTTAATATACTGACCAATCTTGTTTTCAGCAACATATATCTTCTTCATATGTCTTGAACTATTAATTAGCTGTCTGATATAGAAAAATAAATACATAACATAACCAAGATAAAAAACTATTTTCTCATTGTTCATTACATTAGGTATTGAAACTGTAATTGCCGTTGTTTGTTGCTTAGAAAGTTTATTATAACCATGTTATTACAGCATACAATGAAGAGTCTAAAGCATTGTGAATTAATATATACTATAAGTAAAATTATAATGCCATGCATATTTATATGGAGATGTTGTGAAGTCAGTGACTTCAACAGTAACAATTGGCACTCATAAGTAAACATTAGATCAGTTTTTATCATCGTAATATTTGTAATACTGTTTTTGCTGGTATGTACAACTACCTATGTAGCTGTTATAGATAAAGTATAATGTACCATGCCGTGATGATATTCAAAGTCCAGCCAATTGAGATAGGCACTTAGTTTATAAACTGTTAGTATCAATCATCATTATCAGCCTATAATATTTCCAAAATATTTTGAAAGAATAGATAACACTTACAATAAGCTAAGCGGAATAATTTTGCTCTGTTATCTCTAGTTTTAAGTTACTTTTGTATAACTGTTTAAAATTATGCATGCCATGGCAGCCTTTAATTAAAACAGCACCTGTGTAATAGTTATAGTGCCTTACAAATAAACAAAGAATAAGGTCCGAATAGTTATTCCGTGTTTTGTTCCTGTCTTGTAAACGTCATTTCAAATTAGAGTAAAACAGACAAAACACGAAATAACTATTCGAAGCTTATTCTTTGTTTATTTGTAAGACCCGTAGGGTTTTTAATGTATGAATGTCTTGGTGTATGCTATTTTGGATGTCCATAAATAAATTAAAATTAAAAAAAACATTTCACTGCTCAACAATAGGGGGAGATTGGGTCATAACATAACCCATCATGATGGGCTAATGCGCTTAAATAACTTTAAATGGTTGACAATAACCAGTACCAACGCTTAATGTCATGTTCACAGGGAATGTATCGCCCGAGTTTGCGCAGCGGCCGGTCTCCGATCGGCAGACAAGAAGCGGCGGGTATGCCAGGCGGCCGCTAGAGCGCTCGCTGCTAAACCACGGATGTCACACTCCGGTTCAAACGTGGCCCTCACAGTGTCATCCAGAGCTATCTCGCTAGCTGCTCTCGAAGGGAGCGAGACAGTAGCGAAGCACGATATGCCTCGCGTGTCGTTCGCTTCTGGTGGCGACGCCGACTCCTTAGACTTCGTAGCGTATGTGGCGAAGACCGCGCCTCCCACGGAATGGCGAGCTTGCTACGTCTTAGAATGTGGCGGTAGACTTGCGCAGGATGTGATTGCCACTATAGGGCAAGCGTTCGAACTACGCTTCAAAGAGTTTTTGACAAAACCTTCATCGTAAGTATACCTTTTTGGTTGACAACTTTTTTCTTATTGCCTCGGTACATACTACCGTACCCTCCAGCGTATCTCACAAGCTTGTCTAGAAGAAAGCGAGGCAGTAGCGAAGCACAATATGCATCGCGTGTCGTTCGCTCCTGGCGGCGACGCTGCTGACTCCTTAGACTTCGTAGCATATGTGGCGAAGACCACGCCTCCCACAGAATGGAGAGCTTGCTACGTCCTAGAATGTGGCGGTAAATTTGCGCAGGATGTTATTGCAACTATAGGGCAAGAGTTCGAACTACAAAGGGTTTTTGACGAAACCTTCATCGTAAGTATTCTCGATTGATTGACTACCTATTTTTATTTTCTCTAAATAATCTTTGTTTGCTTCGCTCTCGGTGTGGCCTGTGCTTAACACTTAGAGACTATTTTTAAATGACAGTAAAGATTATCCTTAATTATTCAGATTGTGAGTCACACTAATTCCACTTTTGAAATCGATGACCGTACAGGGTACATTTTGGCAAAATGGCAACACCAAGGAGACAACAACAACTCGACATGTCAAAAAAAATCAAATTAAATGGAAGTGAATTTAATTACTAAATAATATGGGGATTTCTGGTCGGAAGAGTTAAAGCAAATTATTTAACAGGGTTTAATAAAAAATAAAAAACTTGATTTGGTATAAAAATCATTTGTAGCGATACAAAAGCCCATACTACGATGGACATTCTCCTTTGGTTTATTGTGATGATGTTATTATAGCCTTGATAGTTGTAGTAAGGAAATTGTGTTTTCTATTTATATATCTATAACGAAATAGATATTGAATTAAATTAAAAAACAATTCTGCTATGTGATAAATTGATAGTAAACATTTGCTAAAGTGTAATACACTTGAATACCTAGTTTCGCGTAGGAATTAGTGAAAATATTATATATAAGGTAAATAATTTCTATCATTATTTCTTTTAGGAATTATTATCGTTTACATAAACTATTATTATATTAAAAAAAATATTATATTAATTACTAGCTGACCGGCGGACTTCGTATCGCTTTGACAGCAGCAGCAGCACCACCTACCGGGTCCAATTGTAAATCTAAACCATTCTCGAATCCACTTGAACACACACAGAAAATTTCATCCAAATCGGTCCAGCCGTTTAGAAGGAGTTCAATAACATACACACACACAGAAGATTTATATACTTATATAAAGATATTCCAAAACGTGGTTAAACCCTCGCGCGCCATATTTACGCACCGGTCGTACGTAAGGTGGCCCGCTAATTATACCTACAGCGCGGGACGGGTTTCGATTATTTTCCTCGGACGGGATAAAAAAACCTTAACTTTCTAGCATTCCGGGACATAAAGTTTCCTTCATTCATTGAATTTTTATAAAGGGTACATTTATCAATTCGTTTTTTAAAGGGTACATTTATCAATTCGTTTTTTTAGTAAATTGACATATACATATAAGGCTTCTAATGGTTTAGGTATTAAATGGCATAACTACTTTAAACTTATGATTAAATTAACCAACACTAGAGGAACACCATTAATTAACATCTGCCCATTTATGTGCATATGTAAGTATGATACAGTCAGTTTCCTAACATTTGTTTCAGGTTGAATATCAACGGGTCTCGTGCCGGGTCAGGGGTGGCGTCCGGCGTACCCCTAGACGATCGCGACTACTACAACGACATGCCTGACAAGATGCCGCCGGAGCCCGCGCCCACGCACCGCCACCCTCCACCGCCGCCGCTCGCCAACCTCGCTGCACTGTCCTCGTGAGTCTCCGCCTCATTATAGATGCAGCATTGACGCCCGCTGTACTACAACGACATGCCCGACAAGATCCCGCCCATTTCACCGCTCGCCAACCTCGCTGCACTGTCCTCGTGAGGCCCCGCCTCAATGTAGATGCAGCATAGACGCCCGCTGTACTGCAACGACATGCCCGACAAGATCCCGCCCATTCCACCGCTCGCCAACCTCGCTGCACTGTCCTCGTGAGTCCCCGCCTCAATGTAGATGCAGCATAGACGCCCACCGCACTACAACGACATGCCCGACAAGATCCCGCCCATTTCACCGCTCGTCAACCTCGCTGCACTGTCCTCGTGAGTCTCCGCCTCATTATAGATGCAGCATTGACGCCCTCCGCACTACAACGACATGCCCAACAAGATCCCGCCCATTTCACCGCTCGCCAACCTCGCTGCACTGTCCTCGTGAGGCCCCGCCTCAATGTAGATGCAGCATAGACGCCCGCTGTACTGCAAGGTCATGCCCGACAAGATCCCGCCCATTCCACCGCTCGCCAACCTCGCTGCACTGTCCTCGTGAGTCCCCGCCTCAATGTAGATGCAGCATAGACGCCCGCCGCACTACAACGACATGCCCGACAAGATCCCGCCCATTCCACCGCTCGTCAACGTCGCTGCACTGTCTTTGTGAGTCCCCGCCCCATTGTAGATGCAGCATTGTCGACTGCCGCCTACAACGACATGCCCGACAAGATCCCACCCATTCCACCGCTCGTCAACCTCGCTGCACTGTCTTTGAGAGTCCCCGCCCCATTGTAGATGCAGCATTGACGACTGCCGCACTACAACGACATGCCCGACAAGATCCCGCCCATTCTTCCGCTCGCCAACCTCGCTGCACTGTCCTCGTTAGTCCCCGCCTCAATGTAGATGCAGCATTGACGTCCGCCGCACTACAACGACATGCTCGACAAGATCCCCTTAAGGTCCTCCTGAGGTACGCCACACTACATCTACACACATTGCCTCACAAGCTCGTCACGCTACAACGCTTGCCAATCATGTCCTCGGGTATCCGTGTCTCACTGCAGGTTGCAATGTTGCATCGCACGACGGTGGTCGGTGATACTTCAACGACATGTCTTATAATAATGCTTTGCCAACCTCACTATCATATCCTCTTGAGTCGTCACTACAGGTTTAATATTGCTTAACATAACAACATCATGTAAAATTTATCTTGTAACAACATGTTAATTTTATTTTACTTTTTTATTTTTTTATTTTTATTAATTACTAGCTGACCCGGCAAACGTCGTTTTGCCATAAAAAATTAAAAAAAAATTAGGGGTGGACTACCCCTAACATTTAGGTGGATGAAAAATAGATGTTGGCCGATTCTCATAGATACCGGATGACCCGGCAAACGTTGTTTTGCCATAAAAAATTAAAAAAAAATTAGGGGTGGACTACCCCTAACATTTAGGGGGATGAAAAATAGATGTTGGCCGATTCTCATAGATACCGGATGACCCGGCAAACGTTGTTTTGCCATAAAAAATTAAAAAAAAATTTAGGGGTGGACTACCCCTAACATATAGGGGGATGAAAAATAGATGTTGGCCGATTCTCATAGATACCGGATAAGCACAAAAAATTTCATCAAAATCGGTCAAGCCGTTTCGGAGGAGTATGGCAACGAAAACTGTGACGCGAGAATTTTATATATTAGATTACCATACAAATACAAGCGTTAATGTTGGTCAATTTTCTATAACTTTGTTTTTTAAAGTGTAACGAGTCACGAGCGGTTTCTAGTAAACATTAGATAGACTTTTTACTTTATTTCACAGTGAGGAACCACTTGGCCTCTCATTGAATATTAAGTACGTAGGTGGTAGCACACTTCAATCGTAATCGTCAGTACTAAGAAGTCTTATTACCAGTGACGGTATCTCCATAAAAGATAAAAAGCTCGGCTGGTTTTGCTAAAATGATCATCAGTTATATTCTCTTCGGCCACATTCGAAACCAGTTTGATTATAGTTAAGGACTCCATTCACATTAAAAACAAACTTGACTAGTCACTATAGACTAGATCCCTCTGTCATCCCTAAACGGGAGGAGGGAATTAGGAATCATTGGTTTTTACAGCTGTCGAACATATGTTTGGGTAAAACTTATTTACTATTTTAGTCAAAAGCTACGAAAATGCAGCATACCCAATCCTAAAGCACTAGAAACGTCACTGGTTTTCTTTATTTGTTGTTGTTATGGCGGCAGATCTACATAAGTTGGTGGTGGTTAGCCAGGCGGAATTAGAAAGTCTTACTTCTTAGCAAGGGTTTCCCCGCTGGGAAACGAACCGCTATGTCAGTGACCAGTGCCCTAGAATCTAGACTACCGAGGCGGTCATAGATTACTTTTTAAGTATTAATTTGCATGATAGTTTCCGCCGTAGTTAATAATTTTATTTATAGTTATGAGGATAATTTTAACTTTATAGTTATAGTGGGTACCGTCATTGTATAGATATAAAACTGTGACAATAAGCGGATAGTTAAAAGATAATAAAAGTGATAATGCCTAAAAATACTTAATGAGGTAGAATTTATTGTTACTATTAGTTATTTCCCGCATGCACCTTAATTAGAAATGGATTTTCCTTGTCATCATCGTGGAAAGATTGTTGGGTACAAGCTTTGTGTATGCGTCGAAATGTCGTTGGTTCGAAAGAGGCAGTTACTTTTTCACACCCTGTTTCGAAACAAGGAGTCAGTTAAACTCGGTTTCTAACTTATACAGTCTGGGGTTTTTTCCACTTTTTAAACTATCGAGTTTCAATTTAAGCATTACCTAGTTAAGGAACTAAGTATAGGCCTTTTCTTTATCAAAAATGCTAACATCAATTTCTTAAAAAGCTTAAACATTTTTTTGGTGTCTGAGAATATTTTTTTTAAATTTAAAGTAGCAGAACTATAGTAATGGAGAGCCTTAACAAAATCCATGGTGCAAATTGCACCGCTATTGAACTCATGATAAATGAGAAACATCCTCATGATTATTATTAGTTACTTACCGCCCGCCCTCCCTCCTTTGCGCACCGCAAGCATCCGATGCTTCATTCCATTATTCCTATTATATCCTCAAGTAAGTAGAGACTGCTTAATTATTTATTGCTTGTATTAATATTTTGCATGTTGGTAAGTGATATGTCTTCAAAACTGTGTTCAAAACAATTAAAAGTATTTGTGATATTAATTGTGCTGTGTCGTAAATCTTAACACATTTTTGTAGACAAGTCACTTTAATGGACACATTTTAAACTATAACTTATTTTATATATTGCATCAAAGATCTAGTTAAATTACAGAAAATAGAAGCATAAATAAATTAAATTTCAAAATCAGGCTACTGAGAGCCAGCGATTTCAGTAGCTTCGTTCTAAAAAAATTCGACGATACATGGTTGATGTAACATATTAAAATCGCGGTATTGCAGGCGTCCATAAGCTGCGGTGGCCGCTTTCCATTAGGCAAACAATACAGTTTCATAAACCATACTCATATACCGGCCGGCTCTATAAAAAAATAAATATGGAATGCGCCAGGGAGTTCCTTTATGTTAGTAGCTACTTAGGTACTATAGTCCGTATGCTTTGCCTCTAGGTGTGAAGAGAGCATCCGCCATTACGTGAACCAGACGCCGCCCCCGCGCACACCGCCCACCGCGCTGCTGCCCAACCACCACACGGACATCTTCGATATGCGTAAGTGGATCATACTTTTTAAATATTCAAATTCATAGTATCACTTTGGTTTTCCATTGTATAGGCTGATGATGATGATGATCGTGATGATGCGTTGATTTAATGTGAAGTTAAAGTTACTACTAGTTAGTAAGTTAGTTATGTACTTATAGGCACCTCTTGGTATAGCTACATCGATTGCGGTTGTCCTGACTTCCACCTCAGTCAAGAGTTGCTATATAACCGCAGAGCCGTTTACTGCAACACCCGTAGTCTCGTTTGTGTCGTTTGCTCCGTCGCTGTCGTCGGCCGCACGCCACCGAATCAACAAAGTGTGTGGCGACGCCTGTAGCCTCACACGCGTCGTCCGCATCGTCCCGCCGCGCCGTCATATCAGGCCGCTCGCCCCTATCGTATCAACAAGGAATGTCTCTTTCTCTTCCTAACTATAGGTCCACATGGTGATGGGGTTTATATTCAGCTTTCCTTATCTTTCGCCTCGACTGCGCTCTGTCTTCGACGTCGTCATTGGTAACTCGGCACTCTCCCATGTCCTTTAAAGGGCCCCACACACTAACAGTTCGCCGGCAGATATCAGCCTGTCAGTTAGTCGCATCAAATCAGACACTCACAGTTCCCTTTAAGGTTTAGAACTGATGGCTAATGCGCAGGCCGAGTGTGTGACGCGGGCCTGCGTCGACAGGTATCGGCCGGACAGTCCGTGATCTCAAGACCAAATCGAACACACACTTGCGGGTAGTTGGCCGGCGGCTTCTATTATATATTCAGTCTATTGCCGGCCGGTGCCGCTGCGATGTGAAACTGACGACTACCACTTCCTAGTGTATGGCCTCAAAGCTGGTGTTTGACCATTGCCGGCAGACAATAATCGTATTAGTGTGTGGGCAATGGAGGCCATGAACGGCAGGCAGCTTGTTCGATCAAGGAGTGCAGGTGAACTGTTAGTGTGTGGGGCCCTTAACATTACATCTCTCCATCTTGTCTGGTATACATACATACTCTCACGACCGTCTCCCAAAAAGGGGTAGACAGACCATTAAAGTCACGAATTTTGAGTAAACTCACCGTTGGTGACCTGAACGCCACATATAGTATAATCAAAGTAGGGCTCCGAGGTGGAATAACAACATCTGTGATAGGTTGCTAGCGAATGGAAGGAGCAGCCGGGTATGAAACACTCCAAATCCTTCCTACGTGAAAACGCCTTAGGACGGAGTAAGTTCATATGCGGAGGCAGTAGAAGGCAGGCCCGATTAACCATCGGTGCCTTGACAGGGCACTATGCCACAAAACAAATGCTCCACAGAATGCATCTATCAACAAATGGCTTGTGTAGGGCATGTGGAGAGAAAACGGAGTCAATGCAGCACCTACTGTGTGACTGTGACTCTGGCTAGGAAAAGAATGGGACTCCTGGGGTCGGCTTATCCGAGACCGGAGGACTTCAGGCTCTTCGCCCTAAAGGACGAGGCCAAACTTATGGCATCTATCTTTACAGAGGAAGAAGAGTGAAAGGACGGGGTTGCACAAAAGATCCCGATGGGTCGAAGTGTTACTGCAAGAGGGAAACCTCAGCAGGCCCCACTAAGATAAGATAGGTTGCTAGCCAATCGCCTGTTGTGCGAGCATGATATGTACCTACGTAGCTATAACTACACGATATACATGCGCGCGGGCAGCCGCACTCGTGCCACCATTCAGTACGGAATAAACTAGTGAACGGGAAGCTCGCGTTTTATTTCCATACATATCATTGGCGACGAGGATGGGATACCCACGACCGTAAAAAAAAAAAAAATGGCTCATTTTGGAAATTTGTCCAATTTTGATTATAAAACGGGCGAATGGTCTATTTTCAAAGGCAGATTGACCCAGTTTTTGAAAATAAATTCCATTGAAGATGAAAAAAAAAGTGGAATCCTGCTTACGTACCTTACCGACGAGACGTATCGTTTGGTTCGCAACCTAGCGTACCCCGCAGAGTTGGAATCCTTGAGCTTCCTGCAGCTAGTTAATCTACTCGACAGCCATTTCAAGCCGAAAGAGTGCTCATTTGTGGACAAGGCGAAATTCTTTGGAGCTAATAGGAGTCCAGGCGAATCACTAGGAGACTGGGCGGCGCGATTAAGAGGTCTGGCTAGCTACTGTGACTTCGGCACCGCTCTGGAGACGAACTTAAGAGATCGTTTCGTCCTTGGCCTGGGTGCAGGCCCGGAACGCGACAAGTTGTTCGAGCAGAGTCCGTCTACGTTAACGTTGACGCGGGCTATTGAACTGGCAGAACAGGCGGCCTGTGCAAAACAGGCGAAGGTCATCATGAGTACCGGTGAAGCTGTGCCGATCAAGGAAGAACCAGTTTACAGGGTAAAGTTCCAGGGCCACGCGGCCCGTGGCGTTGGTGACTCGGGCCGGTTCAGAGCAAGCGGGTCAGGTTCCGCTGATTCATCTCGGTGCTCGGTTTGCGGGATGAAAAATCATCACAGTGATGAGTGTCGTTTTAAAGCTTACAAGTGCTTAAAGTGCGGCGTAAAAGGTCATTTGAGAAAAGTGTGCAATAATAACAATAACAGAAAGTCGAGTGTCTACCATGTAACGGAAGAGGAGTGCAGTGCAGATAATTCCAAGGACCTTTGTGAGGAATGCCAAAATTATATCTGAGGTATGTTACTGATAAACCTATTGAAATTAATCTTGTACTAGAAAATAAAAATGTAACGATGGAATTAGATTCAGGTTCAGGTAGGTGCGTAATATCGGATAGTCTTTACAGAGAAAAATTTTCAAACATTAAATTACAAAAATGCGATATAAAAATGTGTTTGTACAATGGACATAAAATTTCACCTTTGGGATATTTTACGGCAGAGGCCATTTTTAATGAAACAAAAAAAAATATAAAAATATTTGTTGTTCAAAATGGAGGGCCGCCTTTACTAGGCAGAGATTTCATGTCCACCTTTAATTTAATAATTACGACTAAAATTAATTACTCCTCAACTGATATTGTCGACACAAAATTAAATGAATTGTTAGATAAGTTTTCGGATTTATGGCGAGATGAATTGGGGACGTTTCATGGTTTTAAAGTCCGTTTAAATCTCAAAGACGGGACCGCTCCCAGATTTTTTAAGCCGCGTACTGTACCCTTTGCCCTAAGAGATAAGGTGGAGAAAGAACTAAGTCGATTGGTAGCATTAGGTATTTTAGTTCCTGTAAATTACTCACAGTACGCCACGCCTATCGTGCCTGTTTTAAAGGAAAACGGCCAAGTGAAAATTGCTGGTGATTTCTCGGTAACGTTAAATAAAGATTTAATAATAGAAAAATACCCTTTGCCTAGGATTGAGGAAGTATTTGCCAAAATTGGAGGGGGTGAACATTACAGTAAAATTGATCTTAAAAATGCATATAATCAATGCGTTTTAGAAGAACCCTCACAAGAGCTAACAACGATAAATACACACAAGGGATTATATAAATATACGAGATTAGTGTATGGTTTAGCCAATGCACCGGCAATTTTCCAAAAAACAATGGAAACATTGCTTTCTGGTATAGATGGAATAAGTATATGGCTTGATGACGTCTGTATAACGGGCCCTAACAGGAATATCCACATGGAAAGACTTACTGAAGTTTTAAATAGGTTATCTCACGCAGGATTACGCTTAGAGAAAAGTAAATGCCATTTTTTTCAGAACAGCGTAAAGTATTTAGGCTATGTCATCAGTAAAGCGGGTATAATGACAAGCCCCGATAAGGTGCGAGCCATACTCGACGCGCCAGAGCCAACGACTGTAACAGAGGTAAAGAGATTTTTAGGAATGGTAAATTACTACAGAAATTTTATCCCGAACGCGTCGTCAATATTGAGTCCTCTTCACGAGCTATTACGTAAAAATGCAACATGGAAGTGGGGGGACAAACAACGTCAAAGCGTTGTTAGCGTGCGTCGCGAGCTAGCATCGGAGCGCGTGCTTGCGCACTTCGAGCCGGCGGCGCAGCTGGTGCTGTCAGTAGACGCGGGGCCTGCTGGTCTGGGCGCTGTGCTCTCGCAGCTCGACGATGCCGGCCTCGAGCGCCCGCTGGCGTACGCGTCTCGCTCGCTCACGGACAGCGAACGAAATTATAGCCAAATACAAAAGGAGGCTACGGCGATAATTTTCGGGGTTAGACATTTCCACCAGTACTTGTATGGTCGCGAACAACCATTTGTATTAAAAACTGACCACAGACCTCTCGTGTCTATTTTTAATAATAAAACAGGTATACCAGTAACGACGGCGTTGAGATTGCAGAGGTACGCGATAATATTGTCTGCGTATAACTATATAGTGCAGTATATATCTAGCCATAACAACCAACCGGCTGATTACTTTTCACGTGCACCGTTAAAATGTAAGACGTCGGAAGATATAGATTGCGATATAGATGCCTATTATGCGCTTAAGTTTCTTGATACCAGTTCGCCGGCGACTACAATTAATGAAATCAAACAGATGACCGAGTGCGATAAGACACTCAAGACTGTACTTAGGTATATGCAAAACGGTTGGCCGCGTAACGTGAAATGCAAGACAATACTTCCATATTTTAAATGTCAATCCGATTTACAACTCATAAACGGATGCATATTTAGGGGACATAGAATAGTAATTCCGACGGTGCTGCGAGACAACATGTTACGCGAACTGCACGAGTCTCATCTAGGTATAATTAAAACTAAAAGTAATGCGCGAAGCAGAATGTGGTGGCCGGGAATCGACGGCGATATCGAGCGCTGGATCGGTTCATGTGAAACGTGTGTAAGTGTGCGGCCCGCACCGCCGCGGGACCCCCCCGCGCCCTGGCCGCCGGCGGCGCGTCCTTGGCAGCGTATTCATATTGACTATATGACCATAGGGCAGAGGGTATACTTAGTTGTGATCGACTCTTTTTCTAAATGGTTAGAATGTTTATACATGCACAACGGAACAACAACAGCTGCTATTATCGCTAAGTTAAAAAGAAATTTTTTGTACATTTGGGCTACCGGAATTAATAGTATCGGATAATGATGTTAAAATTAGTTCCGTGGAATTTAGAACTTTTTGTGATTCGAACGGCATTAAATATATGACGTCACCCATTTATCACCCACCCAGTAATGGCCAAGCCGAAAATTCGGTAAGGACATGTAAAAAAATGTTAAAGTGCATTATTAAGGAAAATGTACCGATTCATAAAATAAACGAGCAATTGTCGGGGTATCTATTTAACTATAGAAACACTGTTCATTGTACCACTGGCGAAACGCCGGCCAAACTAATTTTCGGAAGGAATTTACGATCGCGCCTAGATTTAATTTTACCTAACAACGGTAATCGAATCGACGCCCAAGTAGTACCCGGAAAAAGGTGTTTCGAACCGGGTGATACGGTGTGGACCCGGTGGTACAGTGCAAGGAAGGAAACGTGGCAATTAGGTTCTATCAAAGAAAAAGTCGGTAATAGAATGTATAAAGTTTTTATTAATGATTTAAATGAATGTTGCATCAGACACGTCGATCAAATTATAAAATATAAAGGTCAGCTTACTAAAGACGTGCCTCATGAGTTTCATGTGCTACCACCGCCCCAAACCCAAGATATTATTTCCGCGAAAACGCAAACTTCATCGGTCACTCGTACAAATCGATCAGCTGTTGCAGAGGCGGTGGGCGAGGAACCTGATGGAGCACGTTACTCGCGTGATCAAGAATCATGTGTTATGATAGAGGATACCGGGGAAGAATGGGGCGATTGTATGGCGGATGAGTGTGAGAGGGGGATAACGGCGAGTGAGGATGAACCGGGACTGGTACCGGCATCGTTGCCGAAACCGGGACAAGGTGATCGCAGTGAAGTGGCAGAGAGAGTGCAACCGGGGGCACATGATAATAACGCCGCAACAAACGCTCACCCTTCACCGGCACCGTCACCCACGCTCAGATGCCAGAGACGTGCCAAGCAAAGGGTAGATTATACGAAGTACTTCTAAGAATTCTTTTGTTATTATATATTAATGTATTATATTCATTTCTGTTTTAATTGAGTTAAGTAAATAATAAATCTAGATTTATAAACAGATTTATAAACATTATTAGCATAACTAACTGATTTATATTTTATTGTTTTTAGGTTCCAAAATTAAGTGTAGAGGGATGATATGTACCTACGTAGCTATAACTACACGATATACATGCGCGCGGGCAGCCGCACTCGTGCCACCATTCAGTACGGAATAAACTAGTGAACGGGAAGCTCGCGTTTTATTTCCATACATATCAGAGCATCTTGGAGCATCCTTGGTCGACTCTTACAACATGCACGGGAATTTGGGCAGCTAAGACGTTATTTTCACATCCCATATCAGCATGGGATACGCATTGTCTTGTATCAACTAATAATGATTTACACGTTCACCACAGAACCGTTCACCGCGGCGCCCGTGGCCTCGTCCGCGTCGTCCGCAGCGTCTGCGTCCTCCCCGCCCGCGGTCGAGGCGGCGCCGCTGTCTGCGCAGGAGCAGGCCGCGCTGCTAGCCCGAGAGCCCTGGTTCCACGGACCCATCTCCAGAAACGCCGCTGAAAATGTACGTGAACAACTTAAACGAAAAAAAGAGACATAAAACTAACATATAAACATAACCTACCTAACCACTCTACCGTATCGTTATTAGGCGTGGCTATTAGGCTCTTTAGCAGTGGACTAGTATAGGCTGATGATGATGATGATGATGATGATGATGATGATGATGATGATGATGATGATGATGATGATGATGATGATTAGGCTCTTAATCAACTTTAAAAAAGACCATTCTGTTAAGAAGTTCCGCAGAGAGAGTAACTTTGATTGCGGCAACAGGCATAGAAACTGCGCAGACTTGGCAACTCTAGTTGCTGGTTTCGATGACCGACAAAAGGTTTTATTTGCTGCAACCGATGGATGGAGTTGATAGTTTCTTCAGCTAAGTTGATAGTTTCTGTTGTTGTTAACTAAAGTTGCTCTGTATGCGAAGCGCCTAAGTTACATACTTGTGATTTTGACCTTATGTCAAAATCATGTTACTGACACACTATTGAGATTCAATTAAATAAGTTAAGGCAGTCACTGAGCGCAGCATTAAAACATCTCTCTTATCTTATCACTCTTCTAACTAAAGCAATAGCAGTTATGTTGCCACCAAATATTGAACCCTAATCACTTGAAATAAGATTCAATTGAAAGCAATGAAACATTACAACTGTATAGCCGTTAAAGGCTGACCAACGAACATTAGTTCGCTAGCCGTCGTTGTTTAAGGTTATATTTTTTAAAGTTATAGCTTTTGGCTGCCCATAGCTTTTACAGCATAACCGGACTTTCGTGATCTATTTAACCCTTCGTGAGCCGAGCGCTTACATGTAAACGCCAAACAATAAAATTCAATTGTGTCTCTAATTTACGGCCAACGATGGGTTAAGAAACTCAAGGTTCCGCAAGCCGTGGTGATCAAACATCATTAGAGGATTTCTAGAGGGGACGGCATCGCGCAAGCGGGTGTCCGTCTCCCTACTAGGTTCTCCGAGGCGTACGGATCGGAATCAGTAGCAAGACAATCCGCGGGCGTCTTTAAAGGCTAAGACCTCGGCTCGGGTTGACCACCCCGTCAGGCGTTAAGATGTAGTTAATGTGTGGTTATTAGTAACAACACATTAATCACAGTTAGCTGTGCGACTGCGCTTCTCTGCCTAGGAAAATAATGGGATTGGTCTATCCGGAACTAGAAGACTTCAGGCTTTTCTCTCTCAAAGACGTCTAACTTATGCCATATATCTATACATAGGATGAAGAGTGAAAGGATTACTGGGGCACTGGCTATCTTATCTCTAGCTGCCGGAACACAACAATGCTACAAACATTGATGTTATGGCCTGTACTGATCAGAAAGCCTAATTTGCAGAACGTCTATGAATGCAAACCACCTAAAACGCAAAATGACTAAAAGCAGTTTGCCTAAAAGCAAAAAATCTAAGTGGTCAGAAAGCCTAAATTGCAAAACGTCTATGAATGCAAACAAAACGCCAAAAACGCAAAATGACTAAAAGCAGTTTGCCTAAAAAGCACAAAATCTAAGTGGTCAGAAAGCCTAAATTGCAAAACGTCT